>JAJJWW010012043.1:0-579565 GCA_023531295.1 Papaver armeniacum | reverse complement strand
ACACCTAGGGGTTTAAAGGCTTGTTATTTATGCTAAAAGTGACCGTAGCCTCGACGACACGGAGTTGTTGTATTTTCTTGTTTTGTTTGATTTGCTCGAGGACTAGCAAAGTCTAAGTGTGGGGAATCTGATAGGTGTAGAATACACCGTATTTACTATATAGAGTTTATGCTTTCTTTGCTATTTTTCTTGTGAATTATGTACTTTACGTGTGATTTTGAGTTTACTAGGTGCAATGGAGTCATTATGGGCAAAAGAAGGAGAAAGCGTGCATCGGAGCGGAAAGGAGCAAGGAGAGCGAAAGTGTTCAACGATAATTGCTATGTGGAGTCGAATCAACGATAAGGGGCTGCTAGCTCTGGTTCAAAGGAGAGCTAATGGGCTGCCATCAGGTAGCCCATATCCATCAGTTCGGTGCTTGCATCAATTTACATTCTTACCAAAATCTTGGGTTCTCGAGAGTCATTTCTCCCAATTTTCACTTTCATTCCCTAACTCAAATAGAAACCATGGTGGTAGCTGTGGTCTGCGGCTAGGAGGTTCGAATCGAGAAATGGAGAGCACAGTGAATGATTGAGCTGTTGAGGAATCAGATGAAGGGGTAATCGAGTTAGCGAATCTGTGATGTTCTGTGTTGATTGAAGAAGCGAGGAATTGATTAGAGCTTTAGTTGACAGAAATTAGGGTTCTGAATTAGTAGATTGAGGAGATGAGGCTGAAATGAAATGAAAAGAAGACTGGGTTCTTGAATTTGAGGACCTGGTACAACTGAGAAGAGTTAGATCGGGGTTTGAATTGAGTTTTGTGGATTGGAAGTGGTTGATCTGATTTCAGAGGCTGGAGATGGAAGAACAGACTAGGGTTTGTGGTTGTCTGCTGGTGGAATTATAGGATGATTTGTGTGTATGCTACAGAGAAGGAGCTTGAATCTGTGTTTGAACCAAGATTAAGAAGAAGAAATTGGGTCTGCTGTGGAAATGGTTGTTGAGAATGATGGGGTTTTGAAATTAGGGTTGAAATCAGACAAGAAGACCAAGGTATGGGGTGTTTATGCACAGGTCTTGAGCTGAATTGGTGGTCACTGGTTGAAATCGAGAAGTGAAGAATATGGAGAATAGCTCAGGTTGTGGCAGTGGTGGTTGAAACTCAGGTGAGAATACAACCTTGGTATTGTGCTGTGGTTGTTGATGTTATTGTAAGCATCAGGTGGAAGTGTCGGTTAGCCTGAAGCTGTTGCTTTGAGTTGAACTGGCAGCGAGTTGTTGCTGGTACCTACTGAAGCTGAGTGAATTTGATTGATTGCAAGTGGAATGGCTCAGTGATGAGTAGCTACAGATGGTGTGAGATTTGAGTAGTAGTATGAGCTGAGCAAGACAACAATTCTGGTGTTGCTAATGGAGCTGCGTGATGGCACCGAATCGAGCAAGAGGCTGTACACCTGTGACCGATGGGTTCTGTGGTGGTTGAATCTCGGCAATTTGGAGCTGAAACTGGATGTTGAATTGTTTGTCTTGAATTGCGATGGAGTCGGGTGGTGCTGTTGCACTGATGGGTGCAGTGCTTGTGGTTCGAGAGGGGGATGGTCAGGTTATAGCTCAGTGGATGGAGCCACAGGAGCAGTGAAGCCAGGCCCTATATCTTAGATGTATGTTAGGACAGGGAAGAAGCATGGAGCAAGCCATGTTGATAAGCTGAACTGCAGGTTAAGTGGTAGCTGCTGGTGCAGCTGATAGTCTGTGAATGGTGGGTTTGATTACAGATGTGTGCAGGGAGAGGTTGCAATTGTCAGTTGTTGATGGTGATATGAAGGCAAGGCTGGTGGAGTCTGCAGCTGTAATGGGTTGAGTGGAAGCTGAAGCTGCAGCAAGATGGAGCATGAATATGGTGCAATGAATGGCTTGTGGTGACTGAGTTGGATTCCATGGGATTTGCAGCTGTGTAAGTCTGTTGCAGGTTGAGTCTGGCAAGTGGTTGCTGGTGGAAGATGGCAGAGCTGGTAGTGGAAATTGCAGGTGGTTGTGCTTGCCAGGAGTTGAAAGAAATATGCTGGCAGGTGATAGAGTTGCAGGTTTTGAAGGCCGAGTCTGTGTGGTTTTTGTGGCTCAAGGTTTTGGTGGGCTATTTGCTTGTCAATGTTGAATGGTGTTAGGCTGTGAGATGGCTCGGGTGGTGAGGCTACAATGGTCAGGTGAAGAAGCGAGTGGTGTTGGCATAAGTTTGTGAATTGGTTGAGCTGGATATGGTGAGGTTATAGGCGGAGAGCCGAGAATGGAGTTTGCGGCCAAGATGGTGAAGTGGAGTTGCTCGGATGGTGCGGGAAGTTACTGACCATCTTGGTCTGAAGTGCAATGATTGCACCGCAGAGATCGAGCACAGCAAGTTGGCACAGCAAAATGGCTTTGGCCTGACAACCAGTTAGGTCACCAGAATCAGCCCTGACTCACTCTAACTCAGACCTGACTGGTTCTGACTCATGAACCTGACTCGGTTTGACTCGACCCGACTGAGTTGACCCGTTGACCCGACCGTTTTGACCCGTTGACCGGTGACCGGGCGGATTTTGCCGGTCACCTGGGATGTTTTCCGGCGACTTTTCCGGCCGATTTCCGGCCACAATACCAGATTTCCGGCGACCGTTTTTGGTTCATATTTTCTACATGGGTTTCTCCTTCTTATGGGCGATGGATTTTCATCTAATGGACTTTGAAGACTAGACCTAATTTTAGAAGTTGGAGAAAAGCTATAAAGGGAAGGTCTTCTACAACTTATAAGATATCTTTTTCTTGGAATTTTGGAGAGCCACTTTTGTTTACGCTTCTAGGGTTTGCTTTTGTTCTTCTTCTTCATTATTTTATCATTGAATATTGATTATGATGAACTCCATAGCTATGAGTAGCTAAACATCTTATTGGTTATGGGATAAAAGTTGATTTCTCAACATGCTTTTGATTCAATGAATTAGTTTTGTCTCAGTAATTATTGTTTGTGATTCACAATTAATAGTGTTATAAGATTTGAAAACTTGTTAGGTTGAGTCCGGAATCAATCCGATTTGTGTTCATCTCTAGAGCTATATTAGGGTTTTCAATACGAAAAAGTTGTTTATCCCTGATTCTAAGTAGCATAATTGTGGGTAGTGCTTGTAGTGATATATCCTACTAGTCACAAGTGAATCATAACTTTTGTTAAAACGTTTAGTGCTTTTACACATTCGTTTGCATTGATGAGTCTTATTCCATAAATCTTCATGCTTTTAGGGAGTTAAACTTAATTGTGCTTTTACACTTTAGGTTGCTTTCTACGAAGAATTCACATATGCATCTTTTAATGTAGTTGTGATGAAAACAGGGAATTAACGGGTTATACTTGCGATCAAGGTATCCTAGAACTTTTAGTAATTACGAGATTAAAATACCAATTCTAATCATTGATGATAATACATGTTTGTGAATGATACTATCCCGTGACCAATATCTCCTCCTTATTGATTTCTCAAATTATTTACTTTGCTTTCAACTATTTTTATTTGCTTAGATACAACAAACATACTCTGGGTTACTTTAGAAACTGAAATTTTATAACAACGAAAGCCTCTCTGTGGATACGAACTCTTTCTTATCGCATACTATATTTATATCTAGTTGATTGAGAAAGTGAAATTATATTTGACGGATTGACAACCGACCACAAAGACCTTATCCTTGATATTTTGAAATTCGTGCTACTCTGCTGCGAGCGAACACAAATCGTCATGCCATATAAACATTAAGGGTTCAGCCGGAGAACATAACATATAAGGCATTCAAAGGAACTTATATTAAGTGAATATAGGCGAGGCGCCGAAATTTACAGAACATCTGGGATGGTTGCTACATTTGCCAGTCTGGATAAATTTCATGTAAGTATATTGAACGGCTCAATAAATATGCCGATGGAGAGGTTAGCACTCACGGCGTCGTTTCCTTACAAAGTGACGTCACATTAGATGTAAGGTTTTACGATTTCAACCCTAAGCTAAAAACCACCATCAACATTAAGTACCCTGCTTAGCAAGTAACAACGGAGTTGTTGTGGGGTAAGCATGAGATGGTGACAGACAAGAGTAAAATCGAAAGGACAAGACGTGAAGAGATTGCCGAGGAAATTCAACTAACCTTTAGCGGAAGGCATGAGGAATATGTGATCCCTGTATTGGTGGTTTTGCATAAATTCGGTTTGGCCATGGGGTATTGGCATCAGCGGTGCAGCTTTGGCTATTGATCAGCAGAGGTGACATTGCAACTTGGCACACGGAACGGGCGCTGGTTGGCTAGGAAAGGTGGATGGCGCGGCTACCTTGGAATGGTGGATAGCGCGGATACCTTGGGATGACGGATGGGCGCAGCTAGCTTGGAGTGGCGGATGGGCGCGACTAGCTTGGCGTGGTGGATGGCGCGACTAGCTTGGCATGGCGGATGGCGCTGATGGCTTTGGCCGTGGAGATTATCGCCGTGGAACGTCAACACCGCGGGCTCAACTGCTTTCTTTTGTGCGTGTCCCAAAAGGGAAACCCTTCCTAGTTGAACTCCAAAACACCATGCCTATAAAAGGCGTTACCCATCTTCCTTACTTTCGTATCATTGGCTTTGTTTCCACACCTTGGTGCTAGCGGCAAAGACTTGGACCAGCGGAGAGAACAACAACAAAAGTATACGAGCGTATTTTAGGTATGTTTCTTAATGTTTCTTCTTTTGTATGCTCTTCTGTGCTGGTGTAAACCCTAGCCATAGGCATGACCTCCATGAATTTGTAACAGCACTTCAATATGAATAATTCTTCTTTGCTAATATTATTGTAGTAGCGTTAATCACAACGAAAACAATCATCATGTTAGGCAAGCATGTACGTGTGGACAACGCCATCTGTTCCCTTTTCCATGAAAACTAGTTGTAGGGTTTCCTTTTGTTCGTGACAATAACTCCCGCGGCAAAACGTGATATGACTGAGAGCATACTTCCTGCGGCCTTGTACGATTTCGACCAAAAACATATTCCTCACGATGTTGTCGGGTTTTGGCTAAGAGCATATTTTCCCGCGATATCACATATATATCTCGTTGAGCAAGCATCAGTCCCTATTTTTTTATTTTTTTTTGATGTGAGTGCTATAAAATGCGGCCGAAGGGAAATTTCCGTAGAAAATGTGTCGTTGACTTTATGCTTTCCTTCAAAGTAGTAATTTTTTATTTTTGCTTCGTTGTAGTTACTTCAAAAGCATAAGGAATTTTGTTAAGATGTCACCTGAAAGCAGTTCTGCCGTCACATCGAGAAATGATAACAATTCCAATCCAAACATAGATGATGAGTTCTTTACGAAATCCGCTACAATTACAAGGACCCATCCCAAATTTTTGGCAACTCTTCTGACTGATTCAGAGAATGATGGAGAAGTCCAATCAGTCTGCCCCGGGCGTATAATGAGGTTTTGTCTTCAGAATAAAGAGTACTCAGCTTCTCTAATTGACTTCAAAATCTGTCATAGTCCATTGCGCTCTTATGATAAGTGGATGAAATTTATGATGAGGCGCGACCACGTAAAGGCCAACTTAATTGAGGCGCAAATCATGCATGCTGTCATGGCGTCTGCGACACTTCAAATCAGAAAAGACATTGCAGGCTTGATTACTTTCATCTCCAGATGGTGTACGGAAACTCACACGGCTATATGTAGATGGGGTGAGATGACTATTTCTTTGGAAAGCATAGCCGTTCTGTTGAATCTTCCAATAATTGGGAAACTTGATGTTGTCTTGTCTGAGGAAGAAGAAGAAATACACGCCACTTTAGTCACAAAAGCAGCGAGATATGTTCAAAAGAATTATGAGGAAAAGTGCTTCTATAACTGGTGGGTGTCTGAGTGGTTTCCTGGTGAGCCGGAGTCGGATCAAGTACTGGATGATACACTCCATGTTGCCGCATTTTTAATTCTGTGGCTATCCAGAGATATTTTTGATGATGGCTCTGGCAAGAAGGAGATAAGACAGAAACTCATCAAATTTGCTATCAAACTAGCGAAAGGCGTTGCTCTTCCCATCGGCAGTCTGTTTCTTGGCTCTTTGTACACTCATCTGGATCACTTAGTATCAGACATGTACGTCTTAATGGGTATATGAAAGTAGACTCGTATATCCACGTTGCCTTTGTTCAAGCATGGTTGTGGGAGCATTTCAAGAATTACGCTCCTAACCCGAGAACCTCATTTCCTGATGCATATGGCGGTTCTAGGATACTTCGTTGGTTGGAGAGGCGTCCAAGACCTGGTTCAAGCTCATTGATTTTCTTGACAACACACATGCAGTTAACTTTCGTCCTTGGGCTCCAGTCCACGCCTCCATAGTTCAACCAGACACTTTTGCTTCCGTACCTAAGGTGATATTGCGTTCTGCTGACGGGAATATGAGCATTGGAGAAACTGTGTTCTTGCGAAGCTGCATACCTGGGTACTTGCCATATCTTTTCAGAGGATCTTGTGGAGTAGTCCCTTACAACATTGACAGGGCTGCTCGACATATGTGCTTTGATCAGGGAGTCCCATTCCGTCGCCCGCTGACAGCTCCAGATGAATCGTTACCCGCTATTCTTGATTACAACGTCTTTACACCGGATAAAAGTATCCTCTTCTTGCTCTCAGAATGAAAACCTGTGACAACTCCCAAATATAACATCTTCTGGCAAGATGAGTTCCTCGCCATTCATCAGTTCGTGCAGGATGTTGTGACAAAGCCACGTCGAAAACCTTCTTCCGCGGTTCTGGCAAAGCATAAATTGTTGAAACAGCTTCCTTCGGGCAAGCAAAAATCCTCTAGCTCGGATGCGGACAGTCCCCGGAAAAAGGAGCAAAGGTCGAAAAATCGTGCAGGTGGCTTCCAAACAGATTCGACGGCTCTTGTGACTTTCAGTTCTTCCAACATGCAAGTACGTATGGTTTTCTTACTGCTTTGGTTGATTGCATAAATATTTTGAATTGTCGCCACCGAATATTTCTTCCCTTTTTTGACCCAGGGTCTTAACAAGGTAAACGCCTTCACCAGGCTCGCACATGGCCAGAAAAAGGGGCCTCCTGAAGAAAAATCTGGCGATACTGAGCCCCTTAACATCGAAGAGGAAGATGAAGAAGAAGAAAGTTCAGGATTCGGCGATGATGGGAAAAGTACTTCAGAGCGTAGCGGCGAGTCTTATTCCAGTCCCACTAAGCCCACAGATGAGTCGGTGAGTTTTCCACACTTTTCTCTTGGATTATTTATTTATACTGAATAACTAATTAATTGGTGATATTTACAGGAAGAGGTCATTTACGAAAATAACTCTGAGATGGAGATCCACGGCAATGAAGGTATAACAGTGTCTCCAGTCATGGAAATCGTACCCGCTGGTGATCTTGAGATGGAGGTTGATCATCATGAAGATGTTGTTGTATCTCCCATGGCTGAAAATGCTGTCGTGACGACGGGTGTGATTGTTCCCAAAGAGTCTTTGCTAGTCGCACATCCATCCGCAGGTGTCGTCTTCGATCCTCCATTCGAGGCTCATTTTGAAGGTCACGTGTTGATTGGAGGATTCAGTGTGCCCGTGAAGTATGCGGAGCTATATACCAAGATATGGAAGAGGTATGGGCACATTTCCACGACCAGGAAGGTTGATAGTCGCTTTGCATTGGTTAAGCGCGTGGAAGAAACCTTATCTTCAATTCATGACATGTGTGGCGTGACTGGACACACTGTTTCTGGAGACATTGTCAAGAGTTGGGAATTCCATCGGGATATGTGTGTAAACTTTGAGTTTAACGCTTCCTGGTTCTGTGAGGGATTTTCCGAGATCCAAAGGCTGCAGGCTGAAGCGGTTAATAGCCCTTCCGCGGATTTGATTAATCAACAGGAGGCAGAAGTCGAGAAGTTGTCCCAGGAGTTGAAGCTGAAACAGGAGGCTCTTCAAAGCATGAAGGCTATTTTCCTTGAATACCTTTATTTTCTGAACTTCTTTCTTAGTTTTTTTTTTTTTTTTTTGAAAGGCAACAGAAACGCCTAGTTTATGGTTTGGTTTTCTGGGTTTTGGATTGATAGATGATTGCTTCTTACAAGAGTTTTTGGATTATTTTGGAATAATTGCCTTTTGATCAATCAATATGTCAAAATCTGACTTGCTAATGTAAGTAGCAAAATCATTCGGGAAAATTGTGGAACCGTGAATGTTGTGTGAGAAAGGGAAAGATATGAAATCTTGGGGTGATTGGGTTATTGGATTCCATTGTAGATGTGAAAACCCAAACAATAGATAGTGTAAACATTGTCTGGCAAAACTTACTCGCTTTAGAGCCTTTCACCAAAACTGAATCTTCAGGGAGTAAATCCGAGTCTTTATGTGACGCCCTCCTTGCCGCGAAAAGTCCCCAGTCATTCTTTATTGTCCGTGAAATATCTTCATGTCGATCCGCGGTAAGGCGGAGAGTCTCTAGTCCCCAGACGTAATTCTCCCGAATCCATCTTTTCTTGGACGATGCGCTTCGAAGCATTGCATTTACTGGTAGGATGATGGAATTGAGAGTTTAATTTGCAACCGAGAGATTAATCTCCCACTGTGGTCGCCAATTGTTTGTGGGAGAAAACTGTTTCTGCTGATTTTGGTAATTTCGGGTGTGTGGGTGAGAAACAAATCTAAACCCTAAACAAAGCACTGCACTGGAGTACTTTTGATTCGAGAGATCAATATGTACAATCCTGGACTAAACCAAGAAATGGCCATTCCAGGCTTCCTTCGGTCACAAAGTGAAGGAGAAGGGTTGGTCTTAGAGAGGGAAGCGAAGAGAGTGTTGAGACCAGGATCGTTGATTCTGAAGGTATGGTTGTTTATGACTTGTATATGAAAGTAGAACTGGCCAGCAGAATGGAAAGCTACCAGGTGATTTCTAGATACTGTATTGTTGCCGACCAAAACTTCTTCTTTGGTGAAAATAGGTGCAGCCTATTTATACAAGTCATATTGAAACGTACCCTGGTCTCGTAGGAAGTAGAAACGATTGAGTGGTGGAAGAATAGAGTAACGTGTAACTGTCAGACGTTATGCTTCCATGATGAGGGAAGTGAATTCGTGTAACCGTCAGTCATTACGCTTCCATGATGAAGGAAATGAATTGTTTGCACCGTTACTTTTCACCACCACTAATTGTCCTACTTCATGACACTTTCTTGTAACGGGCGATTTGCACGCCGCACGCTGTAAACCGCCAGACCAATACCCTGATGAGTATCCCCTAGTTTGTGACATGTTTGATGTCTCAAGTGTTTTCGTCGAAAACGTGTAGCAGGTTGCTATGTGTGGCAAGTCAAAGTCAAGAGACTTTGCCATAGGAGAATAACATGTGATGCTATTAGGCTTTCCTTAGTCAGCCGCCTAAAACTTGCCACAAGTCCGTCAGTTTGGTGGCGAACTTGAATGGTTGAGATTACATGTCGTGAGGAAGGGTAGCCGTTGATTATGGCCACATCTTTGTTGTGTAATAAAGTTGCGCCTGGCGTAGCAGGTTGCCTGAGACTTGCCGCAAGTCCGTTAGTTCAGTGGCGAACTTGGATGGCTGAGATTGCATCTCATGAGAAAGAGTGGCCATCGATTATGGCCGCATCTTGTTTTATAGCGAAGTGGCGCCATTGGCATAGTAGCGCCTGGTGGAGCCATGCATAGCGGCATGCTAGCGGCATGCCAGTGGCGTAGCCATGGCATAGTGGCATGCTAATGGAATAGCCGCGACATAGCGGCATGCTAGTAGCCGTGGCATATCGGCATGCTAGTGGCGTTGTGGCATGGCCACGCCTGTGGCATTGTAGCATGGCCAAAGCTAAGGTTTGGCTCTGTGGCCAAAATTAGGGCTTGGCGGCGTGGCCAAGGCTAGGATTTGGCGCCGTGGTAAGAATTAGGGCTTGGCGACGTGGCCAAGGCTAGGATTTGGCGCCGTGGTAAGAATTAGGGCTTGGCGGCGTGGCCAAGGCTAGGATTTGGCGTCGTTGATCGCTGTCGTATGCGTCAAAAATAATTTCACTTTCCTAAAGTATATGATAAGAAAGAGTTCGTATCCACAAAGAGGCGATTGTAGTTATTTCGTAATCAATTTCTTAAAGTAACCAATTGGGGGGATTTCTTATTTCTATTTAAACAATAAAAACAAATTAAAAGCAAAGTAAATTGTAGAAAGTAATCAATGGAGAGAGATATTGGTCAAGGAATTCATCTTCAATCTTAGACATGTGCTTGCATATATGATTAGAATTACGATTTAATCTCTTGTGTTATCAAAAGCCTAGAGAATCAAGAAAGCAAGATAATCTATTAATTTCTCAAGTTCATCAACACACACATTAGGGCTGCGTATGTGAATTCTACCTAAAGAATAACCTAACGCCTTGCGTAAATCAAGTTCAATTCCTAGGAGCATTAAGTTTCAGAAATAGGCTAATCAATGCAATTGTCATGCGTTGCGCAAAACAATTCGGACAATGGTCAAACTCTACATATGATTACGAGAGTGTATCACTACAAACCGTAAACATATCATGCTACTTGTATTCAAGGTTATCGCTTGATGAAAAACCCTAAAATAGCTATGGACTAAGATGCAAGTTCAATTAATTGGCCACTTAACTAATCAAACACCATAATCCTATCATAATACTTCAATCATGTGATCATAAAAACCGCAGAGAATTGAACGATAAACAAGAGAGAAAACTAATACATAAAGCACACACAAGTTTTAGAAATCGGACTACATCCTTAACCAATAATAGAGAATTTAGCTACTCATAGCTATGGAGTTCATCACAAAAAATATAGGTTGAATTAAAGAAGAAGATGAACAAATCAAACCCTAGTTTCGTAACCAAAAACGGCTCTCCAAAGTTCCAAGAATAAGATATGAGATAAGATGATTTCCAAAAGTTGTAGAATTCCTCTTTTTATAGCCTTTCCTCCCTTCCAAAATTAGGTCAAGCCTTCAAAGTCCATTAGATAAAAATCCACCAAGCCCATAAGAGAGAGAAACCCATGTAGAAAATATGTCCAAAAAGTCGTCGCCGGAAAACTGGTATTGTGGCCGGAAATCGGCCGGAGAAGTGTCCGGAAAACGGCTCCGGTGACCGAAGCAAAGTCCGCCGGTCACCGGTCAACTGGTCAAATCGGTCAACTTGTCAGCTCGGCGGGTCAACTCAGTCAAGCACCGAGTTGGGCCGAGTCGAGAGAGTCGGCCCAGATTGGCCGGGCCATTGCACGTGCCAAACAACTTGTGGTGCACAATCATTGAGCTTGACACTCTTTGGCCAGCCATGATGGCCCTGCTCCCTTGCATAATCCAGTCCATATTGCTCCTAAGGCACCTGTTCACTGCCGCAATTGTGAGCCCTTGCCATTCTCCGTTTGCATCACAGTTCAAGTTCAATTTCGCCATAATCTCAGCTCTGGCCATTGTAACAATTAGCTGCAACTAGAGCCAGGGCACCATCACACCCAGACTCCCTTCTCAGGCTTAATTCCAGCTGCAACTTAACCTCCACAACCACCTGCAGTTTCAATCCACTGCCAATACCTAACATTCATCTAACACATTCGTCACCAGACCATGACCTGCAATTGTGGTTCACAAGCAAATCAACACCATTGTAACCAAGCCACAGCTGTATCTTGCCTGCAATTCAGCTTCTCAATATTCGTTTCTTGAACTGCACTCCTCAATCCAGTACTAGTAATGCACCCTGCTCAACTTCATTTCTGCATCCCAAATTCCACTCAGCAGCATTCCCTTCAGTCCATTTGCCCTGAGCTTCTCCTTTGCCATTACTCAACTCTGCACTGCAACCCCTCAACATTGTCTCAGCTCCAACCTGCAGCCATTGCCAGAGCCTTCCATTCCATCTCTGATTTACCTATTAGCTCCATCTTCTCCAACAGTTCCAACTCAGTCTTCCCTGCTGTAACTCCATTGCCTGCCTTGAGCTCCAACACAGACCCAAAGACTGCAATCTGACCTCTGCGGCTTCACCATTGCCTCGGTGCCGTACCACTACCGCATTCCGTAGGCCTATTACGATTCTGCAGACTCCACCAGCCTCATCAACTTCCATCACCTGTACCTAGGCATGCATCTAATACACTCCATTCTCAGTGAGCTTCCAATAGCAGCTCCACCTGCAATTCATCCTAGGCCAAAACCAGTTCACTCCCTGTTCTCATTTCAGTTGAACTGCAGCTTCAATCCAGGCCTGCATCAAGCTCAGTCTTACAAACTAGGTTGCTGCAACAACAAGGCCATTCCCTGTAATCTCAACTTGCAATTTCCATAATCACCAGCTCCAAATGCTCACTACCTCCAACAGCATCATCAAACCCTGGCAGCTACCACCTTCTCCAGATTCAACAACATCACAGAAACCCCATCTTCTTATTATCGATTTCTAGCTCAGTCAATCCGATTCATTCACACAAAATAATTTCATCAAAATCGATTCCAGATCCAACCCATTTCCCTGTCAATCAACAACATCATTGCTTGGTCCAGCCTTCTTGCCCTGAGCCACCAACAAGCTCCACTGCATCCACCATCTCAGGCCAGTTCACTTGAATCTTGCATCTCGGATATCCCATTTCATGGCGGAACTCAACCAACACAGACCCCATCTTTAATTCATCACGATTGCGGCATTTCCGATTCCAATCTCAACTCGGAGAAACCCTAACTCTCACATTAGATTCAATCACATACCACTGTAATTTCCATGAACAACTCGGTCAAGCCACGATTCCTCTCACGGATTCATCACTCAACAACAAGATGTTCAGGTTGAAATTTCCGTTCAACCATCAATTGTTCCTTCTCGATCTCGCAACAAAGAGCCTCGCCTCACACAAGATTCTTGCCGTTGACTCAGTTCTAAGTTTAACTCAACCCTAGCTCGAGTCCTCAGCGGCCATTAAAGCTATCAATCAATCCTCCTTCTTCTCTGGTCCGAACGACAACACCTTCTTCACTTGAACTCAAACATCCATTAACCCCTCTCGACCTCCACTTTGAATCCATGGCCGCTGCATCGATTTCTTTCTCAGATGCAAAATGAGATTTGGGGAAGAAAACGAGTTCCTTCACAAAACCAAGCTGATAAGGCTGCCTGTACGGCCATATTTAGGCACCCAGATAATGGATATGGGCCCACCCAGTTTAGAGTTAGCTTTTCGGTTTCAGGGAACCGACAATTATTTGCTTCTTCTTCACTTCCTTCTTGTGCACTATAGCCCGCTCCAAATAGCAATTGCTTGCATGTGAATTGGTCTTTGTGCTCCTTTTCGCTCCAAATGACTAATTTCTTCTTCTTTTGCTCACAAGGACTCCAGAGTACCTAATAACTCAAAAACACGCATATGATACATAATTCACACGAAAAATAGCAAAGAAAGCATAAACTCTAGATAGTAAATTCGGTGTATTCTACACCTATCAGATTCCCCCACACTTAGACTTTGCTAGTCCTCGAGCAAATCAAACCAAAACAATTAAATACAACAACTCCGTGTCGTCGAGGCTACGGTCACTTTTAGCATAAATAACAAGCCTTTAAACCACTAAGTGTCCCTAATGGACGAGTTATAGTCTCGTGAGGGTTTACTAGAGATTTACCCACAAAATCTATTTTTCAAACTCCGTCTATTTGTGACAAATCAATGAATGACTCCAAAATGACTACAGGAGGAGGTACCTTGCAAATTCAATTCAATTATTAGTAAATAAACTCTGATTAGATAGTCGAACAAGCCACAATACTCGGAAACTAACAAACCACAATCACAATGAAAAGATTAAGAAGATGGATATAGATGTAGATGTTGGCGAATGTTCACAAGTGATCGATGTTTCCCATATCTGTCTGAAGGTCACTGCTAAGATGAACCTATTCTTATTGGATTGAGCTACTGGTCCAATTCTAGTGTCAACACACTCGGCATATACAAGGGAACCGGGAGTGACTTTATTCACCAAATATAAAACTTCCTTTTCTTTTTCTTTTCTTTTTCACTTTTTTTTTAGACGTCATGATTAGATCAAACTGGATCCAAGCGCATGCTTCTTGTCAGCAAGTACATGATAGTTGCCTTGGATCCTGCATTCCACGCTTGTTTAGGCGACGGAGACAGGGACTACGTTTCACACATACTGCTATTCCCAAGTGTCTTTTTATTCCGTTTGGTCTAAATGGTCGGTCTCTTCTTTTTTTTCAATTTTTTTTTATTATTTTATTGTTTTTTTTTTCTTTTTCTAGTAACTCAATCACTCTATTTCATCCTAGCAGTAATAACAACTCGATTTTTAGTGACCCACCAAAGCACTTAAAGAACAATAGATAAATATGGAAAAATAAAAATAGAATGCGATATGGTGATATTCCGAGATATGGTAACAACTATCATGGTATTTATGATTTCTGAGCTATGTTCGTCCCCTTTTAGTTAAGTGGTTCCTCAACTCCTGCATTCAAAATGGTCCATCCACTAATGGTGTCATCCTAAAGGCACAAGTTTCTAGATTTCGGAGTTCAAAAAGCACAATTTTTTTATTTTTTTTTCATGCATAAAACAAACTAAAACATATAAATGCTCCCCACACTTAAACTTTACATTGTCCTCAATGTAAAATTGAATCGTCCAAAGAAAGTTCAAGGTGGGAAATTCCGCAAATGATATGCAAAAATAAAGAAAATAAAGATAAAAGCAAATGCATAAAAATAAAAAGATAAAGGTAAAGATACAAAACCGGTGGGTTGCCTCCCACTTAGCGCTTGTTTTAAAGTCGACGGCCCGACGTACTCCTTGTTTTCTAAGACTCCTCCAGAGGGAGCACTTCCACAAGGTTAACTCCTTCCACGATTTCCGAAGAGTAGTTCTCATAATACGGTTTCAACCGGTGCCCATTCACTTTAAGTTCATTTCCTGTAGCCAAACTACGAATTTCAACTGCACCATGAGAAAACACATTAGTCACAATAAAAGGTCCAATCCAACGTGACCTTAATTTGCCCGGAAATAATTGCAAACGAGAATTAAACAAAAGCACTTTCTGCCCAATGCAAAATTGTTTATTAGAAATCATATTATCATGAAAAGCTTTCGTCTTTTCCTTGTAAATCCGTGAGCTTTCAAATGCATCATTGCGAATCTCCTCTAACTCTTGAAGTTGTAACTTCCTTTGCTTTCCAGCACCATCCAACTCCATGTTGCATTGCTTAATAGCCCAAAACGCCTTATGCTCAATTTCCACGGGTAAGTGACAAGGTTTACCATAAACAAGCCTAAAAGGAGACATCCCAATAGGTGTTTTATATGCGGTTCTATACGCCCACAAAGCATCATTAAGTCGCATGCTCCAATCTTTCCTTGTAGGATTCACTGTCTTTTCTAGAATTGATTTCACCTCTCGGTTGGAAACTTCGGCTTGTCCATTTGTTTGCGGATGGTAGGGAGTTGCAATCCTATGCGACACATTGTACTTCTTTAACAAGCTTTGCAAGAACCTGTTTTTGAAGTGTGAACCTCCATCACTAATTATAGCCCTTGGAATTCCAAACCTTGCAAAGATATTAGCTTGCACGAAATCTGAAACAACTTTAGAATCATTAGTTGGGGTGGCCTTAGCTTCCACCCATTTCGAGACATAATCCACAGCAAGCAAAATATAATAATTCCCATTAGAATTGACAAAAGGGCCCATAAAATCAATTCCCCATACATCAAAAACCTCCACAAATTGAATAATAGTTTGCGGCATTTGATTTCGAGCACCTAGATTGCCGGTTCTTTGACACCTATCACATGTGATACAAAATGCATGTGCATCCTTAAACAAAGTTGGCCAAAAGAAACCACATTCTAATACCTTAAGAGCGGTTCTCTTACTCCCAAAGTGTCCTCCACAAGCATATGAGTGGCAAAAAGACAAGATAGAGTTAAATTCAATTTCGGGAACACACCTACGTATTACTTGTCACTACAATGCTTCCATAAGTATTGATCATCCCATATGTATTGGTTTCCTAACTTCTTAAGTTTGTCCCTCTCAGCACGAGACAAGTTCTTTGGGATTTGTTTAGACACTAAGTAATTAACAATATCAACGTACCATGGTTCTCCAAAGGCAATGGAGAATAGTTGCTCGTCCGGGAAACTTTCACGCAACGGGATAGTCTCCTTGTCCACAGCAAGTCAGCTCAAATGATCCGCAACGGTGTTCTCAATTGCTTTCTTGTCTTTGATTTCAAGATCAAACTCTTGCAGGAGTAAAATCCATCGTATGAGCCTCGGTTTCGCCTCTTTCTTTGTAAGCAAGTATCTAAGTCTTTGCATGATCGAAAAAAGACAACAACTTTTGTACCAATTAGATAAGAGCGAAACTTTTCTAAAGCAAAAACAATGGCTAATAACTCCTTTTCAGTGGTTGTGTAGTTTTGTTGAGCCTCATTTAACGTTCTAGAAGCATAATAAATAGCATGAGGAAGCTTCCCACACGTTGCCCAAGCACCGCACCAACCGCATAGTCACTTGCATCACACATGAGTTCAAACGGCTTACTCCAATCCGGTGGTTTAATGATAGGGGCTGAAATCAAAAGTTCTTTCAAACGATTGAATGCCGCCATACATTTCTCATCAAAGTTAAAAACCACATCTTTTTGCAATAAGTTACAAAGTGGTGATGCTATCTTGGAAAAGTCCTTGATGAATCTATGATAAAAACCTGCATGACCAAGAAAAGAGCGTATCTCCCTCACCGTAGCGGGAGGGGTTAGAGCACGAATAAGGTCTATCTTAGATTTATCGACTTCCAAGCCTTTAGAAGATATAATATGGCCTAAAACTATGCCATGAGTTACCATGAAATGGCACTTCTCCCAATTTAGCACAAGATTTGTTTCAACACATCGTTCAAGGATTAGAGACAAATTGTTCAAGCAAAGGTCAAATTAATCACCAAAGACACTAAAGTCATCCATGAACACTTCGATTATGTTTTCAACATATTCCGAAAAGATACTTACCATACACCTTTGAAAAGTAGCTGGGGCATTGCATAAGCCAAAAGGCATCCTTCTATAAGCAAAAATGTACCGAAAGGACAAGTGAAAGTAGTTTTCTCTTGGTCCTCCTAATCTTATCACAACTGATTATAACTGAATAGCCATCAAGAAAGCAATAGTAAGAATGTCCAAATTAAACGTTCAAGCATTTGATCAATAAAAGGTAATGGAAAGTGATCTTTTCTAGTGGTGGCATTCAATTTTCTATAATCAATACAAACCCTCCAACCGGTTTGCACACGAGTTGGGACAAGTTCATTCTTATCATTCTCCACCACCGTTACTCCCGATTTCTTTGGTACCACTTGTACCGGGCTTACCCAGTTGCTATCGGATATGGGGTAGATAACACCCACGTCCAAAAGCTTGAGTATCTCCTTTTTCACAACTTCCATCATGGGAGGATTCAAACGACGTTGCGCTTCCCTTGTAGGCTTTGAATCATCCTCCACACGAATCTTATGCATACAAACGGCAGGGCTAATACCCTTGATATCGGCGATTGTCCATCCTATGGCCGTCTTGTACGTCCTTAGCACCCTTAGAAGTTTTTGCTCCTGTAATTCATTAAGCTCGTTAGAAACAATCACGGGTAAATCTTCATTGTCACCCAAGTACAAGTACTTCAAGTGACTTGGAAGAGGTTTCAATTCTAAACTTGGAGATTTAACAATAGATGGCACAAGTTTCTCATTATTGCAAGGTAAAGACGCATATGAAATATTCTTAGTTGCTGATTTTTCCGGTAATGAGTCAAGAGAACCAATGGTTTCTTTCATCTCATCACTATACGCATAACCATTGTCAATAGGTGTAGTGAGCACGGTTTCCAAAGTATCAACACCATTCAACTCAAACATTTGTTGCGCCAATGTGTCCATCACATCAATGGAGAAACAAGAGTGGACATCACTAGGATATCTCATCGTTTCGAAAATGTTGAAACGTATTATTTCTCCATCAAACTCCATAGTTAGCGTTCCCTTGTCAACATCAATAATGGTTTTCGCCGTTTTCATGAAGGGACGCCCAAGTAGCAATGGAAGAGACGAGTCCGGTGAACCTTCATCCATCTCTAACACGCAAAAGTCCGCTGGAAATACAAGTTGATTAACCTGCACAAGAACATCCTCAACAATACCCATTGGGTAGACATTAGAACGATCGGCTAATTGCAACACAATTCCAGCCTTTTTAAGAGGACCAAGATCAAGTGAATTGTACATAGACGTAGGCATGACATTAACGGAAGCACCTAGGTCCAACATAGCTTTGTTAAATTTGGTGTTACCAATTGTGACGGGAATGTCGAAGCTACCGGGATCCTTGCACTTAAGTGGGAGTTTGTGTTGTAAGATTGCCGAAGCATTCTCCCCCACACTAAGCACTTCATTACCTTTGAGCCTTTGCTTATTGGTACACAAGTCCTTCAACACCTTTGCATACTTTGGCACTTGCTTGATTGCATCTATGAGTGGTATGTTCACATGGATCTTCTTTAGAACGTCTAAAATCTCCTTTTCTAGTTCCGCCTTCTTAGAACTTGCAAATCTGCGAGGGAAAGGTAGAGGAGGAACATAAGTAGAAACCGGAGTTTTAGAGTTAGGAATAGGTACCTCAGAAGTTTGGGGAGAATCCTCGGTTTTCTCCTCCAAAACAGGTTCCTTTGGTGTTTCCACCACGCCCGAATCAGGAACTTCGGGTTGCACAAGTTGTGTACCACTTCTCAATGTAATTGCATTAACACCCTCTTTTGGGTTGATAGGTTGAGAAGGGAGTTTCCCACCATTTTGTGCCTTCAATTGATTCAACTCCATAGCCATATAACCAACTTGAGTTTGCAACTCCTTAACCGAACTCTCCATTCGTTGCATAAAAGATTTCAGCAACTCCTCCATATTGGACCCCATATTTTGAGGTTGTTGTTGTTGTTGAAATTGTTGCCTAGGTTGGAATTGTTGTTGTTGAGGTTGAAATCCACTCGGGTTGTTGAAACTAGGTTGTTGAATCGCACCTTGCTTATTGGCATAGCTAAAATTGGGGTGATCTCTCCATCCCGGATTGTAAGTGTTGGAGTAGGGATCATACCGTCTTTGTTGATTTGGAAAGATCGCATTAGCTTGCTCGTCCTCATAAGCTTGAGTGGAACTTGGTATCACCGCGGCTGCAACTTGTTGAAGCATTGTGTTTATGTTACCCATTTGTTGACGAAGCTCTTCAACCTCGCTCACTTCACTCACCCTTCTTAGAATCACATCCGAACCACGACTCAAGAATTGTTGTGAGTTCGCTGCCATGTTTTCAATCAACTCTCTAGCTTGTGCCACCGTCTTGTTAACTAGTGCACCACCACCCGCAGCGTCTAGGAGATTCCTATCACTTGATTGGAGTCCTTCATAGAAATATTGGATAATCATAGCGTCACTGAATTGGTGGTGAGGGCAGCTTGCCACCAATCTCTTATATCGTTCCCAACATTCATATAGAGATTCTCCCACATTTTGCTTCATCCCACAAATCTCCTTGCGAATTTGAGTAGCCTTTGATGCAGGAAAATATCTCTCTAAAAAGAGTTTCTTCAACCCATTCCATGTTGTGACACTTAGGGAGGTAAATAGAACAACCAATCCTTAGCACTATCCATTAAAAAGAAACGGAAAACTTTCAACATTGCACCATCCGCTGCAACATCCGCTGGAAGCATGGCCGTGACAATGGTGTGGAAGTCCATAAGATGTTTGTTTGGATCTTCATTCACCATGCCATGGAACTTTGGTAATTCTCTAAGCAACCCCGGTTTAATTTCAAAAGTAGAGTCCGTTTGAATACACCCCGTTGTATATCAAGCCTATGAGAAGCTAAGTCCTTGAGTGAACGATTTGCATCACCCATTGCTCCTTGTTCTTCCACGTGTGTTTCCTCTACGATTGGAACCTCTTTTCCTTCTTCTTGTTGTTGGAAAATCTCTTCTCCTACTTCCTCCTCGTGCTCGTCCGTTGTGTCTTGACTTGGTTGGAGTATTGTGCCTCGTCGAGTAGCTATCCCGCACCTTGGATAATTCCAATCCTTAGAAGCCGGAGATTAGTTACACGCAAACAATTCTCGCAAACAAGTGAGAAACAAGACAAGAAACAAAAAGCAAAGATGAAAGCGAAATTGTAAAAAGAAACTAAAAACTTAATAACTAGCCGTGTGCCTCCCGACACAACGCCAAAATTTGATCGATGTCGTATGTCGTCAAAAATAATTTCACTTTCCTAAAGTATATGATAAGAAAGAGTTCGTATCCACAGAGAGGCGATTGTAGTTATTTCGTAATCAATTTCTTAAAGTAACCAATTGGGGGGATTTCTTATTTCTATTTAAACAATAAAAACAAATTAAAAGCAAAGTAAATTGTAGAAAGTAATCAATGGAGAGAGATATTGGTCAAGGAATTCATCTTCAATCTTAGACATGTGCTTGCATATATGATTAGAATTACGATTTAATCTCTTGTGTTATCAAAAGCCTAGAGAATCAAGAAAGCAAGATAATCTATTAATTTCTCAAGTTCATCAACACACACATTAGGGTTGCGTATGTGAATTCTACCTAAAGAATAACCTAACGCCTTGCGCTAATCAAGTTCAATTCCTAGGAGCATTAAGTTTCGAAAATAGGCTAATCAATGCAATTGTCATGCGTTAAAAACAATTCGGACAATGGTCAAACTCTACATATGATTACGAGAGTGTATCACTACAAACCGTAAACATATCATGCTACTTGTATTCAAGGTTATCGCTTGATGAAAAACCCTAAAATAGCTATGGACTAAGATGCAAGTTCAATTAATTGGCCACTTAACTAATCAAACACCATAATCCTATCACAATACTTCAATCATGTGATCATAAAAACCATGAGAGAATTGAACGATAAACAAGAGAGAAAACTAATACATAAAGCACACACAAGTTTTAGAAATCGGACTATATCCTTAACCAATAATAGAGAATTTAGCTACTCATAGCTATGGAGTTCATCACAAAAAATATAGGTTGAATAAAAGAAGAAGATGAACAAAAGCAAACCCTAGTTTCGTAACCAAAAACGGCTCTCCAAAGTTCCAAGAATAAGATATGAGATAAGATGATTTCCTAAAGTTGTAGAATTCCTCTTTTTATAGCCTTTCCTCCCTTCCAAAATTAGGTCAAGCCTTCAAAGTCCATTAGATAAAAATCCACCAAGCCCATAAGAGAGAGAAACCCATGTAGAAAATATGTCCAAAAAGTCGTCGCCGAAAAGCGGTATTGTGGCGGAAATCGGCCGGGAGAAGTGTCCGGAAAACGGCTCCGGTGGCCGGCAAAATCCGCCGGCCACCGGTCAATCTGGTCAAATCGGTCAACTTGTCAGCTCGGCGGGTCAACTCAGTCAAGCACCGAGTTGGGCCGAGTCAAGGAGAGTCAGCCAGATTGGCCAGACCATTGCACAGGCCAAACACTGTGGTGCACAATCATTGAGCTTCAGCACTCTTTGGCCAACCATGATGGCCCTGCTCCCTTGCATAATCCAGTCCATATTGCTCCTAAGGCACATGTTCACTGCCGCAATTGTGAGCCCTTGCCATTCTCCGTCTGCATCACAGTTCAAGTTCAATTTCGCCATAATCTCAGCTCTGGCCATTGTAACAATTAGCTGCAACTTTGCACCTGCAACTAGAGCCAGGGCACCATCACACCCAGACTCCCTTCTCAGGCTTAATTCCAGCTGCAACTTAACCTCCACAACCACCTGCAGTTTCAATCCACTGCCAATACCTAACATTCATCTAACTCATTCCTCACCAGACCATGACCTGCAATTGTGGTTCACAAGCAAATCAACACCATTGTAACCAAGCCACAGCTGTATCTTGCCTGCAATTCAGCTTCTCAATATTCGTTTCTTGAACTGCACTCCTCAATCCAGTACTAGTAATGCACCCTGCTCAACTTCATTTCTGCATCCCAAATTCCACTCAGCAGCATTCCCTTCAGTCCATTTGCCCTGAGCTTCTCCTTTGCCATTACTCAACTCTGCACTGCAACCCCTCAACATTGTCTCAGCTCCAACATGCCGCCATTGCCAGAGCCTTCCATTCCATCTCTGATTTACCTATTAGCTCCATCTTCTCCAACAGTTCCAACTCAGTCTTCCCTGCTGTAACTCCATTGCCTGCCTTGAGCTCCAACACGAGACCCGGACTGCAATACAGCCTCTGCAGCTTCACCATTGCCTCAGTACCAGTACCACTACTGCATTCCAGAGGCCTATTACAGTTGCAGACTCCACCAGCCTCATCAACTTCCATCACCTGTACCTAGGCATGCATCTAATACACTCCATTCTCAGTGAGCTTCCAATAGCAGCTCCACCTGCAATTCATCCTAGGCCAAAACCAGCTCACTCCCTGTTCTCATTTCAGTTGAACTGCAGCTTCAATCCGAGGCCTGCATCAAGCTCGGTCTTACAAACCAGGTTCTTTGCAACAACAAGGCCATTCCACTGTAATCTCAACTTGCAATTTCCATAATCACCGGCTCCAAATGCTCACTACCTCCAACAAGATCATCAAACCACCCAGCGGCTACCACCTTCTCCGTTGAACAACAAACACAGAAACCCCATCTTCTTATTATCGATTTCGAGCTCGGTCAATCCGATTCATTCACACAAAATAATTTCATCAAAATCGATTTCAGATCCAACCCATTTCCCTGTCAATCAACAGCATCATTACTTGCTCCAGCCTTCTTGCCCTGAGCCACCAACAAGCTCCACTGCATCCACCATCTCAGGCCAGTTCACTTGAATCTTTCATCTCAGCATATCCCATTTCATGGCAGTAACTCAACCAACACAGACCCCATCTTTAATTCATCACAGCTGCAGCATTTCCAGATTCCAATCTCAACTCAGAGAAACCCTAACTCTCACATTAGATTCAATCACATACCCTGTAATTTCCATGAACAACTCAGTCAAGCCCTGATTCCTCTCACGGATTCATCACCCAACAACAAGATGTTCTCAGGTTGAAATTTCCGTTCAACCATCAATTGTTCCTTCTCGATGCTGCAATGATGTCCTCGCCTCACACAAGATTCTTGCCGTTGACTCAGTTCTAAGTTTAACTCAACCCTAGCTCGAGTCCTCCGCAGCCATTAAAGCTATCAATCAATCCTCCTTCTTCTCTGGTCCGAACGACAACACCTTCTTCACTTGAACTCAAACATCCATTAACCCCTCTCGACCTCCACTTTGAATCCATGGCCGTTTGCATCGATTTCTTTCTCGGATGCAAAATGAGATTTGGGGAAGAAAACGAGTTCCTTCACAAAACCAAGCTGATAAGGCTGCACAGTACGGCCATATTTAGGCACCAGATAATGGATATGGGCCCACCCAGTTTAGAGTTAGCTTGTCGGTTTCAGGGAACCGACAATTATTTGCTTCTTCTTCACTTCCTTCTTGTGCACTATAGCCCGCTCCAAATAGCAATTGCTTGCATGTGAATTGGTCTTTGTGCTCCTTTTCGCTCCAAATGACTAATTTCTTCTTCTTTTGCTCCCAAGGACTCCAGAGTACCTAATAACTCAAAAACACGCATATGATACATAATTCACACGAAAAATAGCAAAGAAAGCATAAACTCTAGATAGTAAATACGGTGTATTCTACACCTATCAGTCGTGGTAAGAATTAGGGCTTGGCGGCGTGGCCAAGGCTAGGTTTTTGCGTCGTGGTAAGAATTAGGGCTTGGCGGCGTGGCCAAGGCTAGGATTTGGCGCCGTGGTAAGAATTAGGGCTTGGCGGCGTGGCCAAGGCTAGGTTTTGGCGTCGTGGTAAGAATTAGGGCTTGGCAACGTGGCCAAGACTAAAGTGGCATGCTACCGCGGCATAGTGGTATGTTGGCATGCCGATCAATATGTTGTTGTGGTAAGGCGCGTTTGGCTTGCCAGTTAGTATGGTGGCGCGGCAGGGTGCGTTTGACCTTTAATGTATGGTGGCAAGTTTGGAGCGACTTGATTGGCCGAGGAAAGGGGCCGGCCAAGCATGGGCGTGGCTACATTTCTGGTGAGAGTGTGGCGGCTTTAGAGCGACCTGATTGGTCGATGGGAAGTGGGGCCGGCGAGTATGGGCCCATCCACAACTTATGTGCGCGTGGCTAATTTGAGGCGACACGTTTGGTCGAGAGAAATAGGGCTAGTTTAGGAAGGGGTGTGGCCAATGGCAGGTGGCTCCAGTTGGCCTAAGGCATGGCCACGCCTCCATTTGCTGGTGCGGCTCCCTGTTTTCTGATTCTGGGCAAGTTTTTGCACCTGCTAATCCATGGCGGATTGATTACCTAGTTCGCCTAGGCTTAATTTCGACAAGCAAGGTCTGATATACTGCGTGAGGCGCAAAACCCTAACTTCTGCAAGTTAGTCAGGGCAATTGATTGAACTCTATGTGTTGACACGGAGTTCTTTTAAGTTCATTGCCAGAGAGCAACATGCTTTTCTGATTGAATACCTTATGCAAAGACCTTATCCTTGATATTTGGAAATTCGTGCTACTCTGCTGCGAGCGAACACAAATCGTCATGCCATATCAACATTAAGGGTTCAGCCGGAGAACATAGCGTAGAAGGCATTCAAAGGAACTTATATTAAGTGAATATAGGCGAGGTGCCGAAATTTACAGAACATCTGGGATGGTTGCTACATTCGCCAATATGGATAAATTTCATGTAAGTATATTGAACGGCTCAATAAATATGCCGGTGGAGAGGTTAGCATTCACGGCACCGTTTCCTTACAGAGTGACGTCACATCAGATGTAAGGTTTTACGATTTCAACCCTAAGCTAAAAACCACCATCAACACTTAGGTTCCCGGATTTCTCAAACCAACAGGTACGCAAACGGGTGCGCATAATATGGTTCCCGGACATGGATTACATATGTGCAAGAGTGCACAACATGACATATCCAATAAAGGTTAAGTGTTCTAAACTCTTATTCCAATCATTGAAACTTTCTTAGAGGATGACAATAGCCGTTTTCACACACTATTAGTATCAAAGCAATTTTCAAGTTATTGAAATAATCATAACGAAACATTCCAAGGCAACACCAAATGATTGTATCACACAAACCATGTAAGATGTTACTTGGAAATTTTCACATGATATAAGATGAACTTGGTCGAAGCAAAAGCTTTTTAACACATATTTCGAGAAATATGTAAGCGAGATAAACTCAGCTCGAAATCTCAAATGTGTATATAGAAAACTATATCGTAATACGACTTATGTCTTAATATAGGAGATAAAGTAGAAAAAGACTTTCCAAGTGATAGATGCGTTTAATTCTCCACATACCTTTTGTAGATGAAGTTCCACAAGCTCCCCTTAGTAGTTCTTCGTCTTCAAATGATGAACGCCGTGAAAACTAAGCTCAACTACACAATCTATGTCTAGTCCGAGACATCTATAAATAGGCTAGAAATCAAGACTTATAGTTTTGATCACTAACATTGACAAACATGCTTGAGATAGCAATGCATGCGAGTTCGACCGAGCAGTGCTCTAACAAATACGATCTCTAACTCACCTTAATAGATCTCAAATCGCAAAGTTGGTCTGGAGAATCATTGATGATTAAAATTGTACTTGGGGTGGAATCACAAAAGCCAAGTATTTCAGGTATATTTTATCCTGGAAAGCTACAACAAATTCGAGAAGCTCTTCCACTTGGAGAGTCATCATTGAATGCTGAGGACATATAAAGAACAAGTGCATCTGGAGCATCGTAATTAAAGGCGATATAATCCATGTCACGAAAAACTCTTGGCTCAACAATCATCTCAATAACATGCCTGAGTTGAGAGATAATATTTCTTTGGGTAACATAAGTAAAGTCGCGGACCTAATTATGCAGGAACCTACAAGATGGAACGAAAAGATCATAAACCAGCTTTTCCAAGATCACTCCACTACTCATATTCTAAACACTTACCTGCCTGATGCTGACGAAGCTGTTAAATACCAGCTAATGTAGAAATCTCACCCAAATGGTACGTTTTCATGCAAATTATTCATAAAAACTCTTAAAGAGAATCAACCTAGTTCCTCTAGTGCATATAGTGATACATTCCCATGGAAGAGTTTTTGGAGTATAAAAGACATAGCACCTAAGATTCTAATATTCATTTGGAGAGTCCTACATGAGGGGTTAGCTATATTCAAGACACTCGGGAAGCATATAACATGTATTGATCAAGAGGGCAGACTATGCAACGCAACTATCGAAGACCTTGAGCACATCTTCTTTCACTGTCCAGTGGATGCTACCACCTTCTTTGACTCTCCACTATGAAGCAGAACTGAAAATTATAGAGATATATACTACAAACAAATCATAGCTGGATGGCTTGCTGAGAAAGGGAATTATGAGGTGTTCAAACTGGGTAGTTGTGTTATGTGGGCTCTATGGAAAAATATAAATAATAAAGTCTTCAAATGCAAGAGCCACTCCATCCAAAGTATCATCAAGGAAGCAGTTTTCTGGTACAACTACTCCATTCCAATGTTGCCAGATGAATAATCACCGATCCAAACTATTCATTATAGAGAAAAGTAAGCTAATTGGAAGCCACCTGAAGACAATTGGATCAGATTGAATGTATATGTTGCATTCGACAACTTCAAGGAAGGATATGCAGTTGTAGTTAGGGATTCCAAAATTAACTTTAAAGGATGTGAAACTTATTCTCATGAAGTGCTGAATCCTATCGAAGCCGGAACAAGGGATGTTCTTTTAATAGTTGATTTTGCAGTTATAGCTGGCCTGCAAAGAGTAATAATTGAATGTGATGCCGAGAAAGTGGTCAAGATGCTGACTGAGGAAAATGCTCACATCCCTTGGAGATTACGCGAGATTATCTTCCAAATCAGAGTTCAGGTAAGGAAAGTGACCAAGGTCAAGTTTGTGTTCAACAAAAGAGATGGAAATGTTGTAGCTCACACTCTAGCTAAGTATATTTTATCCCACCATTCTAATATGTGGTGGTTCTCCTCAAATCCTCCTTTATGTATCGACAAGACGGTATATCTATTGTTTAGTTTATTTTCTTTCCTTGTAGCAAAATAAATAAATAAATAAAAACACTTTTGTTATAAGGAGGAGGTTTTTGGATCAAGTGAGTGGAAAACTCATAGTCAACTCACTCAATACAACTGATTCAATACTTTCCTATGAGCTGGACAACACTACCCTTGCACAAAAATCACGTTTCAAAACAACCCAACTTATTCTTTCACATTTATTTCTATCACACGGAAGAATAAAACACAAACCCTGGAATTTTTTTCAAGCATTTCGTAAAATCTTAAACAAGTCTTTAACAGGTTAATCAAGGTATTATTGGACAGGTTAAACAAAAGCAATCACCATCACATCATCTCTCTAAGTAAGTTGAATCTAAGAAAAATAGATTTTTATTTTTTTTTTAAATCCAAAACCCATGATTAGATAGTTTCTGAGCTTGATTATTTCTTTTATCATGTTCACGATGTGGTTTATTCATGTGCATTAGTTTCGTTTACTTATTGTTCGATTGATTTGATTTTTAAGATCTCTTATTTTTAAAATTTAAATTTAGTCAATTCACAAAGAGGTTTTGATTTTGCTTGTCTTTGTTTTGCGACGAATGTAGAAATTTATGAATTACGATCGATAAGTTTCAAGTTCATTCAATTAGAAGTATTCATACGGAACTTTGATTGCATTCATAATAATTAGAATGAGCTCACAACATAAGAAGAAGCTAACAAAAAACGCAAGAACCAACTTTCGTAGTTCTTAGTTTTATATTTTTAGTCTTTTGTATATGGATTCTTTTTTCTAGTACACAACAAACGTAAGAAGTAGCTCGCAATGTTAAACCTGACTTCTTTTATATTTTGGATGGATTTCTTGTTAAACTGCATTGAACCTCTATAGTGAACGTGAGTTAGAACCAACCCTTTCAGTTTTTTTTTTTTTTCTTTTTTTTGCGTTCTCGTTCGCCCTGGTTGTCGAAATATCAATAATTCTCGTTCTACAGATTTTTATGATTCTCGTTCACTCTGGTCGTCGGGAAGTTACTACTCCTCTACGTTTACAATGAACGAGAAAGGACTTATTTTATTTACGTTCATTAGTGTTGCCGATAATTATTGGCTTTCTCGATGTCCAGATAAAACACGAATGACTAGTTACCTTACATGACACCAGCTCCGGCCATAAATATTGCTGTCGTTGTGTTGGTAAGGTACTTCTATGATAATGAAATAACGTACAAGTTAATCCAAAGACAATCCAAACATAACATAATAAGAAAATTGGATGTATATCTCATACTGGATGATATGATTACTAATTAACCTGATTTTAATCATACTGGTTAACATCTAAAATGGTAGCCTTATCTTTTCTTCTTCAACCAACCTCCGTGGGTATTCATATCCCCTACAGTTATATTTCAATATGTTTGAGGACACCATTGATATCATCACGGGATAAGTTTCCACATTTCTAGGGAGAACCCCTAATAGGAATAACCTTAACATTCAAATTAAGGGTTTTTTTTTTTTTTTTTTTTTTTTTTTTTCTCGTTCGCTCTCAGTTGCCGAAATATCAATAATTCTCGTTCTAAAGATTTTTATGATTCTCGTTCACTCTGGTCGTCGGGAAGTTACTACTCCTCTACGTTTACAATGAACGAGAAAGGACTTATTTTATTTACGTTCATTAGTGTTGCCGATAATTATTGGCTTTCTCGATGTCCAGATAAAACACGAATGACTAGTTACCTTACATGACACCAGCTCCGGACATAAATATTGATGTCGTTGTGTTGGTAAGGTACTTCTATGACAATGCAATAACGTACAAGTTAATCCAAAGACAATCCAAACATAACATAATAAGAAAATTGGATGTATATCTCGTACTGGATGATATGATTACTAATTAACCTGATTTTAATCATACTGGTTAACATCTAAAATGGTAGCCTTATCTTTTCTTCTTCAACCAACCTCCGTGGGTATTCATATCCCCTACAGTTATATTTCAATATGTTTGAGGACACCATTGATATCATCATGGGATAAGTTTCTACATTTCTAGGGAGAACCACTAATAGGAATAACCTTAACATTCAAATTAAGGTTTTTTTTTTTTTTTTTTTTTTTTTTTTTTTTTGCATTCTCGTTCGCTCTGGTTGCCGAAATATCAATAATTCTCGTTCTAAAGATTTTTATGATTCTCGTTCACTCTGGTCGTCGGGAAGTTACTACTCCTCTACGTTTACAATGAACGAGAAAGGACTTATTTAATTTACGTTCATTAGTGTTGCCGATAATTATTGGCTTTCTCGATGTCCAGATAAAACACGAATGACTAGTTACCTTACATGACACCAGCTCCGGCCATAAATATTGCTGTCCTTGTGTTGGTAAGGTACTTCTATGACAATGCAATAAGGTACAAGTTAATCCAAAGACAATCCAAACATAACATAATAAGAAAATTGGATGTATATCTCATACTGGATGATATGATTACTAATTAACCTGATTTTAATCATACTGGTTAACATCTAAAATGGTAGCCTTATCTTTTCTTCTTCAACCAACCTCCGTGGGTATTCATATCCCCTATAGTTATAATTCAATATGTTTGAGGACACCATTGATATCATCATGGGATAAGTTTCTACATTTCTAGGGAGAACCCCTAATAGGAATAACCTTAACATTCAAATTAAGGGTTTTTTTTTTTGTAGCAAAAATTAAGGGTGATATCAGTAACACTAACCAATGGTACCGAAATGTTGCATTTCATCGTCACCTTGATGGAATTGAAAGGTTCCATTTCACCCTATTTTTTTTGACAGTGAAATGCAACATTTCACTTCCTTCCGCAAGGTGGAGAAATTTGCAATTCACCTTCTGAACTACGAGCGGGAATCTTTCATTTCTCTTCCACTGGTTCAGACAAATCAAGGTTTTACATGATATTATTTTCCACTGGTACAGACATAGAGAGGAGAGAAAGTCATGCTTTAATTGTTTGGGTTCATGGGGTTCTTCGTTTCAAGCAAGCATAGATACATATGAAGATAGAGATTCACAAAATTTTAAATTTGAGTCTGTTAGCTCTGAAAAAGGAAAAGGTCAAAAGGAAGTGTTAATGGTTTCCACTGTTGAATAACATCTTTCCAACCTTCAACATCTTCATTCACCAATCATTTTCGTGGTAACTTTATCGAAGATATAGTTTCAAAGTGCCCAAATCTTGATGATTTTACATCAAATGATCATAGATGAAATTGGGTTTTTAGTGTTTTAATCGTTGATAGCTATTATGACCTAACTAAAACTAAAATCAACTCTAAACATAACTCATTCATGAATCTGCGAGTTAGCATAGTATCAAATAAGTTAGCTTCAAAGGGTATTTGGGTCCAAAAAGTATTGAAATCTAACTGGTTAAGGTGTTTATATATAACCGGTGTTTAGGTACAAAAATCTTTCAAGGTATCCATCTGAATTCTATTTTGTACAACTGGGAAGCAGTAATGCGCTAATGTGACTTCCAGTTTTCCTTTTGTTGCATTTTGGGTTTTTTCATTGGAGCTCTGTTATAATTGAGCTTTTGTTTCCTTATCTTTTACAGTCTGCTCTTTACCATCTTGGTGAGGAGTTTTGACTTTTTAAATCTATTCTGCCCTTTGAGATTCAAAAAATAAATAAATCTGTGAGTTGAATATGAGTTTTCCACTCCCTTGATCCAAAAAAAACCCCTCCCTACGGGGCCGTTTGGTAACCATTATTTTAATGGATTATCAGCTTATAATCCATTATGCAGATTATAATGGATTTTATATGCGTTTGGTAACCATTATAATAATTGCTTATTTTAATCATAATGGAAAAAATCCATTATTTCCATAAACAGGAAAAAGTTGTTTTGAAAATTTATTATAATCAATTATTTTTTATAGCAAACTCAAATTGAATTTTTTCTTCTTATTTTCTCTAAACTATCAAGAGATAGGCAAAAAAAACAACATAGCACTAAAAAAAAATCCTAGATCATTTTTCTTTCTTCTCCTTTTCGAGATCATCATTCTAAAATAATCAATTATTTCAAAAAAGTGTTTGGAAAAATTTATTTTTAAAATGAGTATACCAAAATCATTTATCTATTTATGATTATAGATAATCATAAATTTTACCAAACAAGGCCACAACAAAAGAAAAAAAATGGAAATTTCATTGGTCCACAAGATCCTCGTTGTCCATTGGGTAGCCTTAGAAGGTCCACAAAACTGAGTGCTACTTGAATCCTATGAATGGCTGCTCATAACATGTTGCTTACGCAGAGCTTCTGGTACTCCTAGCGCACGATATCAACTACTACTTTTTTAGCTTAAGAAACCGACTGTATCTTTTTCTCCCCTCATTCTGATCAGTTGGCGGTAAAAAAAACACTCAACCGTCTCTAAAGAAACCGAAAATGGGTGTTCATGGTCTATGGGAATTACTCGCTCCTGTTGGTCGTCGTGTCTCTGTTGAAACTTTAGCAGGGAAAAGACTCGCAATTGGTAACTCTTCTCAAAACCCTAAAAACCTTATTTTCTTCCCAATTTCTCGCATTTTGATTTGATTTTTGTGTTTTTGTGTACTTTCAATAGATGCAAGTATATGGATGGTGCAATTTATGAAAGCAATGAGAGATGAAAAAGGTGAAATGGTTAGGAACGCTCACATTCTAGGGTTTTTTCGTCGAATTTGTAAGCTATTATTTCTTCGTACCAAACCTGTATTTGTCTTTGATGGTGGTACTCCCGCTCTTAAGCTTCGTACTGTTACTGCTCGTCGACGTCAGCGCGAGAATGCACAAGCTAAAATTCGTAAAACCGCTGAGAAGTTGCTACTCAATCATGTCAGTATTGGTTCTTTCTTTAATCATTCCTAGTTTATTGACTGAGCTCTCATTTCACTTTTGTTGAGAGTTTTGCTAAGGGGCATGCTCATTTTGTGCATGCGTCCCATGTTGATGCGCTATACACCGTTGGTGAGCAACTTGTTCGGGTGATTGCCTGGCATCTGCGGTGAATAGTGCGTGTCCTATGTGGACTTCGTGTGTCAACTTGTGCGAGCATTATGACATTTTCTTTTTTTTGTAATAATGATCAACATGTTATCGTTTTTCTTATATTTTGTTCTCCGTCTATATATTGGTTGTTTTAAGTTAAAGATTCCGTGGTTGTAATGTTGTTGCAGCTTAAGACAATGAGATTACAAGAATTGGCTGAGGGTTTAAAGATTCAGAGACCAAATAATGATATTAAAGGGAAAAATGTTGTAGTGGAAAATAGTGAAGTGCTAGATGTAAGATTGAAAGGAAACGAAAAGGTCAACGAGGGTTATGATCAGAAAGAGCTAGATGAATTGTAAGCTTCCTAAGGAACCGTGGTTCTCTGAATTTCCTATATGGTGGTTTAAAGTATGTTTTAACTAGTGAATTTAGGTTGGCAGCTTCGATTGCGGCCGAGGAAGATGGGAGTCTTACGACAAATTTGTCGGCATCTGTTAGTGGTGTTGCTATTGATGAAGAGGACGACGAGGATGAGGAAATGATACTTGTAAGTGTTCTTTGTTTCGAAGATTTCTTCTACGTATCAAAACTCTTACTTTTCTATTCTTGCAATGTGAAAGAAAACTTCAGGGAACTCGCTAGTTGTGTTTGGAACTTATGCATTCCTTTTCAAGTAACATGAGGTTAATGAACTTACTGGTATCTCGGGTAGTATCTTACAGTATTTGATATCAAGTTGATTTTGTGACGGCAAAAGAAACTATAATGGTGGTCATTCGGTGCGGCATGTTATTCATAAGATTCATTTTAATGGCATCTGCTTGTAAGAGCTAAGGTTCCCTGCAAGCTTGTCGTGCGCTTGTGACTGCTCCAGAACTTTTTTGTATTGTTTTGTTTTGCTTTGGTCTATAAACTAGTATATTACGGTACATTAGTATATAAATATCTTATATTTGTTAAAAGTTTGTGTTTAAAAAGAATAATTATAACTAATCTTGCAGCCAACAATGCATGGCAAAGTTGATCCATCAGTTCTGGCGTCTCTGCCTCCCTCTCTTCAACTCGATCTTCTTGTTCAGGCAAGTGTTCTGATATCGGCGACCATGTTATTTCTTTTACTTTTTTCCTTAACCTGACATGTGCCGTCTTTCAATTGTATTTTGAATAATGACAGTAGTGCTTGTTTACAGATGAGAGAGGGGTTGATGGCTGAAAATAGACAGAAATATCAGAAAGTAAAGAAGGTAGAATTTCTGTTTCACCCATATTCATAAACTGAAAATATTATATTGCTGGGTGTCCTCCTCAGAAATCTGTAATATGACTAAAGATAACATCAGTCAAATAATGTATATGATCATGCTGTGATCGAATGTCTTATAGTATTATTCATGCTCTGCTGTTCTGCTCTACTATTTGAGTTTATCTCATCAGGGTCAGAATCTAAACTCTTTCAAACTGTTGACTGGTTGTTCTTTACATCTAGGCCCCTGCAAAGTTTTCTGAGCTGCAAATACAGTCATATCTTAAGACTGTTGCTTTTCGTCGAGAGATAGATGAGGTGCAGAAAGCTGCTGCTGGAAGGGGAGTTGGTGGGGTGCAGACTTCGCGGATAGCTTCTGAAGCAAATAGAGAATTTATATTCTCGTCATCATTTACTGGGGACAAAGAGTAAGGGTTGTTTCCATGAATTGGTATTTACACTCTTTATCCTTTAGTCTCTAATCAGCAGACAACTGAATGAGATTTTGTTTTTGTTTTTCTCTGATGGGCAAAAACTTCTGTCGAGAGACAATTCTAGTTTTATTAATCTAATGTTACAGCAAGTATGGCTGGCTTCATGACTTAAACAGTATGTTTGTGTGCAATAAACCGGTTTTCTCAACATATTCTTTCTTTTTCTTTTATTGATACAGTAGAATTCTAGTATTACATGTACCCTTGTTGGCCTATGTTGTTTACTAATTGCTTGACTTAAACCAACCAGAACACTTGCAAGTGCTGGAGTCAAGAGACATGGAGGTGTGGAAGGTCAGCCAGTAAGGAAGGATTCAGTTGCTTCAGATTTAACAAATCATGTTTCCTCTATTACAGAAAAAAGATCAGCTACAGCTTCTGAAGAGAACGTGCTTGGAAGTGATTTTGATGATGGTGTGGAGCGATACCTTGATGAAAGGGGGCGCCTCCGGGTAAGTAGGGTAAGAGCCATGGACATCCGTATGACTCGAGATTTGCAGCGAAATTTGGATCTGATGAAGGAAATTGAGCAGGATAAGATGAAAGATCAAAACTCTTCAAACCTAGAGGCTTTCTTTAGTGAGAGAGTTGATGGAAATCCCAATTTTGGTGAAAATAACCATCTCCGTGAAACCTCAGATGAAATGTGTAGTGTTGATGGAACTGATGATAGTTTGGTAATTCAAGGGAGGAATCTGAAAAAAGATGAGCAGTCTATTCTTGAAAGTGGACCATCAATTGAAATATCTTTCATTGAAGATGAAAATAAGTGTGAAGATAGAGACTACGAGGATGTCGATGATGATCTATTTGCTCAGTTAGTAGCAGGAAATTCAGTCTTGGTATCTTCGGCTGAAAATGCTTCTTCAGTAGATCCTTCCCATGCTTCTGTTTTAGACTGCATCTGGAAGGGAAATGTTGACGAAGAAAAAGGTGATATGAATGGCAAAGATTCTATGGTGGAAACTGGACCATCTTTAGCCAAGGGAAACAGTGATGAAAGTGATGTGGATTGGGAAGAAGGGGATTTGGATGTCCCTACTGATGCTTATCCATCTCCATATAAACCTGATACTGTTGTTGTTTCAAGAGGTTCTCTGGAAGAAGATGCTAATATCGAGGAAGCAATAAGGCGTAGTCTTGAGGACTTCACCCCAAAAAAGTCTACTATGAGATCAACTGAAATTAAAATTTCCAAAATATCAGAAGAAATGATAAACGAAGGTGTGGGCGGTGGATTCCCCTTTGCACTTTCTAATCCTGAAAAAGACAGCATTGAGCCTCTTGGCTTGCTTAGAGAAAATGATCCTCTGCAACGTCAAATATCAGTGCAGGAAGATGGACATGAGAATCTAGATCAGATAGGTGAAAAAAATGCTTTGCAGATCAATGACTCTATACTGAAGCAATCAGACTTATGCACAGATTTAAGCATTGAGACTGATGACGAGGAATCACTGATTGATAAATTGGGTGAAAGAGACCTTGTTTCTAGTCTTAAAGTTTCAAGTGAAACACTCAGTGATAGTAAGAGCATTTACAGAGAAGCACCACACACAAATCTGGTTCCAGGAGAAAGTGCAACGCCTAATATAATCACTGATCAATTCTTGGATGCTTTTGAAGAGTCTGGGGGGACTGCTGGATTCAAAGGTGTAGGTGGAACTTCTGAGCTTAGTTCTCATGTTTCATCTGCAATGATGCATGATGCATGTGATGCTATGCTTGTTGAAGTTGTTTCAACATGTCATTTAGATGAGACAGCTGCAAATGCCAACACTAATGAGGTGAAACCAGTTGCACGTAGTGATGACCTTGAGCAAAATGTGGTCATGGAAAGGTTTCTTGAGCCTACAGTTGAGAACTCTATGATTCATGACAATCTCGAGGTTCATATGGAGGTAGACGGGGTTAGCTTAGATGAAGAAATGCTTATTTTAAGAGACGAGCGTATCAATTTAGGCGAGGAGCAGAGGAAGCTTGAGCGCAATGCAGCGTCTGTTAGCAGTGAAATGTTCGCCGAATGCCAGGTTATTTTTTAACTTCTTGTGGGGAACATTTATCTTTTGTCTTATATACAAAGAATATGCCATTTGGCATAATGTCAATTACGTTACTGAACAAGTTTTTTGTTATCTTTGGAGAGCTTGATTTGTGTGTCAACTGTAAAAGCTCACCTGTTGTGGTTACGCTGCTTGTATATATCATTTTGTGGCATTAAACTCACCTGTTGTGATTATGTTCTTCTCTGTCCATATGTGTTTTGGACTGTCTTTATTATATTTTTGTTCTGTTTTAAGGATCTTTGGCTGGTAATTCTGGTGAGCCACAATTGAATATGTTGGAGATCTTAGAGCTAGGCTACTGGAAGCCAAGCCTAGTGGCTCCTGGTGCTTAGTTTGGTAGAATTAATCAGGCTTTTTCAAGATATCAAAACTGTCATTGTTTAGAGAACTTGTCACATACTATGTTTTCCTCAACTTAAGCTACCTTAATATACCTACTTCTGCTTGGTGATTTTACAGGAACTGCTGCAAATGTTTGGTTTACCTTATATTATTGCTCCTATGGAAGCAGAGGCTCAGTGCGCACATATGGAATTATCTGGTCTTGTGGATGGTGTTGTCACTGATGACTCGGATGTGTTCTTGTTTGGGGCAAGAAGTGTGTACAAAAATATATTCGATGATCGCAAATATGTTGAAACTTACTTTATGAAGGTATGTTTTTTACCAGCTGCATTTTCTTTCTTTTCTTATTTTCAATTATATCTGACTAGGTTGCAGAAGTTATGTAATAGTGACTCTTTGTAGTTATATATCAGGTCTATTGAGGGTTAGTGCTGAATTTAGAAAGAAGATTGGCCACTATTATCATGGCTTGTGTTGCTCTTTTCTATTGCAGCTTGGTATATGAGTTTTGTCCTCACTGTTTCAGGATTTTAACTTTTCTGCTTGTGACTCGCTCAGTACCAGATTTGTTAGATGTGTGAAAACCTTCGCTTCTATCAGTATGAGCTTCTTTTTTCTCATGGTCACTGATATTGCAGGACATTGAGACTGAGCTCGGATTAACTAGGGATCAACTGATCCGGATGGCATTGCTTCTTGGGAGTGATTACACTGAAGGTATTAGGTAAGCTTCAGAGTAGGTTTTGTATCCCAATGATTAGATGATGTATTATCCATATTTTTTTACTAGGCTGAACTGATAATCAGGCACTACTAAGTACGTAGATTGTAAGATTTGCCAAATTATGTTTCAACACGTCATGGAAATCCGAAAACTTCCACCTATTTATCACATGGGTTATTTGTTTTGTAATTAAGCTTCAGAGAGATGACTATATTCCATTTTCTTTTATTTTTTTCTCCTTTTTGAAGTGGAATTGGTATCGTCAATGCTATTGAAGTTGCACATGCATTTCCTGAGGAAGACGGCCTCCAACAATTCAGGGAGTGGCTTGAATCCCCTGACCCTACCATTCTAGGAAACCTTAATACTCAAAGTGGATCTAATTTGAAGAAAAGAGGGTCTAAGATCAGTAGCAATGAAGTGGAGGCTGGCATTGATAGAAGAAATTCTACGGATAACATCCCCAAACTAAAGCAGATCTTCATGGACAAACATGTAAGTTATCTCTTCGTTTGTCTATTATTGGCTTGTTATGAATGAATAAGTTCCTTCTGCTGAGACATATTATCATCTTGTGTGCTGGGTACAGAGAAATGTGAGCAAAAATTGGCATATACCTGCATCTTTTCCAAGTGAAACAGTCATTTCTGCATATGTCTCTCCACAAGTGGACAAATCAACCGAACCCTTTTCGTGGGGAAAGCCAGATCTTTTTGTTCTTCGCAAGTGAGTTAACTTTCATCTGTTAATATTATCAGACAGTCACATTTCGTAATATAACTGTCAATGTCATTAGAAATGATTTCCCAAGTACTATTAAATAGCAAAATCCCATAATGCTGCACAGTTTTGTCAATTGAAATGTCTCAACTTAACCAATGATCTTTAAAGATCACTAGGAGCAGTAATTAATTTTAAAGAAATGCTTCTTCGCCTGCATTATGGCCAAAACTATTTTGTTACAGATTGTGTTGGGAAAAGTTAGGATGGAATAACCAGAAGGCCGATGATTTGTTAGTACCCGTTTTAAAGGAGTACAATAAGCATGAGGTAAGGTTGATGGTTTGGACTTGGAAGTGATCCATTTGTTAATGCATATGGAGTGATCATCTTAAATCTTCTGTTTTGTGAGATATTTCATTTATGTGTCGGATGCAGACTCAGCTGCGATTAGAAGCATTTTACACATTCAACGAAAGATTTGCAAAAATACGTAGCAAGAGAATAAAAAAAGCTGTGAAAGGAATATCAGGTAACCGATCTTCTGAGTTGATAGAGGAACTTGCGCCAGAAGCTCCGGATGCTAGTAACAGTGTTCCTGGAACTAAGACGAAGACTGCAGAAAAATCAAACTCAAAGAAATCGAGAAAAAGAAACGCGATTGAACCTATGCCATCCGTGGTTGAGAATTTTGATACACCCATTCCAAATGTGAGTAGAGATAGTACTAAGAAAGAATCTAGTGGAAATGCAAGAGGAAGAGGGAGGGGAAGAGGGAGGGGAAGAGGGAGAGGGAAAGGGAGGGGAAAAGAAGTTCATGAATCTTCTGATACCAGCATCAGTAATGAGGATGATGAAGTGGAAATGCGAGTTGAAATAGCAGAAAAATCTTCAGAAGTGCGAAGAGTAAGTTCTCAGATAATTTATATTTTTACGGAAGTAAATCACATATTGGCATCTGTTATCTGTGTAAACTGTGATTTCCCTCTGGAAGTGAAGTTGGTTTCGTTTTGACATGATCCGTTCTCTAGCCTATTGAAAGGTCATGGATAGGTGATCAGACCTGTCAGATACATGAGCAGTCTTAGGTGGAACTGCATGTAGGAGGCCACTTCCATTGACCAAGTCACCTGGTTTTGACTGTCTTATATTTTGTGTTGGAAGCGTAAATTTTCTTTTTGCTTTTCCTAGGAAATAAACTACTAATGATGTTACTACGAACTAATATCTGAGATTGCTTTCTTTGTCTTTTCCAATTGCAAACTGTGCAGTCAAAACGACCAAGAAAGGGCGTGATCTACACAGGGAATGATGTGGAAGCCGAAAACTTGAGTGATTCATCAAACTTAGAGAGGGTAAGAACTGACAAGGATGGTACAGTCAATCAAGAAGTATCTCGTGAGAAGGGTTTGTTTGACAAGGATATTTCGTATGGTCTTAAAGAGGTGGAAAGCTCATTCATAGAAGATGATGGCGATTTATCCAGAGACTGCCTTGGAATGGGAGGGGGGTTTTGCACAGAAGAAGGTGATCCTGAAAATGAATTGATAATGAACCGGGCATTAGATTCTGGCCTCGGAAGCAACATTCCCTTTGTCGAGGATGCGTCCTCTAAAGACTACCTCAAAATGGGTGGTGGCTTCTGTATGGATGAAGACGAGAAAGGAACTAGTAAATCGATCTCTAGCCCAACTACAGATATTCCAGATGAAGATAGAGGTATGAGAATATTGGATACTTGTGTGAATACAAATAATGACAAAGATGATGGAAAGGAGACAAATGTAGCGAGTATACCATCCATGGAAGAAGCTGTTACGACCAACCAGGAGTCCGCTTCAACAGGTTTAAAAGCTATGCCTTTCTTGAAAAGGAAGCGGAAAAAGATTTGAAATCCTAAAAAAATCTGAGACAGAATGGGCTGAATGATGCGTCTACTCTTGTACCACGTACTAATCATTTTGTTTGTTTTGTATTCTTGTGGGCAGTTTTTGTTCAAAAAATTAAAAAATCTAACTGACATTTAAAAAAAAAAAAAAAAAAATCTAACTGAATGTATATATTTCAAGTCATTCAAACCAAACAAAGGCAACAGTAACAAACAAGCTGCAGTGACAAATTGCAGATCTCGATCAAATGGTTTGTCTTTTTCAGATCCTTTAGCAGTACAGCAGGAAGAAACCTGGCTTGATTGGGGTATACTCAAACTAATTGGGGTATACCCAATAAGACAAAATCTGGTCATTATGAAGTAAAACCAAGCCACCCTTAACCAGCCTTTTTCTAAATGGCTAATATGCCCTTGGTTAATTAAAACTAAAATTCTGATTAGGTTAATTAATTGAGTTTAGATTAAAATTTTTAAATTATGAATTCAGTAGATTAACCTTTTGATCCGTCTTATGAGTTCGATTTCGATCCAAAAAATTTGGTTTTGAAAATGCATAAAGCCGGCAAGGTCGTGGTTTGAATAAGCTTCCGACCAAACATCCGCCGGAATGGTCAACTTTGAATAAGTCACGATCGCTCTTCCCACGGAAGGTTCAACTTTGAATAAGTCACCAACCGGATATCCGCCAGGAATGGTCCTCGGATGAAGAACACGCCACTATCTTGGGCAAACAATCTTGCGGTCGGCATGTAAATATTTCCTACCCTTCCGGCTATATCAATCTCGGCATGCAAAAAAAATACAACCTTGCCGGATGACATAATATGGAAGATGTAATTTACTTGGGGTCGTAAAATGGCCGGAAATGTATGGGTTCATTAGCATGCCGGCCAAAATACCGCAGACATTTTCTTGTTGTGTTTCCCTCCCGACCTTACATGATTTTAGGCATCAGAAGAATGGTTTTTTTTTTCAAGTATGGCCGGCAGGGTCTCTATTTTCATACCCTTCCGGCTACAAAAACGCCGGCTTAGTAGGAATCGTATTACCTTGCCGTCCCTGGTAACTAAACAACTTTTGTTGACAAGGCCGACAGATCGACATTTCACAACCTTGCCGGCCCAGGGACAGTGACAAACAGGGCGGCTTAAAAAAAGCATGCATGGCAAGGTAATACGACACTTTATATAGCTAAACAAACCATTCATTCAACAACTAGAAATCCAACATTTTTTGTCCAAAATACGAAACATGTCCCATAAACCGTAAAAAAACATTTGTCCACACCATTAACTTAAACATTTGTCCACCACAACATAAACAAATGAACTAGGAAAGCATTCATTGGCCACGACCACGGCCCCGTTTTGGAACACTACCTTCACCACCACAACCACTGCTGCTACCTTCACCACCAGGACCACTGCTGCTACCTTCACCACCACGAGCACAACGAGTCCTCTTTTTATCAGCCTTTATCTTGGCTTGTGCATCCTTAATAGCTTTTTCTTCCGCCTTTACTTCAGCCTGAAGTTGCTTGAACAATAGTCAAGCATCCTCATTGTCAACATTGCAAGCATAGTCAATGTGCTTGCTTTGCACAATTCTCCTCTCTTATTCGCGCAACACAACACCCTCACAAAGGTCTTCAACTGATCCTTCTATATTCAATTAAACAACAAACAATTAATAGAATGATTCGGTAATGCAATCAATCTTAAAATAGTAAGAGCAACTCTAAAATACTTACAAATATCTTAAGCAATGTTGCTTTGGGTCTTTCGATTCCATCTTCTTCTTACGAGCCCGCTTCTTGATGAGTCATTGGCCTAATCACAGTAGGACGAGCCCAACCCAAGTACCACGCCATGTATTTCTCAGTAGCTTCATGACCGGTGGTCACCTCGTCCAAAAGACTCACATCGATTTGACCGTGACGCCTATCAGCCCAATGTTCTTGAGTTGGTCTTTGGAAGGTAAGAGACGTTCATACCTTTTTGGGAGGTGGTGCAATCACTCATATCCACAGTAAAGGCCGGATTTGCTGCATCGAAATGAGGTTCTTCTTGTACGTAACCCAATTGTCGCATTACCCGATGTGGATCGTACATTGAAAATCCTTCAAACACAGTCATCAAGGGTCCATAGTATAATGCAACAACTTCATTTCTCCTTGGGATTAAACCTTGATTTCTATCCTCTCGATACGGATCAAATATCACCTCTTCCGCAGTCAAATTGTCGATGGCGGCTCGGAGTTTCATAAGATTTTGCGGCATTTCCTTATCCTGAGTACCCTTAAAACTGTACCTTTGCGCTCTTGGCAAATGAACCGGAACACTGTTATCCACTTTGACGTAAGAGTTGTCTTTGAACAAAGAAGGGAAGCGTTCATATATCCAAACCTATGCAAAAAGAAAAAAAAGTTTAGTAAGAACCTTATCTTACGAGAATTTTGCGAATATAAATGTTTTAGACAATAAAATTACCTGGAAGAGACATGTGTTTCCGTTAACTTGCTTAGTGAGTGCCCTAGAAGATTTTGTCAACTCATTGTTCAAGAAGGCGACCACCGCAGTACCCCAAGAATACCCACGCATCTCATGTAAGGGATCCAATAGTTGCAAGTAACTGGCCTCGACTTGGTTTCCGGAACTGTCGGGGAAGATACATCTGCCTGGGTGTATAGCAAATAAGCGGCCGCGGTAGCATTAATTCGCACCGGGTGCACCATTCCTTCCCTAACAAGGATTTCCCGAGTCTTCCATAATCCGTCCCTCAACTTCTTCACATTAAACTTCTTGGTTAGTCGACCATCCTTCTTGTCAAGAACATCATCCGTCTGAACCTGACTCCAACCGAACAATTTCTTGCTCAATTCGTAAATCTTCTCGAAAGAAATGGCATTATCGAATCCCTCGGTGACTGCTTTTCCATCAACCTCGAGGCCTAGAATTTGTTGAGCATCATCGGGAGTTATCGCCATCTCACCGAATGGGAATAACATAGTATCAGTCTCTCCATAGAATCGCTCACAGAATGCAGAGATGGTAACTTTATCATGATTAATATTCGAACTCTCCACCGCAGGCAACAACCCGGAGTTCCTCACAATCACTTTCACCTCCTCACATTTCAAGTCAAGATTCCAAGTATGCATCACTGAACACGAAGCTTGGCGCCTCATGAGACGGATGGCATGCTTGTGATCCTAAATACCAACAAAAAGAAAATGAAAAGAAATACAAACACTTGATGCAAATTTAATTAAGATAGTTACACACTTGAATAAATAACAAAGACAGATTAAGATTACTTACGATAGTATTATGGACCGTACATGCCCATGAGTGTTTGTATCCAAAAAGAACAGCTCCACCATCTGCTGGGGTCCCTTTTGGAGGCTCACCTTCTTTCAGTGCAACCATCAAGTGTTTGGGAGGCATGTGAGAATCAGCCGGTTTAGTGATCACCCTCTTCTTCGTTCCGGTTGAAGTTGAAGCCGAAGCTTCGGTGGCTTGAACAATAGCTAGAGTTTGTTCTCCTTCTCCATCTCCATCTCCTTCTTCTTCTTGTTCCTCTTCCTCTTCAACAATTTCATCTTCGATGATATTCTTACCTTTATCTCCATTACCATCATCATCATCACCATCATCATTACCTCCTCCAGCCTCAGGCATGTCTTGATCACCATCATCATCATCATCATCATTGTTACCTCCTCCAGCAGCCGGATTGGTTTCATCAACATCATCATCATCACCTCTTCTACCGATGGAATTGATTGGTCTTCATCTCGGAGTCTCGTCCGAATCATTGGGTTCGGATAGTGGTTCTAAGACCTTTGTCGTTCCCTTGACAACATATACCCCTCGATGTTTTGAAGACAAGAGTTTATCACCAACACGAGGAGGGTTTGAAGGAGGACTAAGAGCTGCTTTCAGAGATGCTTTCTTCTTTTCCATTCGCAATCTAAACAAGAACAATTCAGAAAAAAAACATTACAGGCCGGCAGGTTAGACATATACAACATATCCGGCGGAAAAATGGTCGGAAAGGTCGACCAAAAGATGAGTGCCGGCTAAGACAAAGCCGACAGTGTATCATCAAAATAGCCTTCCGGCGCACAAAAAATATAGGATTTTTCACTAAACAGGTCGGCAAGGTCCATTACACATACATCGCCGGCTAACAAACCGCCGGCATGGTTTTATACAAATACCCTTCCGGATTAAAAAACTCTAGGCATCATGAAACATTCAAAAAAAGCAGCCGGCAGGGTAAAAAACAAAAAGTTGCCGGTTTCATTAAAAAAAAATTGACGCCGGAAGGGTATACAGGTGAATAACCTGCCGGCCCTGCTAGTAGCAGTTACACAAACTTACAGCCGGCAAGTTCTTCAACCTTATACCCTTCCGGCCAAACACTAACTATGAAATCCCGGAAAGGTCGATAAAAAAACCTTGCCGGCGTCGCAACTGCCAATTCACAAATTCGATTTTTCTAACCTAATTTGACATGCAAACATGAAATCGAAGTACTAGAGTGAGTTTAAACAAGCCCTTACTTTCTTAAGCGCACCATTTCACGTGTTTCAGCGGGTTCAATTGCTTCTTCTTCAACCGTTTTTCTCTTCACTTTCTTAGCAACCAAAATTGCAATTCCAGGGTTATATTCATTGGGTTTTCGATTAGTTTCTTTCATACGAGTTGCCTTCTTCCGTGGTGGATCCATTGATGAAGATTAATCGGAGTTTTCGAATCGACGATTTTAACGAATTGATCAACGAGTTTTGGTGGTGGTGGGGGTGATGGAGCCGGTAAGGTTGTGGAGGAGAAGAAGAAGAGAAGAAGATGAAATGAAGATAATGAAAATTGATTTAGGTAGTAATTAGAGTTATAATGGGAAAGGGTAATTTTGTAACTTTACCCATTGACCTCCCCCTTTGCCCTTAAAAAAGAGTCCCTATAAAATTGGGTATACCCCAATTAGTTTGAGTATACCCCAATCAAGCCAGGGTAAGAAATCACCAAACATTTTCTTTCTTTTTTTCTTAGTGCTAAGAAAAAGGGGGAGATCTCAAACCAAGGTTAACCAACAAAAATAAATTGGTTATTGTTCCTGTTCCTGGCATTTTAGGGGCGACTCCAAAGGAATTAGGGGCGACTAATAAGATAAAAACGGATCACCCAAACCTAAAATGAAGCCACCTCTTGTCTCCTATTTTTCATAATGGCCAAACTACCCTTAAGAACCGGTAGTTATGTTTATAATCGGGAGAAATTACTTATTTTTCTAAAAAATATTTTTTTCAAATAAAAGAATGTTTTTTTCATTTTTTATTAAATTTTTATTAATCCTAATATAATCGGTAGTTTCGACAATTTTAATTACTATTGATTATACAATAAGTACAAATAAATTTAATCTTTCTTTTTTAGTAATCGGCAGTTTCGTCAAGTTATATAGAAAAATTCGAAATTTAGGAAATTTGTAAAAAATTATTTTTGAGGCTACTTTCATAATTTTTTCCAAATTTCCTAAATTTCGAATTTTTCTACTTTCATAATTGTTAGTTTGGAAAATTAGTTATCTACCGATTATGAAAGTGGCCCCAAAAATATATTTTTCCAAACTTTGAAAACTTTGAATTTTTTCGACTTGCATAATCGGTAGGTAATTATCTATCGATTATGAAAGAAATACATTTTCCCACATTTTGAATTTTTTCCTTTCATATTCGGTTGTTTTGGAAAATTAGTTATCTACCGATTATGAAGTCGCCCCAGAATTTAATTTTCCCTAACTTGAAATTTTCGAATATTTCTACTTTCATAATTGGTAGTATGGGCAAATTAGTTATCTACCGATTATGCAAAAACCAAATTTTGCCAAACATACAAAATTTCGAATTTTTCTTTTTATAATCGGTAGTCTTGAAAATTTAGTTATCTACCGATTATGAAAGTCGCTCCATAATTTAATTTTCCCAAACTTTGAATTTTTTTTTTTTTGAAATTTTCTACTTTCATAATCGGTAGTATTGGGAAATGAATTATCTAACTATTACTATATGAAAATGATTATCTAACGATTATGAAAAAAATAAATTTTCCCAAGCATATAAAGTCTCGGATTATTCTTTTTATAATCGGTAGTCCATAGTCTTGTCAATTTAGTTATCTACCGATTATGAAGTAGCCCCAGAAATACATTTTCCCAAACCTCGATTCAGTTTTTCTCTCAAATAATTTTTTTAACTTTAATGTTTTAATTTTTTAAATTTATTTTTGGATAACAAAAAAAATATTAAAAAAATAATAATGTATTTCGACTGCATGTGTATGTTGGTTTAGAGGATTCCCTGAGGCGTTTGAAACAATGGATGTGTTTCGACTGCATGAGCATTCAGGCCTGGGGCAGGGCGTGTAAGCATGGAGACAATGATATTAGGCCTGTGACAGCTGATGGTGATGTAGTTGAAACGATTGTGGGGGTACCTCGGCCTGGTTCAATTCCAGTTCAGCTGGACAGTGATGTCGAGCTTGATGCTGTGACTGTTGACGCAGTTTTTCAAGCTCCAGTTCGAACTGTGAAGAGCATACCAAGAGGGTGTAGACTGGCGTTTTCTCATGCCATGAAGGCAGCACTTCTGAAAATTGCTGTAGAACCTAATTTGATTAGAAATTGGGTTCGACTGTTGCTGTTGCCTCGCTGTACGCTGTAAGTGTTCATTCCTAAGGGGAGGAAAGAAACCAAGTCTGGGAATCGGAAGGCGCTGCAACAGAAACAGATTCTTCGCGCATTATCATTTTGGAGTGAAACCGGAAGAGCACAGTAGCTGGTCAGGGAGGTTTTGCAGGTAAAACGAATTGTGGGGTTTAGGGGTGTGGAGGACACGGAGGTAGATAACAGGCTAAGTTCCAATGTCTCTACCTGTTTGCGCAAAGTTGCGGATGAGCATTTCACAACCGCATTTAAAGCCATCAGCTCTTCGGGGGTAGCGCCATATAACGAAGAGACAAGGAAGGCGCTTGAAGATAAACACCCGCTCATGCCTCCTCCACAAAAACCAACTTGCCCGCTGCGTGAGACACCTTTACTAGCTGAGGGAGGGAAAATTTTAAGCTGTATTAAGTCGTTCCCTAAGGGGACTTCTTGCGGAAAGGATGGTCTTCGGGCACAACATTTATTGGATGCTTTTTGTGGAGATGGTTCCACGGTTGCTGCTGATTTGATTACGGCGATAACAAGGGTAGTAAATTTGTGGTTGAGTAGCAGATTCCCACTTAAACTGGTGGAATTCATTGCTTCAGCGCCCTTAACACCTCTCCTTAAACCTGACAATAATATTCGTCCTATTGCCGTTGGTACAATTTGGCGTCGTTTGGTGTCCAAAGTAGCCATGAAGGGGGTCGGTCAGGACATGGCATCTTATTTACAAGATTTTTAGTTTGGGGTGGGTGTCTCTGCAGGTGCTGAGGAAAACGCTGTAAACAGGTATGTTAGTAAAAATCATGCAGATGCTAGCCTGACTATGTTGAACGTTGACTTCACAAATGCCTTTAATCTAGTTGATCGAACATCCACGCTTTTCGAGGTGCGTAATTTATGTCCATCTATATCGCCATGGGTCGAATACTTGTATGCCCAACCTGCGAGACTGTATGTGGGGGATGATTATATTTATTCATCTACAGGAGTGCAACAGGGTGACCCTCTAGGGCCTTTGTTATTTGCTTTGGTGCTTCATCGGCTTATTACAAAGATAAATGAACAGTGTACGCTATCCTTACAGGCTTGGTATCTTGATGATGGCACTATTATTGGTGACACTGCAGAAGTGGCTAAAGCACTTGCAGTAGTTCAGACAGATGGGCCTGAGTTGGGACTTATATTGAATATTCGGAAAACAAAAATTTTCTGGCCTTCTTGTGATGACCGGAGAGATGGGCTGTTTCCTACTGGAATTTCAAGGCCGGATAAGGGGATCAAGTTATTGGGTGGTGCGGTCATCCTCGATATTGGGTTTGTGCAAGAACTTGCTATCCGTAGGGCAGAGAAGGCAGTGGATTTAATGCAGGTTTTATCCAAGCTCCGTGACCCTCAGTGTGAATTGCTACTATTACGTGCTTGTATGGGCATCTCCAAGATGCTTTTTGGACTTCGTATTTGCTACCCGGAATATACTACAGCTGCGGTAGATATCTTTGATAGAGGCTTGAGAGAGGTGGTAGAAGGGATTGTGGTGAGTGGGGGTCCTTTTTTTGGGGAGCTCCAATGGAGGTTATCTACCCCGCCTATTAGATATGGAGGCCTTGGGTTATACACTGCTAAGGAGGCGTCGCAATATGCTTTTCCAAGCATCACGTGTGCAATCCTGGAGCCTACAATATCACATTTTAAGGGACAGTGGGGTTGAAGGCATGGATGACAACTTTTATAAGGCTTTGCAGGCACTACAAGTAACTCTCCCTGACTATGACTTTAGCAGCTTTTCCAGTAAGGACACCCCCCCTCCCCCAAAAGCACAAAGTAACCTGGCGAGTGTTCTTTTTAGTAAAGTAGTTAAAGACATTGATAGAGTTTACGAGTTTTCGGATAGACGTAAAGCGGTCTTTGGTTGCCTTCAAGCAGCGCATGCTCAGGATTTTCTTCTTGCTATTCCGATTGAGGGCCTTGGGCAGAAGATGTCACATGTGGAGCATCGGTCCATCCTTAAATACAGTTTAATGATTCCTCTGTACCCCTCTAATACACAGTGTCCTGCTTGCATTACTGGATGTTTGGACTCGTTCGGGGAACATGCAGTCCACTGCAAGGTAGATCCTGGTTTTAAGTATAAATATGATCATGTGAGGGATACGTTGTATGACGTATTGTGGAGAGCCGGTATTTCAGCAAAGAAAGAGGCGCAAGTCAACTTCTTGACTAACCAAATTGAAGGGAGATCTACACTTAGGCCAGCTGACGTTCTTATTTTTGGATGGGCTAATGGCAAACATGCATGTGTTGACCTCACGGGTGTGTCTCCATTAGTGGGCATTGGGCATGACGCTTTTACTGTTGGCCAGGCAGCGCTGAGAGCTGCCTCAGGTAAGATAGCAAAGCATGAGAAAGCGTGTATTGATAATGGACATGCTTTTATCCCCTTTGCTTTTGACACTTTCGGTTATTTGGCTCCAGAGGCGGTTGGACTTCTCAAGAGAGTTCAGAAAGTCATGCACAGTAATGTCATGACTACCGGTTCGAGGGAGTTTGTTTTTAAAAGGATAGGTTTTGCTATCCAAAAAGGGCTTGCGGCGCAACTTGTTGCTCGCTTGCCTTCTATGTAAAAGACTCTATCTTATTTATCTGAACTTAATGGAATAATAATTATACTTAAAATAATGTATTTAAAAAATAATAAAAAAGAATTTGCATTTTTTTTTAATTTTTTTAAAGTTTAAATGGTAGAAACGTAAATTGAACTAGGAAGGGCAATTCCTATGGAAATGTACAAAATCAAATTTCCGTTGAGCCAGGTGGATGGTCAAATGGGTTTTTGCACTATGGGAAAAAAGTGGGCGGTTGACCGTCAAGCGCCAGGACGAAGTGCTCCCGCTGGCGTGTCGTACAAACGCTGGCGCTCCTGGTACAACCGCTAGCGTGCGTACCAGAGCCGCTGGCGTTTGAACCAAGACCGCCAACGACTACTTTTAAACGGTCATCAGAACGACTAGTTTCTACCTCCATAAATACGGCTCAAGTTTGATCTCACAAATTCACAACAATTTTTCATTCGATCAATTTTTTTTTTTAATTTCAATTGCTTTCGATTTTCAACCATGAATTCTGATTTTGAATCTTCTGAGGAAGATATGGATATGAATGAAATGTTGTATGAAGAAGAGGAAGAAATGTGTATGGAGTTTTTGCGTCAAATGGATGAAGATGCAATTCAAGATAGAAGAAGGCGAAATTTTATGTTGCAATTAGAAACCGGGATCATACCAAAGCCTTTAGAGCCATATGAAGTTACGACTAGAAGATGGACGTGGAGATCGATATTTTTACCCAGAAAAGATGATGCATGATTATTTTAATCATGATTATGTCTATTCCGATGAGGATTTTCAGCGACGATTCCGCATGGGCCGCAACTTGACGTAAAGGATTACTGCCGAGATTTGTCAGGTACAACCTTTATTTAACTATCAGTATGATGCAACACATGTATGAGGCTTTAGTCCCGAACAAAAGGTCATTGCGGCCCTCCGTATTCTATGTTACGGGGTACCAGCGGATTCCACGGATGATTATATCCGCATTGGGAAAACAACCCCCTTTAGGTATCTCAATTTTTTTTTCGAAACTATAGTCGAGCATTTTGGTCCAACCTTTTTAAGAAAGCCTACCAAGGAAGATGTTCAAAGAATAACTGCAGAAAACACCGAGAGGGGTTTTCCAGGAATGCTATGTAGTCGTGACTGCATGCACTGGATGTGGCATGCGTGTCCGGTTGAATATGCAGGCCAATATAAGAGTCATTATCCAAAACCAACTGTAATTTTGGAAGCTTCAGCTAATTATGATTGTTGGTTTTGGCATGCTTTTTTTGGACTCCCGGGTTCAAATAACGATCTCAACGTTTATATAAGTCACCATTGTTTGAAGATCTTAAGAATGGGATCGCGTCGCACTGTAATTTCACCATCAACGGTCATCACTACACTCATGGTTATTATCTAGCAGACGAAATCTATCCAGAATGGTCAACTATGGTTCAAGCTTATAGTCAGGTAGGTTTTGGACCGACGACTTCGAAGGATATGAAGTACTTTAACACCCAACAAATGAAATGCAGAAAGGATGTTGAACGCGCTTTTGGCATATTGAAAAGGAAGTTTGCCACCATAGCTGGGCCGACACGCTTTTTTTGATCTTCAAGAAATGAACAAAATTATGCTGACTTTCTGCATAACATGGTCATTGAAGAAACCAGACGTGACCCAACCCGGACTAGTTTTCCAGATGAAGATTTGAGGCCGAATCTTGTGGTGGAGCATGGGCGTCCGGCAAGAGAATATAAATTTGCCACTGACAGACTCCAAAACCAGGGAATCTATGGACAATTAAGACAAGATCTAACTAAGCACATTTGGGTTTTAAAAGGAGCAAGAGATGATGCGCGTGGGTGAGGCAGAGGCAAAGGGAGACATAGACAAATATTATTTTAAATTTAGTGTTGTTTATTTTAATTAACATGTTTTTAAATTTAAAGTTGTTTATTTAAACGACTACACTTAAAATTAAAATTAAGGCAATTATTGTAATTTTAAATAAACGAGTACAATTAAATTAAACTTAACTAAACAAAAATTAAAATCAGTTATCAAGACTATATTCATCTTCGTTTTCTTCAGAGGCATCATCTTCGTCTTCTTCCACATTCTCATACAGACCAGTTTGTTGAGGGACTTGTTGTTGTTCGGCCATATCCATTTCCTTAGTCCATGCAGCAAGTTGTCGCACATTCATTGTTGAAGTGTTCAAGGCGAGTAACTTGTTTAACTTACAATCCCTGTAGTATTGTTCTCGCGAAAGACGACTTTTTCGTTGTTGATTTATAACAATGCCACGGTCCCTGGATCTATCTGCTTCTATCTTCAACTCGAATTCCTTGTGCTCAGCATAGTTGAACTCGTTTGAACCTCCTTCTAATGCTCGTTGGGCTGCGTCTCTCGCTGCTTTTGCAGCTTTCTGGCCCCCTCATCTTCTTCTTTTGACGTTGGTGTTAACATCTAGATTAGTGTTATGTTGTTCCTAACTACTTGGAGACCCGGTATATGGAGATCCAGTTCCTTCAGGTGAGGAAGCAGGCCCTCAATTCTGAAAATCCTACGAGATTGGACCATGTGGTGATCTTGCAGGCACTTGATTACCTTCCATCAAGTATGGATTAAACTTGTTAAGCACCCTCAAAATGGTGAAACAAGTTTCATGTTGGAAGCTCAATTTGTGGGATCTTTGCACTCTTCCCGACATCTTCATCCCACATCCGCTTCGCCATCACCACTTCTTATGTTGCGCCACATTTGAGTGATCAAAGCTACGTATTCATTAACAGATGCTGAAATTATGTGAAAACGATGACACAACCCATCGTCATCACGTCTATTGATGTTACTAGTTTCTTCACAAAATTTTTGTAAAATCTTATCATAAAAAGTTTTTTTTTTCTTGATAAATACCATTGATTTCATTTAATGTATATGATAGACGCATTTATGTGTCTACTTTGTCTCAATTTTCTATATTGTTAGTGCTCATTTTTGTACTTATTTTACTATTTTTTGTATTTGTAGGTGTTTTTGTGAAATAAATCTCAATGGACTAAAATGTGGAATTCCGCTCGTAAAATGGAGGAAATGAAATGATTTATAATTTAATGGGCTTGGCCCAAAAGGAAGAAGGTGTAGATTTCATTTGTCCAATTATTTGAATATGGGAGCGTGGAAGTGTGGAGCCCATTATGTCGACATCATTTACAAGATATTAAAAAGATATATGGAGATATTTATTTTAATGAAGAAAATAAAAGTGTTAAGTAAGAAATCTACATGGAGTAATTGATGGGAATTAAATATATAAAGAGTATGGAAAGAATATTATTCTTTATGGTTGGAGTTAATAAAGAATAAATAATTCCCAAATAAGGAAAATTGTAAATGCATGAGAATTATATTATTTGACGCGTGGCACATTCTTATTGGAGGATATTTCATTGTCTTGACATGTGGCATATTCTCATTCGGTGATGATAGTGGTGAATAGAAAAGGAAAGTGGATTCCTTTGAAAGCTATAAATACGTTGTGGATACAAGAAAAATGGGAGGTCCGGAGAGTAGAATTTTTATTTCATTGTTTTAATTTCTCTTTTGTAATAATGGAGTAATTTCTCCGCTAGGGTGGAGGAAGAAACTACTTCTAGCATGTAAGTTTTGATATTTAATTTTCATTTAATTATTACTCTCCAATTAGTTTTAATTGTCTAGAAATTTTCTCTTCTTTATATGCTTCATAATAACTGTTTTGGGTACCAATCTTTTATAAGCGAAGGAAAAGTAGGCCTTAGATTATCGACTTGAGTCGAATTGATATTTTATTAATGATAAATTTTCCAAGGCATGAGATTGGGTTCAAAATTGCCTTGTGCAGTTTTGAGAGTAAATTAAAGAAATTAATTGTTACAACCGTTAGAAGTAGTGGAATTCGAAACCCTAGTCTCTCTCTCTTTGGTCAACAAAATTAGTTTTTCCTTAAAAACATTTTCTTTATTAATCTTAAAACCAATCTTCATAAAAGTCTGAGCAACGAACTTCTACTTACCACCTGTAAAACTACAACAGTTTTTGGCGCCGCCGACGGGGACTGTATATAGATTAGGTTTTAGATTATTTTTTTAGTTTTTAATAGTATTTTTTTTTCTTTTTCTTTTTTCTATTTTACGTCTTTGGGTATTTTTCTTGTATTTTTGGTGTGCAGATTTTTCTTGAAATTAAAAGTGGAAAGTGGAATAAGCAGCCAAACAGGTAAGTATCCAAGATTTTATTTTTGTTCCCTTTTCTAAATATTTATTTTTGAAAATATTCTGATTTTTTAGATATTTTGTTTATTTGTACATACTATTTTTGGATTCATTTTATTTTTGTAATTTTTTTATTCATTTTATACAAAAAAAAAACACGTTGCACACACCAATTGCATCGTCAAACACCGAACTTTAGGAAAACCCGTGGAAATGTATGCTGAACCCATGCCTTGGGCCTTATGGGAGTTACCAGCCGAAATTCCACAAACCTTAGCCCAGTACCGTTGACCAGTCTTTGACTGTAGGTATATTCAGCTTAAGGTAACCTGAGCCTACCAATTTTAGTCGACCCTGCATTTGCACGTGCACAAAAAAAAATAAAAAATAAATGTCGAGCTGGTATTATAAAGACCAATATAATGATTATTCAAATGAGTATCTAAATGGAAAATATCCGTACTATGCTCGTAGTGTGGATAATACTTGGGACCACTACCGACCATCCGAGGTTTATGGTTCATACCATGGTGATCCCAATTACTATTCGCACGTCCACTAATCATACGAACGGGCGAAAGAGAAATATTATAATGAAGAAAATGAGAGTTCTCCATCTTTAGAGGATTTAATCAAACAATTGCCACCAGTTCCTGATGAATACAAAACTCATTCCATAGAAGATGCACTCAAACAGTTTCAATTGACAAGTCTTTCTTTACAGGAATCACTTAACAAGTTCAATAAATCTATATGTGAATCTGAAATAATCATGGATAAACTGTGTGAGACTCTTAATAAGCAGGAGGACCAAAATGCACCTAAGACTATTGCTCATAATGAACATGAATTCGAAAATAGTGTTTCCAATCTTACCCTTGATAATACATATAATTATTCACCTAATTTAGAGGATTAGGTTAGATCTGAATACTACACTACATGTTTTGATAAGGTTCAACCATCCTCGTATTGTTATGATGATGAGGATAATGTCGATGAAGAATTTGAAATGTGTAGTCATGATGATAAGGAAATTGTTACACCAATTGATCCTTATGATGATAATGTTGTGTCTAGTTCAAATCCTAATAATATTAATGATTATTCACCTATTCAAAAGGATGAGGATTTGTCTCGGGATACAATTTTTTTAGACGGTATAGTATATTATTGTGATTATGAAGCTGATGATGGTTTAGAGGAAAGAGTTTATCCTGAGACTAGTATTTTAGAGTCTAGCGATTCAGAAGAAATAGTCCCTGCTGAGGATTATAAAAATGTAGAACCACATGATTACAACCTAGAAGAAATAAAAGACCATTTTCCTAAATCTGAAAATTTAGAAATTAAGGAAATTGTGACTAGTTTATCCAAGGATATTGACAACTCTAGGTTTGGGGGTGAATATAATTCTCCCCGTGGTTTACCTTCGACTCTTACAAAGGTCCCTAATTTGGGACTTAACATATGTGCCTCTACCATCTTAAGAGACTATCTTCATGCACGTTTTCCTGAACCTAGTTATGTCCAAAATGAAACTCAGTTGATAGAAACCCATCCTCTGGTTGATGTGGTTAATCCGGTTCATGATACCATAATTGACTTTGTTGTCCCATCAAGATTTTATTTACCAAATGTGGGAGTATCTCAATCTGAAATGTGTCATTATATAGTTTTTAGAACTAAGCCTAATTATTTTAGGAAATTAGAATCATTGACACATTTACGTAAAAATGACCAGCATTATGGTCAACTGTGTGAGTCAAATCTAATTGACTTAGAGGATCCTCAATTATTCAGGTTATTATTATGTGCTTCTAAGTTATTATTTGAGTTTTTCCAGACTTTGCAACCTGATCCTTCGGATCCTACCAATGAGGAAACCTGGCCCATGAAAATATTTTATTCAGACCCTTTCATAGAACCTCAGCCCGAACCACCGCTAGATGTAGTTGTCTTCAAAAGGAAACTAGATAAGGGTGTGCTTTATTTGTTCATTTTCTTGGCAGGTTGCAGATTCCTTTTACTTGTGATAGCTTTATTTGGTTTTGATGACCCACAGATATTTCGGCTATTACTTTATGATTCTATGAGGTGACTAATGCTTTCTTAGTCTGGCTGAAGACGTTAAACTTAGCACTTCTTGGGAGGTAACCCAATATTCATGCAACACGGTAATATCTTTCCTTAACTCTTTTGCTTCAAATGGTAACAGTTTCTCTTTGTTCATGTTTTTAGTTTTATCTTTAAAACATTGAGGAAAATGTTAGATTTAAGTTTGGGGGTATGGGAGAAACTTTTTAGTTGCAATAAATAAACTCCAGAGCCTAGAAATTTATGCTTATTAAGGTTGGCACTAACCAATCTAAGTGGATGGAAGCATCTTGATTGTAGGAGTTGATGAACCAATCTGATTAGATGGAAACATCTAAAGAGTCTATTCATAAAAGCACAGAGCTCAGGTGTTAGAAATAACATGGTAGTTTCGCCATATCTAGTTGAGTCCTTTTCACTTCTGTTTTTATTTTGTTTTCTTTTAAAATATGTTTCTCTAAGTGATTAGGTGGGGCTCACGAATCAAGTTGTTACCACTGCTAGGGTGAAATATAGTGATTGAGATACAATTAAAAAAAAAAAAAAAAAAAAGACCAGACCAATTAGACCAACCGGAATAAATATTAACACTTGAATAGCAATATGTGTGTGTTCTCCATGTCTCCGTCGCCTAAACAAGCGTGGAACGCAGGATCCACGGGAATTACCATGTAATCTGCTGACAAGAAGCATGCGCTTGGATCCACAAGATCTAATCATGTTGTTAAAAAAAGAAAGAAAAAAATTAATTGTTAATGTTCAGTGAATAAATCGACCGTTGGTTCCCTTGTATATGCCAGACGAGTTGATCTAGAATTAGGATTATCGACCACTGGTTCCCTTGTATATGCCAGTTATGTTGATATTAGTCAGACCAGTGTCTCAGTCCATTAGGATAGGTTCATTTTGGTAGTGGCCTTCAGACAGATATAAGAAACACCGTTCACCTAGTCAACATCAAAACCATCTATGTTTTTCTATATCCATCTCTTAATCTATCCAAGTGATTTGTTGACTCCGGATATTGATGTCCATAGTGCAACTATCTGAGTAGAGCTCTGTCACTTATATATGAATTTTAGTATGTGGGTGCAAACTCGTGTACAACAATTGGAATTTCGCATCAGGGTACTTCCTCCTGTAGTTAATAAGTATGCCAACCAAGGAGATTCTTTAGTGCCTTTTAAGGTTCTGTGTAAATAGTTAAGGTATGGAGTAAAGGTTTTGTGGGTACACCTCTGGTAAACCCTCCCCAGACTATAACTCGGCCACTAGGGCCACCTAGGGGTTTAAAGGCTTATTGCATGCGCTAAATGCAATCGACGATGCTCGCGACAAAGAGTTAGGATTTTATTTTATTAGATTTGCTCGGGACTAGCAAACAATAAGTTTGGGGGTATTTGATAGACGCATTTATGTGTCTACTTTGTCTCAATTTTCTATATTGTTAGTGCTTATTTTTGTACTTATTTTACTATTTTTTGTATTTGTAGGTGTTTTTGTGAAATAAAGCTCAATGGACTAAAATGTGGAATTCCGCTTGTAAAATGGAGGAAATGAAGTGATTTATAATTTAATGGGCTAGGCCCAAAAGGAAGAAGATGTAGATTTCATTTGTCCAATTATTTGGATATGGTAGCGTGGAAAGTGTGGAGCCCATTATGTCGACATCATTTACAAGATATTAAAAAGATATATGGAGATATTTATTTTAATGAAGAAAATAAAAGTGTTAAGTAAGAAATCTACATGGAGTAATTGATGGGAATTAAATATATAAAGCATATGGAAAGAATATTATTCTTTATGGTTGGAGTTAATAAAGAATAAATAATTCCCAAATAAGGAAAATTGTAAATGCATGAGAATTATATTATTTGACGCGTGGCACATTCTTATTGGAGGATTTTTCATTGTCTTGACATGTGGCATATTATCAATCGGTGATGATGTGGTAGTGGTGAATATAAAAGGAAAGTGGATTCCTTTGAAAGCTATAAATACGCTATGGATACAAGAAAAATGGGAGGTCCGGAGAGTAGAATTTTTATTTCATTGTTTTAATTTCTCTTTTGTAATAATGGAGTAATTTCTCCGCTAGGGTGGAGGAAGAAACTACTTCTAGCATGTAAGTTTTGATATTTAATTTTCTTTTAATTATTACTCTCCAATTAGTTTTAATTGTCTAGAAATTTTCTCTTCTTTATATGCTTCATAATAACTGTTTTGGGTAGTTTAGATACCGATCTTTTATAAGCGAAGGAAAATTAGGCCTTAGATTATCGACTTGAGTCGAATTGATATTTTATTAATGATAAATTTTCCAAGGCATGAGATTGGGTTCAAAATTGCCTTGTGCAGTTTTGAGAGTAAATTTAAAGAAATTAATTGTTACAACCATTAGAAGTAGTGGAATTCGAAACCCTAGTCTCTCTCTCTTTGGTCAACAAAATTAGTTTTTCCTTAAAAATATTTTCTTTATTAATCTTAAAACCAATCTTCATAAAAGTCTGAGCAACGAACTTCTACTTACCACCTGTAAAACTATATCAGTATATAATACATAATTTCTACAAAGTGACTCGTCTTGATCCATCGTATACTTGACACCACGAATTCTTGTGTTTCTTGGTTGTGATTGTTGTGTATTTTGTTGTGTTTCTTGTTGTCATTGTTGTTGTGTTTGTTGTTGTGTTTGTTGTGGTGTTTGTTGTGGTGTTTGTTGTTGTGATCGTTGTTGTGATCGATGCGATGAGGATGCCATATTTGTAAGAAATGAAATTTATAGAGATGAGATTTTTTCTGGTAGATTGAGTTGATATGAATAGCTTTGTTTGAAATAAAAGAAAAATTAAAGATGGTATGAAATTGTGAAATTTTGAGGTAGAGATGAAGAAGGTGTGAGTTTTAAGTTTGGAGATGAACTGAATTTATAGGGAAACAAGAATGATCAGTAGCCGTTGGATGAAAGGAGCCGTTGGCAGTTTTGGGAAAAACGCGACGCTTTAACCAGAGACGTCGACGTTCGATGGAATAACGGGCGGTTTTGTGACAAACGCCAGTGGTTGTGCCACGATCGCCCGACCTTCCTTCACGCGTGCGCTTGTTCTTCCATCTCACTTAATAAACCAATTTGTTGGTTTGTTCATCCATTTTTCATGTTTGTTGAGTCCATAGTGGGATCAAAATGAACAAATCCTTGTTTTGTTGAGTCCATAAGAACTGCTCTAAAGATAGGTTAATACTTTACCCACATGTAGGCACCCCTTATCTTTTGCCCCTAGGTGGGAATAATTAAGTCGCCCCTAATTCTTTTGGGGTCGCCCATAAAAATGCCAGGTTATTATTATTCTTTTATCTTTTTATCTTTTTCTTTTGTAAGAGGTAGGATGAGGCTGTGAAACGGAAATGAAATTCGTCTTATTAACGATGCCAGATCAATTTCAGAGGATGTCAGAGCTCATACCGGGAATCCAGTTAGACAGAGCAATTTTTTTCTGTTCAGTATCGTAATTAAGATGGCAAACCAGGCAGCAATTGTGCTTCCAAAATCCATGCAACAACATTGTGGAGACATGTTTCTCTTATAAAAATCTGCATACCTATCGGAAAATGAGTGTATTTTGAACGTACAACACCACCACCTACCCATCTTAATTTCAAAGGCTTTTCAAAATCTCATTTTCAAATTAGTAGATTGTGGTGCAAATAAGATATGTATGTCAACTATTATGATTTATAGTTTTCATGCAATCATCCATGCCAGAATTCCACAATCCCAGGATGTGCTTATTGCTAGACTCACAAACTAACATTAGGCAAAGAGAATGCTATCTTCCAGTGTAATAATTATCTCTATATCATCAAGCCACTCAACAAAGTTCTTATGGTTATCAAGAATATAGAAGATCATTAGAACTTCGAAGCTCTCAAGATCAAGGATTACATCAATGGTTTGGAAATCAAGGTGAAGAATCTGAAACTTCCAAATCATATCAAGCGTTTGGGATTATAATGCAGGGGAACGTATTACATGAAATATCAATTATAATTTTTTCTTATGTAAACTACTTAATAAAGTTCAAATTTAATATTTGTACTTGAAATTGAGATCAAGTCTATTTATGTAAACCACTAGAACTAATCTACTTCGAAAGGAAACTAATATTAAATTTAACTAATACTAAATTTAATTTTACATTCAACTAATATTTATAACAACATCTTTCTCGAGTAGTATATGTACTTAACATCCCATACGTCTTATCAAAAACTCCTTAAGGATTGCCTAATGAGCTTCGTAAACAAAATTTTTGTTCTTTTCCATTTTCGCCATTCATCTCGAGCTCACAGTACAACTTCAGTATTGGTCTCACCCCTAAGTCGATATCAATTGAAAACACGAACTAAAGCTATAAATCAACTTGTTTCTTATAGTTCCAAATCAACAGAACAATCCAGCTGTGTTATGATTATTCAGGTTCCCCCTCCCCCACACACCCACACACACCCACACACACACACACACTTAACCATTTTTCCATCGTTCTGCACCCTTGGCAGATAACATATTACAAAGTTTCTACACATAAATAAATTTTCATCTACGCGCGATAAACTTCGCAGGATATGTGGTTGAGCCATGCTCGAAAATTATGGGTATAAATTAAAGGTGGATAAGATGTGATTTTGTAAGTGCAAATAGCTGAATTTATAGAAGATAAGATTATAACAATTGGATGAAATAGCCGTTATCATCTCAATATGAGACGATGTTCATCTCAAGTAGAGTCAATCGACTCAACTTCAGACTGGATGGCCAGTCGCTCAAATTTGATACTTTACACATCCAGTTTGACCATTTTCTTGCTCCACTGTGGCGCGAGAATAGGCGAATTTGCTCGTTCTCCCACCTTACTGGAATTGTTCTAAGTATGAGTTTTTTTTATATACAGTAAAGCCAAAATTGTTAATAGAGGGAGGTTATTGATATAGAAAGGTATAACATATAAGAAGTAAGATTTTATAATGTATAAGCATGATTTTGTTCTAATATTATTTTCTTCTCAGTCAAATCAAAATATCATCCAATACTAGGAAAATAATTCATATAAATAGTAAAACACGTATATATGTTTACTTCATCATAAATTTTAATGTAATAAAATCATACTTTTCCATTCTAATGCTAGTATTACTATATGAAGGTATATTCCTTAAAGTAGGATTGAAAAATATTAACAATATCAAAACACAGGTTATTATTATCTATAACTAGCACAAGTTGGAACTATGGATGGATCTTCATCAACATGTGGAAATGATTAATATACAAAATATCAATATATAGAAGTTCCGCTTTAGCTAAATTTGCTAGTGAAAATTATGTAAACAAAGAATGAGTCTAATTTTTTTCTAAAATTATTTCAGGACTTACGCGTTCAACTTTGTAATGACTTTCTTCGTGTTTAATATACCAGTTACTTTTAACAACAAAAAAAGAAGTATATAATTTTTTTTATTGTGTTATCATACTTTTTCAAATACCGAAAATGAAGATAATGCTCGGGCTAGAAAAATTAAAATTGGGTAAGAAAAATAAATATGGAAAGTATACCATTGGTCAAAAATTGTTATAACTGGTGAGCGGAGGATACTTCAACAGATTTAAACTATAAATATCTGAAAATCGTCTAAAAATCCGAGAGAAAGAAAGGGATAAATAATTCACCCCCTCTATTCTGTGCAATACATTTTGTTTGATTTATGTTGTCATAGACAATTTTGTTAAGGATACTGTAGATGGTGGATTTTCAACAAAGGACAAAACCGTAGAATCACGATATTGCATGCTTATGACACGGCTTTCAGGCATGTGATGATTCATATTTTACGAAGCCATGATGAATATGTCTTTCGAAAAGCCTCCACTAGATGAGCGTTCGATCCCTGGCATTTCATTGTGCCCTCTATGTAGAATAACGTAATTGGGCGGTTCTCCGTAAGATTGAGAGCAATAACGCCTTCAGGACGTCGGTGATACTCACTGTTCCCTGACTACATGAGAGAGACCCCCCTTTACATAGAAGAACGATTGGGCGGTTCTCCGTAAGATTGAGAGCAATAACGCCTTCAGGTCGTAAGCAAACACCCGCGACTCCCTGACTATGCACCATTCAGAATGGATGTGACGCTAATATCCTTTCTGCAATAGATTAATTCTGTCGTGATATTCACCACTGAATTCCCAGAATGATCTATTTTTGCTCATATTCCACGGTCGAATCCACGGCCTGATCCCATGGAATGGCAATAAACAATTATCTTTTGCTCCGATTTCATGATCGAATCCATGGCTTGATCTCATGGGATGGAAATAAACAACTATATTATATTATCTCGTTACTCCGATTTCATGATCGAATCCACGGCTGATCTCATGGAATGGTTATAGGTAATATTATTATTCGGAATTCATGGTCGAATCCACGGCTGATCCTATGGATTGATAATAAAAACTATTCACTTTTATTACTCAGATTCATGGATCATTCTCCACTGAATTTCATAAATTAGTAATAAATACTTAATAATCGGGCATCTGGACTACCACTGAGTAAGCCCCATAAAATGGTGCAAGTGTACTCGACAATGATGCACGAACGAGCACCCAAATGCACGAATGAGCATGCGAAAATATGAAAAAAAAATGAGGAATCCTGCATAAAATAGGAGAGAGAAAATAATAACATTAAAATAATGGAGAAGCGCCCACCGGCCGGCCGTGCCTTAGCCGTGGCCGGTCCGATGCTTCCTCTATTATTTTTCCTTATTTTTGTTGCTTTCATGAACTCATGAAGACTCCTCCATTCTAACAACTTTCCTTGTTTGAGCAAAACTCATGGTTTCTCCATATTTTCATGGTTTCTCCATATTTTCGTGGTTTCATGAAAAATAATAATATAAAATAGAGAAAGGTGTTGCGGGACCGCGCAACTTAGCCGGCCGGCCATACCCTAGCCGTGTCCAGTCCCACACCTTGCAATCCCTAATCTTTCATAAATTTTTATTTTTCTCATCTTGTGAAACTTCCCTGTTTCAGCAAAAATCATGGTATTTCCATATTTTCTCAAATATTGCGCAAACCATGAAAAAGCCAAAAGTCAACATGGTCACATGACCGACTAGGTTACTCACGAAAATATATTAAAATATTATTATTTTAATATTCACAAAATATTGATCAAACGAGCATACTTGCTCATTCGAGCAAAATCGAGGATTTCAGTCAAAGATCGAATTCTTCTGAAAATCCAAAATATTGCTCGAACGCACATCAGATAATACTGAAACTCTCAGTATGGAAACACAGACACCATGGTAACACGTGCATGCATTCTTGACCGACCAAGGTCATCCCTAGGGCTTGTACAAAGCCGGTCCCACACATTTTCACACTTTTGACCTAATTTGCGCAATCGCTCATATTGGGTCCAAACTTCACAACCAACTCAGAGTTTGTGCAAACACCCATCAACGGTCCCACGACCACCAAGGGCCGGTCTCATGCCACCTTGGTCGGTCCCATACTTTTCTATAATTAGGTTTTATCACTTAATGCTCAATCCAACACTATTTCAATAAATGATGAAACCGGCATTTAATCGTCATTCCTTCACCAACTGGCCAACTCAGGAACCTGGTGTACGCTCGCTCGAGAAATTGGGAATCACATGGACGTCCATAGTCCCATGTGGTCGGTCCCTCCTTCACTCATGACCTATTTTCAGCAATTCGTCGACTAATGAGCAATTGATCAAAAATTAGGGTTTTCGAACAAACGCTCAACAAATCATTATTCTGAGCAAGTTCAAACACTAAATAAATTTATGTTGATCCATCAAGCAACACGCGGATTAATTATATAATATTCGGTAATCTACCAATATTTTAATTAATATTTTATTGGGTCACGTCACCAATAAATAAATAATTCGTCGAATTGAGCAATACTTGCTCAGTTGCTTGAATGTTGAGCCACTATCAATATTCGGTAACTTATCAGTAATTCATCGAATTGAGAAATACTTGCTCAGTTGCTCGAATATTAAGCCACTATCAATATTCAGTAACTTATCAGTAATTCGTCGAATTGAGCAATACTTGCTCAATTGCTCGAATATTGATCCAATCATCAATATTCAGTAATTTGTCGAATTAAGCAATAATTGCTCAATTGCCCGACTATGAATATTCAGTAACTTTTCAGTAATTCGTCGAATTGAGCAAGTTGCTCGAATATTGATCCAATCATCAATATTCAGTAATTTGTCGAATTGAGTAATACTTGCTCAATTGCCCGACTATCAATATTCAGTAATTCACAATACTTGCTCAATTGCTCGAATATTGATCAAACCATCGATATCCAGTAATTCATCAAGCAATACTTGCTCAGTTACTCGAATGTTCCACTGAGCAATTCATCATTCATGCTCAATTCAATAAAACCTAGACTCATTGTCTAATCAGTCAATGTGACTAATCAAATACACATATGTCATGCAGACTCCACGATTCGTGAGACTTCAATCACGTCACATGGGGGATATCACTTAGGGTTTTGGTCTGGCGGCCTACGGCACGTGGATTCATCCACGATGAGAATGTGAGTAAGTTGTGCAACGGTTGAGGAAGTTAGCAAAGTAGTGGGTGGAAGGTTAACCAAGTCTCCGCACGACCTGGAACTGGTTTCACCACGATCTTCCACTTTCCCACTCTTTCACTCAAGAAACCGTCACACTTATAGGGATCAGTGCGTTCATCATTCTTGCAAGATAACTAAGTCTAAAATCGAGGACAACGGGGCATTATCATCATTCGTCAACAACTCGATTAAAACTTATTCACAGAAATCAACCTCAGTAGTTCATCAATTTGCAGAAACCTTCAACACATCCACAATCCTTGATCATCATTAATCCCACACAATTCTCAGCTTCCCTCTTACAGATCAACCCATCTCCCTCTTTGTGACCGAATTGACTCTGGAACGGCCATTATCTTGGTTTAGGCCGGAGTCTTACAGATTGATCTCTCGAATCTAAGCACTCCCTTTGCAGTGCATCTGTGTGAGGTTCAGCAGTTTGCTCGGTTGAGGAGTCTCGACAACACGCTCGACTCTCCACTTTCCTAAAAAACCAGCAAACCGTTTTTCCCTATCCACAGATTGGCGACCACAGTGGGAGATTAATCTCTCGGTTGCAATCTATCATTTTCACAAAATGGTTGATATTAGGTCAGGTTCAGTTACCAATCCTAACACGAACAACGCCAGCACTAACAACGACTGTGGTGATACTACTCCTCCACAAACCAATATCGAAAGTAATCCTCTCTTTGGTCGGTCTCCCGAAGAAATCAGAGAAAATACACATATTATTTCCGATCTCATGAAAGTTCAGGAAGTTCTCGCCAAAAATCAGATTGACACGGCTGCAACACAGAAAGAGCTGTGCAATTATCTCAAAACTCTCAATGACAAGATGTCAGAGAAAACTCGAGAGAAAGGAAAAGCCAAAGAAACATCTTCGGCTGCTGATCATGAAGTCACTCCGATCAGTAGATGATGATGAAGTCCAAAAGGCTGCATATAACCCGCCAACAAAGGAACCTGCAGGCTTCATCACTCGTGAGGACATGAAAAGCTTCATGGAGGATCGAGGAAAAGACAAAGCATCATCTGTTCACCGTCATCAAACTCCATATCCTGCTGCTACGCAAAGAAATTCCTCTCCTGAAGGGCTATACTTCCCCAACGTCCGTACTGTACAATGGAACAGGAAACGCTCGAGAACACGTCTGTCGATTCATAGAGGAACTAGGAAAGAGAACTTCATGAAGCAGCCAAGCGATCAGCAACTACCGCGCATGCTTTACTGGAAAGAGAAAGACCTATACTGAGAACCTCGTGGTGCTCAGCGTCTCTTCAACAGACAGTACAACCTCCAACCTTCCATGAACGTTGTTGTTGAAGGAAGCAAAAGGAAAGCCGAATCGCCAAAACTTAAGCATACTTCTCCAATCTCTCAGGATCCTTCGGAAGCACAAAGAAAGGATAACCAATCCTGAAATGCGCAAACCTCAACCTTGCATCAACGAATGGGGAAATAATGGAGAATCCCAGCTTCAACCGGGGACTAAAGGAGTACGCATGACCCTCTCCCAGTCAAGACATGCACTCTCTCTGAATAACCTATCAAATAGGCAGTTCAATCCTTGGTCGAAGATGTATGCTCTATCTGTCAAAGGCACAAAGGAAAGACATGTTCACAGCACCGAATTACATTGTGTCAGACGTCTGTCCAGGCAAGAAATACTCCTTGAACCTTCATCCATAGACAAGAAGATGCAAGACTGGGGACTTCTTACCATAGTCTACCTCAGAGGAAATGAGTTCGGAAGAATGATGATCGATACTGACACCACCATCGACATTGTTCCACTGAAATCCCTCAAAGTCGCAGGCATCACTCGACAAGAAGCTTCTCATGCTCCCATATCAATCAGAAACCATGAAGGAACGCTCAGAGATCATACGGTTTCATCACTCTCAAAATGAAAGTTGGCTCAACTTGGACGGAGACCAAGTTTCACATAATCAGGGAAGATCCCGGATACGACATGATTCTCGGACGGACGTGGATTCACGTCGATAAGATGACTACTGACAAAGCGTCTTTGGTTGCACATCTCTCCAATGAAGAAAGTTCTGATCCAGAAGATTTAGCGGACGTTCCATCATCAGAGAACTTGGAGGAATTTCGAACTTTGACGAAGTTGAAACAACAACCTGCAAAATATGAACAGACATTCGTCAAAAGGTCCTGCACTCAGGAAAGTCTAATTCCTCCCATGTCCATGTAATTTTTTTCCTCACATGCTATTATAGCATGGGGACTCAATTCTGCTAGCATCTCTGCTATTGCAAGACGCTATAAGTGGGTAATCTCAGTTCATCAATATTTTACCAAGTGGTTGAATCTGACATTTCTCCGAATCGAGCATTGGGACATTCATTACTGAGATGATGTCCAAACATGGCAAAGAACACTTTGGGCATTTCTCCATAGACTTGAAGGAGTGTTCATGTGTCCCAAGAAGTCACAAACTCTGTGTCTGCACAACTGTTGAAACCCACTACCGCAACGAAAGGAATGCTGAATCAACAGAAGATACTCGTTCAAACCTAAGATGTTCGATGCTTAAAGGATGTGACGCTTCAACGCTCAAGCATCTATGAAGCCTTCAAATTGTACTCCCAATCAAAGAGTACACCTTCGATAATGATACCTCGATTCAGCACAAATATCTCGACAATGATTCAACACCAAGACGATCAAAGTGTAACTGAACTACAATCAATAATTCTTCATTATCCCGTGATAAGACTTCTGAAGCAGATGCAACGTCATTCATCCATGGATGACACAAAATCCTTCAACATACACTGGGGACTTGATCTTATTGGAATTTGCAGGAATGGGTCGCTGCTGATATTGTCTCAATGTATTTGGTTGCTGAATTGGATCTATTAGGGTTTGTTACAAATGAACCTTACAGAGATATGAAGAAAATAATGCAGTTGCTGGTAGTTGAGCTGAATTGTAGGTGTTGCCAGTGAATCTGTGTTGATATGGGTGTTATTTCAATGGTGCTGATCCAAGGGAAGGTGAAGATTGTTGTTGCAATTTTGTTGAAGCTGTGACTGTGATGAAATTGCAGGGAAAACAATGGACTGCATGTAGCTTGTGTGATGTGGAGATGCCAAGTCTGCAGGATCTGAGCTGAGTTGCTTGCACTCTAGTTCAAGATGCAGTTGGAGATGGAATGAAGTAAGAATGGGTATGCCTGTCTGCTTGATGAAGTGAAGCGGCCGAGACTGCAGCTGTTGTTCGAGGATAAAAAGATTTGGAAGATGTGAGTGGAGCTGCATATGATGTTGAATGTTATAGAATGGGTTTATGTGGGTTGTAGTTACAGTGAGACTCCAGGGAATGATGTTTGTGCGAGATTGCAGCACGGAATGGAGTTACAGGTGCAGCTGCGAGCTGGTTGTTATAATGGGTTAAGTTGCTGTACCAGTTGAAGTTGAGCTGCAATAAACTGGATGGTGACATATGTGGTGGTCTGTGAAGCTGGTGAGAATGAGAGCTGGTGTTGCTGCTCCAGGTAGGTTGCGAGCTGAACTGGTGAATTGCAGTTACAGATAATGCAAGACAACAATGTTAGTGTAATACAAGCCAAGTGAACTGGAATTACAGGGAAGCTAGTGATGCAGCTGGGATGGTTAAACAGAGAAGAAGACCTAGATGAATGTTAGGTTTATAATTCACAGGTTATGGGACTGTTGGCTGTGTGCAAAGTGCAGTTGGATGTCACTGCAATGTATGGTTAAGTTCGGCGGTGGAGACAACTGGTGTTGTGGATGTGTTTACATGGGTTGGCTCTGCAGAGTTGCAGTTGAGGTTGCGAGTTGATGTTCAGTGAGATCATGGTATTGAACTGTTGTAGGAGCCAAGGAAGGAGTTGAGAACAACTGCAAATGGTAGTAACAGTTGTAGGTTGCTGCTAGTGAAAATGTTGCAGGAATTGCAGGATGCACAGCCATCATGGCTGGATATGAGTCGGTGATGCACAATGATTATTGCGCTGCAGAGGTTCAGGCAGTGCAAAAGCCAAGGCCATGGATCATTCAACTCTGACTAGACCACCTCACTCAGCCTTTGACTCAGTCTGACCTTGACCGAGTTGACCCAGTTGACTGGTGACCGGTTTGACTTTACCGGTCACCTGAACTATTTCCAGTCATTTCTCCGTCCAAGTTCCGGCCATTTTACCAGTTTTCCGGCGAGCATTTTTGGGGTATATTTTCTACATGGGTATTTTCACATATGGACTTGGTGGACCACATTGGACTTTGGGCTTTGAAGACCTAGTTTTGGAAAGAGAAAAGCTACAAAAGGAAAAAGTTTCTACTTCCTTTGGTGATCACGTATTTTCTACTTGGAGTTTTGGAGAGCGGCGACTAGGGTTTGCTTTTCATTTGTTTTTCATCTTCTTCATTATTTTATTATTGATTATGATTATGATGAACTCAAAAGCTATGAGTAGCTAAACACATTGGTTATGGGATAAAGTGGATTTCACAACATGATATATGATTCAATGAATTAGTTTAATAATTTATTGTTTATGATTCATTGTTAATATTGTCATATGATTTGAATACTTGTTAGGTTGAGTCCGGAATCAATCCGATTTGCATTCATTTCTAGAGCTATATTAGGGTTTTCAATACGAAAAAGTTGTTTATCCCTGATTCTAAGTAGCATAATTGTGGGTAGTGCTTGTAGTGATATATCCTACTATTCACAAGTGAATCATAACTTTTGTTAAAATGGATTAGTGCTTTTACACGTTCGTTTGCATTGATTAGTCTTATTCCATAGAACTTATTGCTTTTAGGGAGTTAAACTTGATTATGCTTTTACACGTTAGGTTGCTTTCTAGGAAGAATTCACATATACATATTTTAATGTGGTTGTGATGAAATCAGGGAATTAGCGAGATATTATTGCGATCAAGGTATCCTAGGACTTTTAGTAAATGAGATATTAAAATACCAACTCTAGTCATTGATGAAAATACATGTTTGTGAATGATACTATCCCGTGACCAATATCTTCTCTTTATTGATTATTCAAATTATTTTATTTGCTTTGCTCTATTTTATTGCTTAGATAAAACAAAAATCCCCCCTTGGTTACTAAGAAACTGAAATTCTATAACAACAAAAGCCTCTCTGTGGGAACGAACTCTTTCTTATCACGTACTTCATTTATATTTAGTAGAGTGAGAAAGTGAAATTATTTTTGCTCGGCTGACAACCAATCAAATTTTGGCGCCGCTGCCGGGGAGGCATACGGCTAGTTATTTTAGTTTCTTATCATCATTTCTGCTTTTATATTTGCTTTTTGTTTTCTTGTCTTGTTTCTCACTTGTTTGCGAGAACTGTTTTCAGGTACCTAATCCCTGGATTCTAAAGATTGGAACTATCCAAGGTGCGGGATAGCTACTCGAAGAGGCACAATACTCCAACCAAGTCAAGACACAACAGAAGATCAAGAGTTAGAAGTGGAAGAAGAGTTACAACTAGAAGGAGAACATGAGGTTCCATTCGTAGACGAACCACAAGTTGAAGAAGAAGAAGCAATGGGTGATGCAAATCGTACACTCAAGGACTTGGCTTCTCATAGGCTTGATGCACAACAATGGTGTATCCAAACTAACTCAACCTTTGAGATCAAGCCGGGGTTTCTTCGAGAGTTACCAAAGTTCCATGGCATGGTGAATGAAGACCCAAACAAGCATCTTATAGACTTCCATACCATTGTCAAGGCCATGCTTCCAGCGGAGACTGATGCCGATGGTGCAATATTGAAAGTTTTTCCGTTTTCTATGGTGGATAGCGCTAAGGATTGGTTGTACTGTTTGCCATCCGGAAGTGTCACTACATGGAACGGGTTGAAGAAAATTTTCTTAGAGAGGTATGTTCCTGCATCGAAGGCTACTCAAATTCGTAAGGAAATTTGTGGGACGAAGCAAAATGTAGGAGAATCTTTGTATTAGTGCTGGGAACGATACAAGAGATTGGTGGCAAGATGCCCTCACCACCAATTTAGTGACACTATGATTATCCAATACTTTTATGAAGGACCCCAATCAAGTGATAGGAATCTCCTTTATGCTGCATGTGGTGGTGCACTAGTAAACAAGACGGTGGCACAAGCTAGATAGTTGATTGAAAACATGGCAGCGAACTCACAACAATTCCTGAGTCGTGGTTCAGATGTGCTTCTAAGAAGAGTGAATGAAGTGAGCGAGGTCGAGGATCTTCGTCAACAAATGGGTAACATGACAACAATGATGCAACAAGTTGTAGCCGCGGTTATACCAAGTTCTCCTCGATGTTATGAAGATGAGCAAGCTAATGCGGTCTTTCCAAATCAACAAAGACGGTATGCTCCCTACTCCAATACGTATAATCCGGGATGGAGAGATCACCCCAACTTCAGCTATGCTAACAAGCAAGGAGTGGCTCAACAACCCAACTTCAACCGACCGAGTGGATTTCAACCACAACAATAACAATTTCAGCAACAACAACAACAACAACCTCAAATGGGGTCCAATATGGAAGAGATGTTGAAATCTTTTATGCAAAGAACGGAGAGTACGGTTAAGGATTTGCAAACTCAAGTTGGTTCTATAGCTATTGAGTTGAATCAATTGAAGGCATAAAATTGTGGGAAACTCCCTTCTCAACCTATCAACCCAAAAGGGGACATCAATGCTATTATGTTGAGAAGAGGTACACAACTTGTGCAACCCGAAGTTACTGATTCGGGCAAGGTGGAAACACCAAAGGAACCTATTTTGGAGGAGAAAAATGATGATTCTCCCCAAACTTCTGAGGTACCTATTCCTAACTCTAAAACTCCGGTTTCTACTTATGTTCCTCCATTACCTTTCCCTCGCAGATTTGCAAGTTCCAAGAAGGCGGAACTAGAAAAGGAGATTTTAGACGTTCTTAAAAACATCCATGTGAACATACCACTCATTGATGCTATTAAGCAAGTTCCAAAGTAAGCAAAGGTGTTGAAGGACTTGTGTACCAATAAGCAAAGGCTCAAAGGTAATGAAGTGCTAAGTGTGGGGGAGAATCTTCGGCAATCTTACAACACAAACTCCCACTTAAGTGCAAGGACTCCGGTAGTTTTGACATTCCCGTCACAATTGGTAACACTACGTTTAAAAAAGCAATGTTAGACTTAGGTGCATCCGTAAATGTCATGCCTGCATCCATGTATAACTCACTTGATTTAGGTCCTCTTAAAAAGGCTGAAATTATGTTGCAATTAGCCGATCGCTCTAATGTCTACCCAATGGGTATTATTGAGGATGTTCTTGTGCAGGTTAATCAATTAGTTTTTCCAGCTGACTTTTGCGTGTTAGAGATGAATGAAGGGTCACCGGACTCGTCTCTTCCTTTGCTACTTGGGCGTCCCTTCATGAAAACGGCGAAAACCATTATTGATGTGGACAAGGGAACGTTGACTATGGAGTTTTATGGAGAAACAATACGTTTCAACATTTTTGAGACGATGAGATATCCTAGTGATGTCCATTCTTGTTTCTCCATTGATGTTATGGATATATTGGCACAACAAGTGTTTGAATTGAATGGTGATGATGCTTTGGAAACCGTTTTAACCACATCCATGGATAATGGTGTAGAGTGTGTTAATGAAGTCAAGGAAGCCCTTGGTGATCTTAACTCACTACAAGGATGCCCGGAAACTCATAATATCTCTTTTATTTCTTTACCATGCAGTGATGAAAATCTTGTACCTTCAATTGTTAAATCTCCAAAGTTAGAATTGAAACCTCTTCCCGATCACCTAAAGTATTTGTACTTAGGCGACAAGGAAGAGTTACCTGTGATTGTTTCTAACGAGCTTAGTGATTTACAGGAGCAAAAACTTCTAAGGGTGCTAAGGAAGTACAAGACGGCCATAGGATGGATAATTGCTGATATCAAGGGTATAAGCCCTGCCGTTTGTATGCACAAAATCCGTTTGGAGGATGATGCAAAGCCTACAAGGGAAGCACAACGTCGTTTGAATCCCCCTATGATGGAAGTTGTGAAAAAGGAGATACTAAAGCTTTTGGAAGTGGGTGTTATCTACCCCATATCCGATAGCAAGTGGGTGAGCCCGGTACAAGTAGTGCCAAAGAAATTAGGTGTGACAGTGGTGAAGAATGATAAGAACGAACTTGTCCCAACTCGTGTGCAAACGGGTTGGAGTATGAAGGATTTCTCACCATCACTCAGAGGTCCCAGAAGTACCATTTATTAAAGTTTCGTCCGTAGAGATGTTATCTTTGGAAACACCATCTTTGGAAGTGTCATCATGGGAGTCAGTCGTTCTTGCAAAGTGGCTACTTCAGCACATCGTTCATACAAAGCGCAGGATTCGACAGAACAATGAATCATGGAATAAAGGTGCTCACAACAGCGTCTACAAAATGGTAACCATCCAACTCTTACCTATTTACAATTTCACTAGCTGTAGTGATTACAATCTCGATAATTTGTTCGCTCCTTCAAACCTGCAAAGACGAACAAAATTCGTTATTCAAAACCATAACGTGATTTTCATAAAACTGTGAACAATTCACGAAACTTCCATCATGTGAGCAATTCACATTGTTTTTCACCGTGTGAGCGACTCCCCACCGAGTGAACACTCATTGATTTTGTGCATACACTATCAGATAAAAAAATCCATACAAACCGTATTTTATCAAAAATTGCTTACTTCTAGCAATTGCTGAAAATCAAAATTTTAATTTCACATAAATTTCCACCGAGTGAACATTCATTGATTTTCGTGCACACCCTCTTAAAATCACGAAATTCACGAAAACATTATTGTTTGCTTTTAACAATTGTTTAAAATCAAAACTTGATTTTACAAAATCTTTAAAATCGTGAACAATCCACGTAAATTTTTACTCTGTGAACATTCACTGGTTTCTCAAAATTGTACAGACGTCCATTCTACAATTGTGAAACTTACACACAAACATTATTTCACCGTGAATATTTGTCTACTTGTCAAAAACCAAAACATTGATTTTACAAAATATTTATTTTAACGTGTAACCCACATAACTTTGAAAATATATGTATATATATTTTTGCTCCCTCTCACGAGCCTCCGTCTTTGAAACAAGAGCATATGAAGGCTCACATATCGAAAATAATTTTTTTTTCATGAAAGCTCATAGACAAAAAAAAAAAACTTTTTCTCTCGTTCGAGCATCCACCTTTGAAACAATAGTTTATTCCATTTTTGTGAAATCTCACATATTAAAAAAAAAAATCTCTCTTATGCTAGGGATTGTTTTTTGTTTCTTAAACTAACGAACGAACGTCCATTCCTAAGACAATGAGTTCTTTTTTGGTCCCGGGCCAATAAATCCTAAATCGACCAAAACTGGACTTTTGACCGACCAAATCAGCGATGCTTCATCTCTCAGTGCTCACGGAATCACACTCTATCACACTATCAGGTTCCTCACCTGAACATTTGCTCGTACATGACACCATTGGAGCAAATCGAGGATTCTGAAAATGCCTTTGTAGACCGAGTTCAACCACTGATCTCGTCGACTGAAAATCACCATTTAATGCTTACAGCAGAACATGACTGTTCTCCACTAAGCAGGGGACTTAATGTAGATGGTGGATTTTCAACAAAGGACAAAACCGTAAAATCAAGATACTGCATTCTTCTGACACGGCTTTCAGGCATGTGATGATTCATATTTTACGAAGCCATGATGAATATGTCTTTCAAAAAGCCTCTACTAGCTGAGCGTTCGATCCATGGCATTTCATTGTGCCCTATATGTAGAATAACGTAATTGGGCGGTTCTCCGTAAGATTGAGAGCAATAACTCCTTCAGGACGTCGGTGATACTCACTGTTCCCTGACTACATGAGAGAGACCCCCCTCTACATAGAAGAACGATTGGGCGGTTCTCCGTAAGATTGAGAGTAATAACGCCTTCAGGACGTCGGTGACACTCATTGTTCCCTGACTATGTAGAGAGACCGTGTATAGATCCAGGCGGTTCTCCGTAAGATTGAGATCAATAACGACACCTGTGACTCCCTGACTATGCACCATTCAGAATAGATGTGACGCTAATATCCTTTCTGCAATATATTAATTTTGCCGTGATATTCACCACCGAATTCCCAGAATGATCTATTTTTGCTCCTATTCCACGGTCGAATCCACGGCCTGATCCCATGGAATGGCAATAAACAATTATCCGTGGCTCCGATTTCATGATCGAATCCACGACTTGATCTCATGGGATGGCAATAAACAACTATATTATATTATCTCGTTACTCCGATTTCATGATCGAATCCACGGCTAATCTCATTGAATGGTAATAGGTAATTTTATTATTCCGAATTCATGGTCGAATCCACGGCTGATCCTATGGATTGATAATAAAAAACTATTCACTTTTATTACTCAGATTCCTGAATCATTCTCCATTGAATTTCATAAATTAGTAATAAATACTCAATAATCGGGCATCTGGACTACTGATGTAGTTTTGAAGTGGTAAGAAAAGATTCGATTCTCAGACTTGCAGAGATTTGATTTCAGATGTAATAAACAAAAATACTAAAAACAAAGAAAAGATTTTAACAAAGTTGAGAGATACTGGGACTTAGGATTCCACCAAACTTCACAATCAATTGGTTCATACAATGATTCATAACAATTTTAGCTCTTTTCTAGACTCTATTTATTTGCTAAAAGTAGATTTTATAAAGCATTAGATGTAAATCGTAAGCATAGTGCATCAAAAGTTCTTAGACTAAGCATACACTATCAAACAAAATCACAAATAATTAATAAAAATCATAAATCAATTAAATCAATGCAAAAGTCATAGAGAATCGATTATAGTTACCAAACGATTGTGAAATAAGGCTTCCTCCATTGCCCCAGTGATGGGGTTTAGCTCATTGTGTTGGAGACACGCTCAAAATATGGATTCATAGCTCAAAAGGTGTGTTTACAATGGTGAAAAGGAGAAAAGTAATAAAAACAGAAAACTATAACGTTTATAAGTGTTACAAGCCAACTGTTATAATGTTATTGTACTGTAGCAAGAACGACAGCTTATTATTGTAGCGGAATTTGCGACTGTCTTCTGCAGGCTTTTGTTCTTCAGCTCATTCTTCACCAGTAAAAGCAGGAAGCTTTCCTGCACTTCGTTTCTTCGGCTCCGTGACTGCTCCCAATCCTCCGTATCGACCCCAAAATTCTCGAATCCCTTTCTTGAACTCCTAACAACCCTTATATACACGACAGGTGCAATCAAAACTCGAGAAAATCCCCCTTTTCCTTCTACAGCAAGTCACGGCTTTTTCTTCCCTCGGAATTTATTTCTTTCCTTTGGTCTTCTGTTTATTTCCAAACTTCCACCAATTGTTTCCAAACTCTCTTTATTACTGATAGAAGCAAATCCTAGCAGAATATATTCTCCCATATCACACGTAACTTCCAAAGATAACGAAAACCAAACCCGAGATAACCCACTCCCTGTATTGCTTCCATATTCGGTTTTCTTCCTTGTTATTCATAGATAATATCATTACCGAGCCTGCTTAACCTTATCAGGCCTATCCCAGTCCAATCCAGCGAACAAATCAGACCAAACTCTCCTCAAAATCAATCCAAAACCCGGTAATCTCCTCCTCCCATGTTTAACTTCATTTCGATGATCCAACCCAATTCTGTTGAGTCAAATACCCATGCTCACTCTGTTCATACCATAAAAGTCCATCCCAATCAAATGTAGTGATTGAATCTATCAAAATCACGTCCAAAATCCAATCCAGAATTTAGCAGGTGAGGAGCTTTTGAACGTGAAATTTCCCGCCAAAACTTGGTTTTTCTGAAAATGAAGAAGGTGCGCCCTCTAACCAGAGTAAGGGTGTAAATAGCAACTACTATACCCCTTATCAAATGAGGTACCCCTTATCCAGGATGGATGTCCGAATAGCAAGCGTCCTCCGGGTGCCTTTAGCAACTTTTCGAGCCGATTTCTCCACACATGTTTATTTCTCCAAAAACATCTACAAAGACATAAAATACCAAAATAAGCACAAAATCGAGCACTAACAATATATACAATTGAGATTATATCAGACACAAAAATGTGGCTATCAAATACCCCCAAACTTATTATTTGCTAGTCCTCGAGCAAATCAAATCTAGAAAATAAAATCCTAACTCATTGTCGCAGGCATCGTCGGTTGCATTTAGCGTATGCAACAAGCCTTTAAACCCCTAGGTGGCACTAGTGGCCGAGTTGTAGTCTCGGGAGGGCTTACAAGAGATATACCCACAAAACCTTTACTCCAGACCTTAGCTATTTACGCAGAACCTTGGAAAGCACTAAAGAATCTCCTTGGTTGGCATACTTATTAACTACAGGAGGAAGTACCCTGATGCGAAATTCCAATTGTTGTACACGAGTTTGCACTCAAGCATACTAAAATTCATATATAAGTCACAGAGCTCTACTCAGATAGTTTCTAGACATCAAAACCGGAGTCAACCAATCACATGGATATATTAAGAGATGGATATAGAAAAAAACGTAGATGGTTATGTTGACTAAGGTGAACGATGTTTCCCATATCTGTCTGAAGGCCACTGCCAAAATAAACCTATCCTAATGGACTGAGATACAGGTCTGGACTAATATCAACACACCGGCATATTGGTAGGCTGGGAAATAAGCTTCGCATATGTGTTAAACTGCAAGTGCACAACGCCTGTTGGAGGCGTGGCAAGTACAGGTCGATCCACAGGGAAATGGAGTGGCTGTATAGTTGATCTAAGGCTTTCTAAACTGATTTCTAGAGAAGTGACAAAGTTGTAAGTTGGTTGTCGATGCGAATGAGTTGTTGTTATGACTGTAACTAAGTTGCAAAAGCAGATTGTAAAAAGGTTACTGAGAGTACTAGGGTGATCGAATCAACCTTCTAATTCTATGCTAAGGCCAAGCAATTTCTCACTATGTCTTGTACCTTCCATTGAAGGTCTCAGGAGGATCTTTGATTAACTAATTCACTAATTATCCCCTAGTATAGATTGTCTTCTTACAGTACAATCTATCACAGGATCATTCAATTTATCAGCTAATTAACAATCCTAAAACAGTGTAAGCACATCAAGAACAACATGAACATTGATCACATTAGCATACAACTAGGGGTTTCATCTACACCCTAGTAATGAAACTTAGAACATAATTAAAACAAACACAAATTAAACTAAGTTTGTGCTCTGGCTAATCCAGGCATGAGATTTTACACTCAATTCTCAACCCTATTTATACAAAGTTCTCAAAAACTTGGTAATGAAAGTACACCCACTCACCCAAAACCTCTGAATTGTGCTCTCCTCTGTGAATTCGGCTCTGAGATGATGGTTCCCTTCATTGATTTGATGTAACCCTAATTTCAACTATCTCAACCCTAGCTTCTAAGGTATGGAAGAAGCCACTGATGGAGATAGGTCGAAATGGGGGTGGTGGAGCAGGCGCTGATGGTGCTGGTGTCAGGGGAAAGGGATGGTGAAGGTGGCGAAGTCGGCTACTGGTATGGTCGGGGAAGAAGGAGGTGATGGCTTCTCTGAAACTGTCGGGAAGTCAGAGAAGAGAAATGGAGAAATGGGGTTTGGTCGATGGGAGTAGGTATAGGTGATTTTGCTGTGGAGCGGGAGCAGCGACGAATGATGTGAGGGATGCAGCGAGCGTTGGATGTGGCGGGCGAGATCTCATGGCTCAGATGGAACGGGCTTGGATCCGGGTCATGGGCCGGGTCTTGGATAGATCGATCCCATGTCTTGTAAACGGGTTGCTCCTTGTTGGGTTGCAACTGATGCGCGCGCGGGCTTTGGCTTTCTGCTCCATAGACGCTTGTCTTCAATTTTCTGCTCTTTTGGCTCCTCAATTTCTCCAAGCTTTATTTACTACCTAAAAAAACAAAATTAATTAGTACAAATATTTATTCTTGAAAACAAAGAAAATACAGAATCTGGGATAATATCTGATTTCTGAGCACAAAAGATGAGTTAAATGCCAATAAATAGATGTAGAAATATGCAATATTTGGCACTCATCAAATACCCCCAAACCTGAATTTTACTTGTCCTCAAATGAAACAGAAATTAATAAATCCTAACTATACCACTGTCGCTGGTCTCTCGAATGCATGTAGCGTATGCACTAAGCCTTTAAACCCCTAGGTGTCCCTAGTGGACGAGTTGTAGTCTCGTGAGGGTTTACCGTGAGGTGTACCCACAAAACCTTCTCCAACTTCGAGTGTAAAAGAGTCTCAAGCATCCAAAAAGCTATGAGGACATAGAGTTTCGCATGCTAGTAACACGAAGTTAGAACTATCAAAGAACGCATTCTCATCCGTAAGTCTTTGAGCGAGAAATAACCATACCATATGAAAGAATTCGGATTCGATAGTGATCACAAGCCTCGACTTCGCCTCACCAATAAGGTTTTATGATAATTGCACTCAAAAAGACCGCTTTTTAGTCTCTCATGTGTGCAGGCAGGAATAAAGAGAGAAATCCTGCACACGTTGAAGATGAGAAGGATAACCTTCCGAAATAATTTCTGGAGACTCCACAGAGCTGTGGACAAAAATAATCTTTTTCTGATGATCTCTAAGAAAGGAAATCAACCATTAGCAAGGATGGGAGTACTCACTTACCTTCTCACCCGATCGGCAATTAACATTACTCTCTCTCAGCATTCATAGAAACGTCTTCAATCTTCGGTCTTTGGTCTTCAACTGTTGATGACGAACTTCTGAACTTCACAAAAACTTGACAAACATTTTTTTTTTTTTTTTTTTTTTTTTTTTTAGAAATGAAAATAACAATAAAACTCAATCTTCCACACTTGTGTTGTCTTGATTTCACGAACTTCATTAATTCTCATCTTATCTTCTTTTCCTTTCTTTGTTGCATGTAAACCTTGGACTATTTTAACTTTTCTTCAAATATTCTGATGATGCTCAGCTTGATGACGATGATGTGTTTCTATGAATCTGTTGATGTTGTTGAGAAGGAGAGAGAGTGATGCTAACTGCAAATCGAACTACAAGAAGGAGTTTTCATCTTTAAACGTCACCCTCATGATTGACGAAATTAGCACTCAAGAGATCAAAAGTAGTGCTTAAAGTGGTGCGAAGTTGGGTAGCTCACCATTCCTACCCGGAATTGACGTACGGTGACACACACTCTAACAGCTTTTCTAGAAAGTCACAAAGAGTGAAGGTCGGTACCTCGCTTGATGTAAAATGGGTAGTCTCCACTATGGGTGATCACAATTCTACTACCGAATATCTAAACAACACCTAATTCGCCCTCCGGTATGGTTAAATCCAACTTTAACGCTCTAATCAACTAATAAACCCGATTGTGTTCTCCAGTACTTCCAAGTTCTGTTATTTCGGTCAGCCTCTCTATGTAAACATAGCTAGAAGCATGCTAGTGACTCTAAGATCTCTAAAAGTTGGAGGTTTTTATGCAAGTATTTACAAAGAGTTTTTGATTGATTGATTTTTTTTTTTTTTTTTTTTTTTTAAAATAAAAGAAAGACTAAAAACTCTATATGCAAATGCACCCCCAAACCTAAATCAAACATTGTCCTCAATGTGTCAACAGATAATAAGAATTCAAAAAGTCACATATCATGAGAACTAAGTTGAGTAGAGAAAAGGGAAGAGATTACTGGTATGTTGGCGAGCAAGGTTAGAGCTTCATTAGTCAAGGCTAGAATCCAGCATTCTCAGCGGAGATCATATCGGATTAGCACAATAAAAAGAAGACTCAACCGAATCAAGATAGAAAATTTAACAAGTCCCACTGGATTATATACAATGAAAATTCACCATACACCAACAATCTTAAGAGTTGAGGATCAACCCAAAAGAAGATATGCAGAGACATCAACAGCCTTACACAAATATAACATGAGAGCGTAAGTAAGACTGTATAAGTGAATGATTTTCCCCCAAGCCTAAACTTGTCAACAGGTGTGTTTTTGAACACAAAATCTTGCAATTTTAAATGTACATCATGCACAAGGTCTAATTCAAAATGAGTTTTGCTAAGAACAGGCAGATATACACATTCCAACTGTGGCTCCTTAAAGGTGTTATACTTTGATGCAAAATAGTCCAAGAGGACTTGGGAAGCACAAAGTTCCAATCCTAGATTAGGCATTCTCAGAAAAGTTGGTTTTGCAATTTTGTTACAAACTACACCTAGGTTTGGTAGAGGAGTTTCAATCTGTGCCTTAGGAGAGAGATTAGGTACATCTAAGTTGTTTTCATGTATAAGATCATTTGCACCATGACACACTTTCCTAAGGTCAGAAGAAGGTAAATCATGTTCACTTCCATAGAACAATTCATCAATCTCCATGTCATAATCATCATTATTCAAAATTTCAATCTCATGCATAAGATAATCAGGAGAAACATCATGCTGCAACCTAGGCATGGAATCAGACACATCAAAATTGTTTTCATGCACAATATCATTAGTGTCAACAAAAGTCTCAGCATTCCCCAAGTTACAAACAGGTTATATAGCATGCTCAATTTCACAGGACAATTGCACAGGCCCACACTCAGGGTTAACATCACATGTATGAATGTTAGAAGAAGTATCATTCATAGGGTTCACAGAAGAGAAGCTTAATGTCTCTGAACCCAAAGATTCCACCATATTTTCAGCATACACATGCTCTTCTAACATATCATATTCATCATCATCATCATAACAAAACTGCATTTCCCTATTCAAAATTGTAGCATTTCCAGTGCCCTCATTTACCTCTAGGTTAGGTTCATTTTCAACATTAGTGGATTGACTAAGGGCATACTCCCTTTCTACATTTTGTAGATGACTGAGATTCATCCTTAAGAACATGTTAAGTTGTTCAATTGAAGGGGAGTCTTCACTAGTGGGTATGCATGCTTCACATGAATGATCATTATATGGTTGTGCACAGGGTTCACTACACAAGGGAAACTTAGACATGTTGCTAGATGGATGATCATGTGATGCTTTCCATTCAAGTATATCATTGTTTTGCTTTATGAGTTTAATATCCTCCATTATCGACTGCATACAAGGGTTCATTGGAGGATAGCATTGTTCAACCTCCCATGGCGGTTGATGACACATGTGTGAATAATGATTAGGGTTTTCATAATGAGGCTCATGACCTAGAAAAGGTTCATAATAATCCCTAAAACTATTGACATCATGGTCTGTGGGTGGTTCATATTGTGAAGCATGCCCATAAGCATGTTCTCTGATGGATCTGTTTTCATCCCCAGTTGCAAACCAAAATCCTGACATGATCTAGCAACTCAATTTGAACTCAAAAAGAAGCAACCATGGCCTAGCACACATCAAGCATGTATAACACTCAAACAACCAATGATTTCTCAAAACAGGGAAACTAAGCCCACAGGGGTGACACACCAATCACCAGTTCTTGGAATTCAAGCACACAGAAGTGCTGGTAGCTGCTGTAAATGTGCAGCCCAAGTTATGCGGGCTTCAGCCCAGGTTATGTGCATGGTTTGAAATGATGCACTGGTCAGCAGAGCATTGTGCAGATCAGGGGAACTAGGGTCTATGACAATCATATTTCAGGGATTCAGACACACTGACTCAGGCTTAGCACATCGAACAATGAGTTCAGCTAACAGAGATTTCACTCAAGTGCCACAGATTGATGCACAAAGATACCCTAGCAACTAGTTCAGAATCAAGCACTAATGGCAATCAGCCAAGGCAAAGCAATAATCAAGATATTATCAGATAACCAAGCAACTCATACACAGGGAGCAATACATGTGAAATTCCAAGGCCAGAGATTATGCACACAGATATGCGGATATTAGCAGGGGTTTTGGTGATCACAGATAAGAACTAGTCTCTCATGGCAATTGGCTACGGCACAACAGCTAGTGGGCAGACTACTCAGATATAAGTGTCAACAGGGTCAGTTGACCCCTCTGTTCACAGATGTTTGCACAGAAATTTCAGGGTGGATGGGTTAACCAGGTCTCACAACAGATTTGCAGGCTTAGCATTCAACAAGTGAAAATGACAGCAAGTGAAGATGACTTAGCAAGTGACAGCTTACAGTTCACAAAGAGTCTCATAGATGTGGTTGACAGAGTAAAGCATGCATAGGCTCAGGGCATGTGGTGTCAACTCACTCAGATGATGCCAACTGTCTGAGTTGCTATCAACTGTCTCAGTTGATGTCAAGTGAATAAGATTAGATATGCAATGCAGGTGATCACATAAGGCTGTCAATAACTCTAGTTAACTGGGTAAAACATGCTGAGGGTACAGGGCAACTCTCTCAGTTGATGTCAAGTCTCTCAGTCGATATCTTTCTCAGTTGACATCAACTTGGGTTTGCAACTACATCTAACTTAAGCTAACCAGGTTGCAACTCAAGCTTAACAGCTACAGGGGCTGGAGCTGAGCACAGAACACACAATTCATGTATGGAGCAATTCTAGCAAGGCAGCTTTTTTTCATGCATTCATGCCAATAAGTTCATGTTTATGCATAACTTAGCTATATGTTGCAGGTTGTTATGCACAGCAACTGATTCAGCAAGCAAGAATTCAAATTGGATTTCACAGATTATGCTATGGTACCATAGGTGCACAAATTCAAACTATTGCAGGGATGGACAATGTCCATTTGGGCAGATAGGTTATCAGGAAAACATGTGGTGTGTTATTCAAGGCATCATAGAGGTTACAAGTCAGCTCAATGTAGTTATAAAACTTCACAGATGCACAGATTAGCCACAAATTACTTAGACAAGGAATTTTCAGCACTCCTACACACTCTTGGCATAAAACAGATGCACAGCTGGTATCAACAGGGTCAATTGGTTTTCACAGGTTATGCTCAGGTTTTGCTCAAACTCACAGCTTCAGGGGCTGGAGTTAAGCAAAGGGCAGATGGGAGCTAAGGTTTCACAGTAAAAATCTGCACTATTTCACCCTAATTTCAGTGCACAGGTTACACAAAAGCATACATTTCAAATTTTCAAAAATTGCTCAAGTGTCACAGAGATGTTCAAGCAACTAGTTTAACAGACAATTAGAGATGGTTGCTTAGCAGGGTAGCTACTTTGTCATGCAAGGGCAATACAGGTGGTTATACTGTGATGCTCAGGCAAATTTCAGTAATGCACAGATTAGTAGCAAGTTTGGCTAACCTCAAATTCACAGCTCAAGCACAAATGTGACAGGGCAGCGGTTGTAGCCACATGGCTATGTTGTTCTGCTCGTTGTCTTCCCTTCCTTTGGATTTTGTAGCATGCACCTGTGAGCTTAAATGAGAATTTCAGTCCTCAGAAATGTGCATGCAAAGTCAGGAATTTCAGAGCAGATAATTGCTTATCACTGATGGTTAACAGCTAGAATTACAAGACATATGATATGACTGCACTGAGGTGTTAATCAAGATTTGGACCGGCCGGGATTAAGAGTTACAACTAAGATGCGAAGTTACTATAAATTGTGAAAGCTACAAAAAGGGCAGTGAGATGATTATACTACCACTACATGTTATGAGATGATTACACTAAGCTACTCTACATGGTGAGAGATGCGAGAACTTAATAAAAAGAAATGAAAGAATGCGATTCAAGTAGCACCTATCACTACAAAGCAGATTCAAATAGCACGGATGATGATTTTAGCAAGTAATCACGGGATTTGCAATGTAGGCGAGTAGTGACCGCTCAAGCCAGCAGACTTGAGCCGAGGCTAGGCCATATGCTAAATGAGATGCACGAGATGAGGTGCACTAATAAGAAACACTAAGAGAAGTGCAAGAATGCAAGTGTGCAATTGAGATAGATTAACTAAAATGCAATGATAAAGTTAACAATATGCAATAGAAGATGCAGAGAAAGAAAACTACAAACTAAGTTAAACTAACAAAGGATTAAAAACAATAATTCAAAGCAATTATGCACATGGGTGAACTGAAATTCAAGAAGAAAACTAGTAATCAACAAAACACTACCAAATCCCAGCAATGGCGCCAAAAACTTGGTAGGTCAGGAAAGAAGCTTCGCCTACGTTTTAAACGCAAGTGCACAGCGCTGTTGGAGGCGTGGAAAGTACAGTCGATCCACGGGAAATGGAGTGGCTGTATAGTTGATCTAAGGCTTTCTAAACTGATTTCTAGAGAAGTGACAAAGTTGTAAGTTGGTTGTCGATGCGACTGAGTTGTTGTTATGACTGTAACTAAGTTGCAAAAGCAGATTGTAAAAAGGTTACTGAGAGTACTAGGGTGATCGAATCAACCTTCTAATTCTATGCTAAGGCCAAGCAATTTCTCACTATGTCTTGTACCTTCCATTGAAGGTCTCAAGAGGATCTTTGATTAACTAATTCACTAATTCTCCCCTAGTATAGATTGTCTTCTTACAATACAATCTATCACAGGATCATTCAATTTATCAGCTAATTAACAATCCTAAAACAGTGTAAGCACATCAAGAACAGCATGAACATTGATCATATTAGCATACAACTAGGGGTTTCATCTACACCCTAGTAATGAAACTTAGAACATAATTAAAACAAACACAAATTAAACTAAGTTTGTGCTCTGGCTAATCCAGGCATGCGATTTTACACTCAATTCTCAACCCTATTTATACAAAGTTCTCAAAAACTTGGTAATGAAAGTACACCCACTCACCCAAAACCTCTGAATTGTGCTCTCCTCTGTGAATTCGGCTCTGAGATGATGGTTCCCTTCATTGATTTGATGTAACCCTAATTTCAACTATCTCAACCCTAGCTTCTAAGGTATGGAAGAAGCTACGATGGAGATAGGTCGAAATGGGGGTGGTGGAGCAGCGCCGATGGTGCTGGTGTCGGGGAAAGGGATGGTGAAGGTGGCGAAGTCGGCTCTTTGGTATGGTCGGGAAGAAGGAGGTGATGGCTTCTCCGAAACTGTCGGGAAGTCGAGAAGAGAGAAATGGAGAAATGGGGTTTGGTCGATGGGAGTAGGTATAGGTGATTTTGCTTTGTGGAGCGGGAGCAGTGACGAATGATGTGAGGGATGCAAATGAGCGTTGGATGTGGCGGGCGAGATCTCACGGCTCGGATGGAACGGGCTTGGATCCGGGTCATGGGCGGGTCTTGGATAGCTCGAGCCCATGTCTTGTAAACGGGTTGCTCCTTGTTGGGTTGCAACCCGATGCGCGCGCGCGGGCTTTGGCTTTACGCTTCATAGACGCTTGTCTCCAATTTTCTGCTCTTTTGGCTCCTCAATTTCTCCAAGCTTTATTTACTACCTAAAAACACAAAATTAATTAGTACAAATATTTATTCTTGAAAACAAAGAAAATACAGAATCTTGGATAATATCTGATTTCTGAGCACAAAAGATGAGTTAAATGCCAATAAATAGATGTAGAAATATGCAATATTTGGCACTCATCACATATACAAGGGAACTAGTAGTCGATAATCCTAACTCTAGGTCAACACAACTGGCATATACAAGGGTTCCAGTGGTCGACTTTATTGAATTTGTTCCGGTTGGTCTGATGGTCTGGTCTGGTCTTTTTTTTTTTTTTTTTTTGGTATCTCAATCACTCTATTTCACTCTAGCAGTGGTAAAAACTTGAATCGTGAGCCCCACCTAATCACTTAGAGAAACATAAAAAAGAAAACAAAATAAAAACAGAAGTGAAAAGGATTCAACGAGATATGGCGAAACTACCATGTTTTTTCTTTAATTCTAACACCTGAGCTCTATGCTTTTATGAATAGACTCTTTAGATGTTTCCATCTAATCAGATTGGTTCCTCAACTCCTACAACCAAAATGCTTCCATCCACTTAGATTGGTTAGTGTCATCCTTAATAAGCGTAAATTTCTAGGCTCTGGAGTTTATTAATGCAACTAAAAAAGTTTCTCCCATACCCCCAAACTTAAATCTAACATTGTCCTCAATCTTCTAAAGATGAAATTAAAAACATGAACAAGGAGAAACTGTTACCATTTGAAGCAAGAGAGATAAGGAAAAATATTATTGTGTCGCATGAATATTGGGTTACCTCCCAAGAAGTGCTAAGTTTAAAGTCTTCCGCCAGACGCCATATACCACAAAATGGCTAATTACCTTTCAAATCATATATCAATAGTCAAAACAACTGTGGATCAACAAAACCAAATAAAACTGCCACAATTATGAGACAACTGCACCATATCAGAAAAATGAACAGACATAGCACATCCTCATCCAAGGTTTCCTGCAAGATAACTGGGTTTTTCTGTGGTGCCCACTTGGGCTTCATATGAGTGTCTTGACAAACAGATTCTTCTGAACTATGGGTTTCTAATTCCTGGATTTCCTCCCGGACAATATCAGGTTGTGGAGTCAGAAGAGACTCAACTAATAACTCAGGCACACTAGGCTCAAGTCTCAAGTTAGGGACTTCAAATAGGGATACTTGAAGATTACTACCCCCAAACTTAGAATTTTGGGTGTCTGTAGATAGACTAGTCACAATATTCCTAATTTCTAAACCATTAGGTTCCTGAAAAAGGTCAATTGCTTTCTCTAAGTTATAATAAGGTGGTCCATCCTCGAAATGCATTTGAGGCAAACAAATTGTAGGACTTATATGTTTCATATCCTCTATGGGCAACCCTAAAGTTTCCTTATTGTCTTGAAGTACGGTCACTGGACTACTCTCATGATCACTATCCAAATCGGAAGCTATAGGCAAAATCTCAGATAGGCCTAAAAAATGCATAATTAGGGTCCAACTTAGGGGGATCTTTAGGCTCTTCGAAATAAGGGCTTAAGGTAGATTCGGTAGCTAGTAATGGTTCGAACCTTGCTTTCCATATATCGGTATCTAACATAGGAATATAATCCAACAGAGCATTTACTTGTTCAATGTTGCTATCATCGTCGAAATCCATGCTAAAATGGGCTAGACAATTCTCTAATGGATCTTCCGATAAGGTGTTTGGTAATGACTCTTGAACTAAGGTTCCTATCATGTTTACCTCTTCAATGCATGTGTCATCTAGCTCAGAATGTAGCTTATTGACATTAAAAATATTCAACTCAATAGTCATATTACCAAAAGATAGATTCATAATACCATTTCGACAGTTTATGATTGCATTAGACGTAGCTAAAAATGGGCGACCTAAAATCACAGGTATCTGGTTCTCTGGGTCAGGGACAGGTTGGGTATCTAAGACCACGAAATCCACAGGATAAATAAACTTGTCGACCTCAATAAGAACATCTTCTATCACACCACGAGGAATTTTATCAAACCTATCAGCTAACTGCAGTGTTATCTTGGTAGGCTTCAATTCACCAAGTCCTAGCTGTAAGTACACATGGTACGGCAGTAAGTTCACACTAGCTCCTAAGTCCAGTAAAGCTTTATCTACCCGATGTTTTCCTATCGTGCAAGCAACGGTAGGGGCACCTGGGTCTTTATACTTAGGAGTTGTGGGGTTCTGAATGATCGAACTTACATGACTGGATAAAAAGGCTTTCTTAGGGACACTAAGCTTGCGCTTTCGCGTACACATATCTTTAAGGAACTTGGCATAAGCCGGCAGCTGCCTAATTGCTTCTAATAACGGAAGGTTGATGGCAACTTTCTTAATAACCTCTATTATGTCATTAAAATTGGATTCACTCTTTGTTGGCACTAATAGCTGTGGAAATGGGGCTCTAGGAATAAAATAGGGCCTCTCAGGAACCGAATTGGCATCATCAGAAATTTTATCAGTCTCCTCAGCTATGGATGGTCCTGAGGGGTGAACTATATTATGCTCACTATCGGGCATGGTTACCTGATTGTTTACTACTCTACCGCTCCTAAGGGTTCTAATTGAATTCAACTGTTGTAATGGTTTTGCACCTACTTCATGAACTCCTCTAGGGTTGGGATTAGTTTGACTAGGGAACCTTCCGTTATCCCTTTCACTTAAAGTCTTAGCTATTTGACCTATTTGAAGTTCTAACTTAGCAAGAGTCTGAGCATTAGTTTGAAAGTTCTGCTTGGTTTCCTGTTCAAAACTAACTTGGCTCTTTACTAACATTTCCTGGCTCTGTGCTAACATATCCTGGATCTTTCTTAATATACTAAGAGATTCCTCTAAGCTAGTCATTTTATTCTCTGAAGGGTTCTGAAACTGAGCTTGACCTGGAGAGTTCTTATTATAACCAAAACCAGGGAGGAAATTCGAATTACTAAGCTGACCTTGACTCTGGCCCTTAGACCACGAAAGGTTCGGATGGTTTTTCCAACCATGATTATAGGTTTCTGAATATGGGTCAAATTTCTGACGGTTGTCGAGTCTAGTGTTATTATACAGAGCATTGGCTTGCTCTTCATTATTCTGGCCATCCCAAAAAGGCTCCCTTCTACCACTAGTGTGACCCAATTCTAAAGCTTCTAACCTTTTAGCTATTGCTGCAATTTTGGCATCTGATTCAAAGCCTCCTTCTAGCCTATTAACGTTTCCTCTTCCTAGAAGAATTATTTTCTTGGGTTCCCTACTATTTTCCCATTGTTGGGTCTTTTCAGCGATTTCACTCAAATATGTCATCGCATCATCAACAGTTTGGTTTTCAAACCCACCTGTACACATAGATTCTATTGTGGTTGTAATGGGATAATCTAAACCCTCATAAAGGATCTGAACTAACCTAACCTTTTCTAAACCATGATGAGGACATTGGGCTAATAGATCATTGAACCTTTCAAATACCTATACAAAGATTCTCCCTTCTGTTGAGAAAATGTGCAGATTTGCATCCTAATAGACGATATTTTGTGCCTAGGGAAAAACTTGTTCAGAAAGACAGATGTAAGTTGTTCATATGTTTCAATGGACCCGAAAGCCAAACTATATAGCCACGATTTAGCTTTATCTTTCAGGGAAAAAGGGAATAACCTAAGTTTCAAAGCATCATCATCAAGGTTTATAATCTTTAGGGTACTACAAATTTCCTCAAAGTCCCTAACCTGGAAATAGGGGTTCTCATTTTCTTTCCCTAAAAAGATTGGGAGCATCTGTAACATCCCAGGTTTAAGTTCATAATTTGCTTCCGTGTCAGCTAACCTGATACATGAGGGACGAGTAGTCCTAGTCGGATTCAACAAAGTTTTCAAAGTTGCCATTTTTGGCTCTACCTGAGTTATAGGGATTCTCTCCTCAGTAAAAGATGGATGTTCAAAACTAGACTTCCCAAAATCAGAGGTCTCTAGATTAAGGTAATCAAGATTCTTGTTTCCTAAAATATCGCTTCTAGGTTTTTCACGCATAAACCGTCCTAGAGCGTCTCTTTTTCGTTATGGCATACACAAGAATTCAACAAAAATCTGTGCACATGCAAATGCTGGGCTCACTAATTTAGGTAAGCTTGGGCTACCACAACAAAATATACCCAAAGGTACGAGGCAGAGGTTTGTGGACTTTCAGCTGGTAACTCCCAAAAGGCCCAAGGCACGAGTTCAGCTTACTAATCCACGAGTTTTCCTAAACTCGGTGATCTGATGAGGGATGCAATTGGTGTGTGCAACTGTGTTTTTTTTTTTTATATAATAAATAAAAATAAATAAGCAACCAAATAAAAAAAAATATAAATAAAAGTCCAAAAGAAAATAAAGAAACTAATAAATAAAAGTCCAAAAATAATATCTTCGGTTTCTCCTTTTTTGGCAAGTTCAACTTTCCACTTATAGCTTTGAGTCAATCCTGCACAACAAAAACAAAAATACCAAAGACGTAAAATAGAATAAAAAAAATCTAAAAAAATAATAAGAATAAAATACAAAACCTAAAAATAAAATAAACCTAAAACCTAAACCTAAATACAAGTCCCCAGGAGCGACACCATAAATTGATGTAGTTTTGAAGTAGTAAGAAAAGATTCGATTCTCAGACTTGCAGAGATTTGATTTCAGATGCAATAAACAAAAATACTAAAAACAAAGAAAAGATTTTAACAAAGTTGAGAGATACTGGGACTTAGGATTCCACCAAACTTCACAATCAATTGGTTCATACAATGATTCATAACAATTTTAGCTCTTTTCTAGACTCTATTTCTTTGCCAAAAGTAGATTTTATAAAGCATTAGATGTAAATCGTAAGCATAGTGCATCAAAAGTTCTTAGACTAAGCATACACTATCAAACAAAATCACAAATAATTAATAAAAATCATAAATCAATTAAATCAATGCAAAAGTCATAGAGAATCGATTATAGTTACCAAACGATTGTGAAATAAGGCTTCCTCCATTGTCCCAGTGATGGGGTTTAGCTCATTGTGTTGGAGACACACTCAAAATATGGATTCATAGCTCAAAAGGTGTGTTTACAATGGTGAAAAGGAGAAAAGTAATAAAAACAGAAAACTGTAACGTTTATAAGTGTTACAAGCCAATTGTTATAATGTTATTGTATTGTAGCAAGAACGACAGCTTATTATTGTAGCGGAATTTGCGACTTTCTTCTGCAGGCTTTTGTTCTTCAGCTCCTTCTTCACCAGCAGAAGCAGGAAGCTTTCCTGCACTTCGTTTCTTTGGCTCTGTGACTGCTCCCAATCCTCCGTATCGACCCCAAAATTCTTGAATCCCTTTCTTGAACTCCTAATACCCTTATATACATGACAGGACCAATCAAAACTCGAGAAAATCCCCCTTTTCCTTCTACAGCAAGTCGCGGCTTTTTCTTCCCTCGGAATTTATTTATTTTATTTGGTCTTCTGTTTATTTCCAAACTTCCACCAATTGTTTCCAAACTCTCTTTATTACTGATAGAAGCAAATCCTAGGAGAATATATTCTCCCATATCACACGTAACTTCCAAAGATAACGAAAACCAAACCCGAGATAACCCACTCCCTGTATTGCTTCCATATTCGGTTTTCTTCCTTGTTATTTGTAGATAAGATCATTACCGAGCCTGATTAACCTTATCAGGCTTATCCCAGTCCAATCCAGCGAACAAATCCGACCAAACTCTCCTCAAAATCAATCCAAAACCCGGTAATCTCCTCATCCCCTGTTTAACTTCATTTCAATGATCCAGCCCAATTCTGTTGAGTCAAATACCCATGCTCACTCTGTTCATACCATAAAAGTCCATCCCAATCAAATGTAGTGATTGAATCTATCAAAATCACGTCCAAAATCCAATCCAGAAGTTAGCGGTGAGCGGCTTTTGAACGTGAAATTTCCTTAAAACTTGGTCTTTATGAAAATGAAGAAGGTGCGCCCTCTAACCAGAGTAAGGGTGTAAATAGCAACTACTATACACCTTATCAAATGAGGTACCCCTTATCCAGGATGGATGTCCGAATAGCAAGCGTCCTCCGGGTGCCTTTAGCAACTTTTCAAGCCGATTTCTCCACACATGTTTATTTCTACAAAAACACCTACAAAGACATAAAATACCAAAATAAGCACAAAATCGAGCACTAACAATATATACAATTGAGATTATATCAGACACAAAAATGTGTCTACCAACTACCACTGAGTTAGCCCCATAAAATGGTGCAAGTGTACTCGAAAATGATGCACGAACGAGCACCCAAATGCACTAATGAGCTTGCGAAAATATGGAAAAATGAGGAATCCTGCATAAAATAGGAGAGAGAAAATAATAACATTAAAATAATGGAGAAGCGCCCATGGGTCGGGCCCACCGGCGTGCCGGGCGTGCCTTAGCCATGGCCGGGCTCATGCTTCCTCCATTATTTTTCCTTATTTTTGTTGCTTTCATGAACTCATGAAGACTCCTCCATTCTAACAACTTTCCTTGTTTGAGCAAAACTCATGGTTTCTCCATATTTTCGTGGTTTCATGAAAAATAATAATATAAAATAGGGAAAGGTGTTGCGGGACCGCGCAACTTAGCCGGCCGGCCATACCCTAGCTGTGGCCGGTCCCACACCTTGCAATCCCTAATCTTTCATAAATTGTTATTTTTCTCATCTTGTGAAACTTCCCTGTTTCAGCAAAAATCATGGTATTTCCATATTTTCTCAAATATTGCGCAAACCATGAAAAAGCCAAAAGTCAACATGGTAACTTGACCGACTAGGTTACTCACGAAAATATATTAAAATATTATTATTTTAATATTCACAAAATATTGATCAAACGAGCATACTTGCTCATTCGAGCAAAATCGAGGATTTCAGTCAAAGATCGAACTCTTCTGAAAATCCAAAATATTGCTCGAACGCACATCAGAAAATACTGAAACTCTCAGTATGGAAACACGGACACCATGGTAACACGTGCATGCCTTCTTGACCGACCAAGGTCATCCCTAGGGCTTGCACAAATCCGGTCCCACACGTTTTCACACTTTTGACCTAATTTGCGCAATCGCTCATATTGGGTCCAAACTCTTCACAACCAACTCAAAGTTTGTGCAAACACCCATCAGCGGTCCCACGACCACCAAGGGCCGGTCTCATGCCACCTTGGTTGGTCCCTCACTTTTCTATAATTAGGTTTTATCACATAATGCTCAATCCAGCACTATTTCAATAAATGATGAAACCGGCATTTAATCGTCATTCCTTCACCAACTGGACAACTCAGGACCCTGGTGTACGCTCGCTCGAGCAATTGGGCATCACATGGACGTCCATAGTCCCATGTGGTCGGTCCCTCCTTCACTCATGACCTATTTTCAGCAATTCGTCGACTAATGAGCAATTGATCAAAAATTAGGGTTTTCGAACAAACGCTCAACAAATCATTATTCTGAGCAAATTCAAACACTAAATAAATTTATGTTGATCCATCAAGCAACACGTGGATTAATTATATAATATTCGGTAATCTACCAATATTTTAATTAATATTTTATTGGGTCACGTCACCAATAAATAAATAATTCGTCGAATTGAGCAATACTTGCTCATTTGCTCGAATATTGAGCCAATATCAATATTTGGTAACTTATCAGTAATTCATCGAATTGAGCAATACTTGCTCAGTTGCTCGAATATTGACCCACTATCAATATTCAATAACTTATCAGTAATTCGTCGAATTGAGCAATACTTGCTCAATTGCTCGAATATTGATCCAATCATCAATATTCAGTAATTTGTCGAATTAAGCAATACTTGCTCAATTGCCCGACTATCAATATTCAGTAACTTATCAGTAATTCTTCGAATTGAGCAATACTTGCTTAATTTCTCGAATATTGATTCAATCATCAATATTCAGTAATTTGTCGAATTGAGCAATACTTGCTCAATTGCCCGACTATCAATATTCAGTAATTCACAGTACTTGCTCAATTGCTCGAATATTGATCAAACCATCGATATCCAGTAATTTGTCGAGCAATACTTGCTCAGTTACTCGAATGTTCTACTGAGCAATTCGTCATTCATGCTCAATTCAACAAAACCTAGACTCATTGTCTAATCAGTCAACGTGACTAATCAAATACACGTCTGTCATGCAGACTCCACGATTCGTGAGACTTCAATCACGTCACATGGGGGATATCAATTAGGGTTTTGGTCTGGCGGCCTACGGCACGTGGATTCACCCACGATGAGAATGTGATTAAGTCGTGCAACGGTTGAGGAAGTTAGCAAAGTAGTAGGTGGACGGTTAACCAAGTCTCCGCACGACCTGGAACTGGTTTTACCACGATCTTCCACTTTCCAACTCTTTCACTCAAGAAACCGTCACACTTACAGGGATCAGTGTTTTCATCATTCTTGCAAGATAAATAAGTCTAAAATCGAGGACAACGGGGCATTATCATCATTCGTCAATAACTCTATTAAAACTTATTCACAGAACTCAACTTCAGTAGTTCATCAATTTGCAGAAACCTTCAACACATCCACAATCCTTGATCATCATTGATCCCACACAATTCTCAGCTTCCCTCCTACAGATCAACCCATCTCCCTCTTTATGACTGAATTGACTCTGGAACGGCCATTGTCTTGGTTTAGGCCGGAGTCTTACAAATTGATCTGTCGAATCTAAGCACTCCCTTTGCAGCGCATCTGTGTGAGGTTCAGCAGTTTTCTCGGTCGAGTCTCGACAATACGCTCGACTCTCCACTTTCCTAAAAAACCAGCAAACCGTTTTCCCCCATCCACAGATACAGCAGCTAAAGCCTATATCAGTGGCTTGATTAGCGTTGATCCTCTGCTATGCCAGTTACTAGAGAATCACTCTTCAATCACAATTGTACGGCCTGTATCAAAGGCATGATTTGCGCAATAATTTCGTTATTCTCATTCATGTAATATATGCCCTATTTAGGGTAATGTAATTCATATAAATAACAACTCTCTCCACCAGTGATAAGTGTGGAAGATTTCACCAAATATCTCTTCTTAACTTGGTATCTCTCCAACGATCGTATAAGCCACGCATAAAACCAGAAATACTTCATATTCACCATCATGTCAGCACCAGAAACTACAACACTCCAATTTCATGTCAATCACCTTATCAGTGTCAATCTCAATGACACAAACTATTTACTATGGAAAACTCAGTTTAACCCACTTCTAAAAGGTTATCGATTGATGGGTTATATTGATGGAACCTATCCAAAACCAGCAAGAACTCTACCAAATACTAAAACCATTAATGCTGCTTACACCAAATATGAAGAGCAAGATCAAATCATGCTTGGTTGGTTGTTGTCATCACTCACAAAAGGAGTTCTTGGTCGTGTTTCAAGACTTGGATCTTCAAAAGAGGTCTGGGATGCACTTGAAAAGCGATATGCACCCAAGACTCAAGCTCATCATATGAATCTCAGAAGACAACTTCATAGTCTTCAAAAAGGTAACAACCCTATGCAAGAGTATTTTTCAAAATCTAAACAGCTATTTGATGCTCTTGCAGCATCAGGCAATGCCCTATCAGAGGAGGATATGCAACAAGCCATCTTGAGCGGCTTGGATCAAGCATATGATTCCATTGTGACAACTCTAAGCACAGTAGAAAAGGTTGATATGGATGCGTTTTATGCACATTTTCTTACTTATGATATGCGATTGGAGCAACATATGTCTTCGCTTCAACGACAATAGCACATGTAGCTGCATCCTCAAATGCTAGACCCTTTCAGAGGTCGGATCAGTGATAGGGTGTAGAATACACCCTGTTTATTATCTATTGTTTATGCTTTCTCTGCTATTTTTCTTGTGAATTATGTATTTTACGTGTGTTTTTGAGTTTTGTAGCTACTTTGGAGTCATGCGGAAGAAAAGAAGAAGAAATCATCCAAAGTTATGCTAAAGGGCGTAATTGTCATCTTATAGGCGAGAGATATTGGGAGCTTGGCCAAGGCTAAGGGATAGCCAGTTTTGTGTTGATAAAGAACTGTTAAAAGCACCCAAGCAGGGCACCCACTGGGGTAGCTAATGAGTGGGGTGTGATTATCTAACCCAAATCATCCCAACCCTAAAATCGAGAGTTTATGTCTCTCATTCATTTATTCTCTCAATCATTATTTGCATCTGAGATTGAGAAGAAAAGAAAGAAAAGCAGCACAGCTATTGATTAAAAACTGAGAGATTGAGATCGAGAAATTATGCAGTGAAGATGTGATCGAAGCAAACGATGGTATTGGTCACTGTAATTGATGAATCAGAAATGTATAGATGCTGAGAAATTAGAAAAAGGGGATCTGTGGGTTTTCTAAAATCAACAGATGAGAAGAATTGAAAATGGTGGTCACTGCAATTGAAGAGTGAAGTAATGGGTTGGTGGTTGATTCGAGATTCAATTGAAGGAACTGATGGTAGATTTCTGTGTTGATTTGAATAAGATGGGTTGTAATTGATAAAATTGATAGATGGGTTCGATGCTGTTGCAATTTGATGCAGATTAAAGGGGTTTGAGCTGAAATTGGAGGTTGATTGCATCTGTAATGGGTTTTGATGGAACTAGTTAGGGTTTGATATGAAGTTGGTGCTGTTGGTGGTCGCTATCGAGAAATAGAAGATCCCAATTGAAGCTGCGTTAAACAAAGAAGACGTGGGTTCTTCTGAGATACAAGGAAGATGGTTGCTGATGATTCTCATGGGTTTTATGGATTCAGAGTTGGTGGTGTACAAGGAATGACTACAACAGATGGGTTTTTGGTTGAATCTGAGATACATGTCAGGGTTTGCTGTGATTCATAGGTTGGCAGCGAAGGATAAGAATTAGTGAATAAGGATGACTTCTGTGTTGTAATGGTGGTGATTTTGAGCATAATTCCAGTTGGGGTTTGAAAGAAGGTAGTAGTACTGCAGCTGAAGCCTAAAATGAATGAATGATGTTTGAAACTAGATGAATGTTAGGATTGTCACATGAGAAGAACGGCCTGAAATCGGCCTGAGAATTGTCGTAAAGACAGAGGAAACTCTGTCCATTTTTCTGCTCAGGCGAGTCAACTCGACCGATGATGACCGATCTAGCTCAGTGATCCATTTGAATAAGACCAGTTAGCCGAGTCAGAGCAGCTAACTCAGTGTCTGACTTCACTTCTTCCTTGACTTGTTGACCGTCAGAGACCTTACGATTGACCGTTAAGTTTAACGGAATCTTGACAGAATATGCCGTCGACGGCTACAGAACTCAGGTAATCGGCGATGACATTTCCGTTCAATTTCCGGTAATCCCAGGATTTCCCCGACGATCCAACTTGTGCAGAATTTTGTGAAGAGTATTCTAGACTCATGGGTTTGTGGAATTGGACTTGAATTTGAAAAGAGAAGATGGAAGATTTGAGAAAGACTTGGATTTAGAAGTTGAGCTATAAAAAGAAAGGGATTCTATTCCTTGGAAGATTTGGAGAGTATTGAAGCCTATAAATAGAGAAGTTCTCTACTACACTTCTACACAATTTTTACACACACAACACTTCTCTTTTCTTTATTCTTTGTGTGAACTCCTTAACATGAGTAGCTTATTTTATTATTGATTGAGGATGAATTCCTAGTTCTTAACATATGATTTGAGTTTTGTTTTCAATTCTATCTTGAATTTTTTCACATGATTATCGTTTGTTTTTACTAATAGGAATGTTTATACATTCATGGTTAATTGATAGATTGTTTAGAGTGCACGCTAAATTGATTTGTTAATTTGATCTAAAGCTAGTGAAAGTTAGGGGATAAGTAATCGTTTCTTGACTCTTACATAAGTAGCAAACACGAGACCTTGCGGAGGGATTCCGTGGAGCAATTGTGTGTGAAAACAACGTTAGCAAGTAGACCTTGATCTAAGAGTCTAACTACTAATATCAACCTAATAAGTTCATAAATCTTAATGTGTTTATTTAAATTACATCTTGAGTGATCTACTACTAGGTGGTTTGGTAAATAGAATCCGGTAGTCGAGAACTTCTGTATCCGGTGATACAAGGGATTTAGCACTGATCTAGCTGCTTTACCTATAGTTGGTGATAATCTGTGACTAATAAAAAGTGGAAAAGAACATAACTTGAATCATTATTTTGCAACGAAGAAGGATTCCTTGATCTTGTCTCTCTTATTGATTTCAACTTTATCTTTGAATTGCTTTGTTTATTTTCTTTTGCTTTATAAACTCCCCTCTTTGTGACAATTAAACAACTAAAAACTCTTGCTCCTCGTGGGAACGAACTTGACTACACTATATTACTTGTTAATTAAGTGGAAAAATATTAATTAATTTGTTGTGGTTACGACACGCATCAAATTTTGGCGCCGCTTCCGGGGAGCAGCGGACGATTTTAGTTGTTTTTATTTTTCTTTTTGCTTTATTCTTGCTTTGTTAGATTCTATATCGTATCTAACTTAGTTTTCGAGAGTCTTGTTTCAGGTGCTATATCATTGGTGAATGCTTAAAGAGGGCAGACCGAGTCCAATACGTCTTCGATCCGGCACTCAACTAAAGGATTTCATTCGAGCGGTTAACACTCCGCTTCCTCCTTCTTCATCAAGCGAGTTCGCAGATTCGGACATAGAAGAAGAAGCAATGGCTGATCGTACACTCAAGGACCTAGCTTATCACAAGATCGATACACAACAATGGTGTATCCAAACTAACTCAACCTTCGAGATCAAGCCGGGGTTGATTAGAGAGTTACCAAAGTTTCATGGCATGGTGAATGAAGATCCAAACAAACATCTTATGGACTTCTATACCATAGTCATGGCCATGCTTCCACCGGAGACTAATGAGGATGGAGCAATGTTGAAAGCTTTCCCGTTCTCTTTGGCGGGCAATGCTAAGGAGTGGTTGTAATATTTGCCTTCCGGAAGTATCACAACATGGAATGGGATGAAGAGACTTTTCCTCGAGAGGTATTTTCCTGCATCAAAAGCTACTCAAATTCGCAAGGAGATTTGTGGGATGAAGCAAAATGTGGGAGAGTCATTGTATGAATGTTTGGAGCGATACAAGAGATTGGTGGCAAGTTGTCCACACCATCAATTCAGTGACGTTATGATACTCCAATACTTCTACGAAGGACTCCAACCAAGTGATAGATCTCTTCTTGACGCCGCGGGTGGTGGTGCACTAGTGAACAAGACGGTCGTCCAAGCTACCGAGTTGATTGAAAGCATGGCGGCGAACTCGCAACAATTTTATACAAGAGGTGAACCAATGATTAGGTCGGTGCATGAAGTTAGTAATTTATCATCACACCTTGATCAAAGAATGGGGAGCATAGAGAGGGTAATGCAACGATTGGCCGCGGTTATTATTCCGAATGATGAGACCGAACAAGTAAATGCTTTATATCCAAATCAAAGGCCAAGGTACGATCCATACTCGAATACTTACAATCCCGGTTGGAAGGATCATCCTAACTTTAGTTGTGCAAACAAGCAAGCGGAGGCTCCTAATCCATATGTGCAACAAGGTGGATTCCAACAATCACGCTTCCAACCTCAACAACAATTCCAACCACAACAAGTCAAGGAGCAAGATTCTTCAATTGATGACAAGCTCAATGCATTGATGCAAGGTATGCAAGGTATCACCACTTTGGTTCAACAACAACAACAACAAAAGACCGATTCGACAATCAAGGCTTTGGAAATTCAAGTGGAGCAATTAGCGACCGATGTGAACCTATTGAAAGCTCAAGCATCCAAAAAGCTTCCTTCACAACCATTTGTGAATCCAAGAGAGAGTGTTAGTGCGATTTCCTTGAGGAGTGGAAAACAAGTGGAGCAACCAAATCAACGAGATGAGGTGTATGATGAGAAAGAGGAAATTAAAACCGCACCAAAGGAGAATACATCCCCAACCAACCAACCCAAGGAGACGGTTCCTACTTTCACAACTCCACCCCCGTTTCCTAGTCGATTTGCTAAGTCGAAGAAAGACTTGGAATACAAGGATATTTGGGACATCCTTAAGAAAGTACAAGTCAATATTCCACTCATTGAAGCTATTCGTCAAATTCTTCGTTGTGCAAAGTTCTTAAAGCAGTTATGCATGAAGAAGAAAAGGTTAAAAGGGAATGAAGTCATGAGTGTGGGGGAGAACGCTTTGGCATTCATTCTCAAGAAACTCCCACCAAAATTAAAGGACCCCGGTAGTTTCACTATACCTTGCACAATTGGTAAAACAAGGTTTACTCGAGCTTTACTAGATTTGGGAGCATCGGTTAATGTTATAACTTCCTCGATTTATGATTCTTTGAATCTTGGTCCTCTTAAGGAGACCGGGGTAGTTCTTGAACTTGCTAACCGATCTAATGTTTACCTGAAAGTGATTGTTGAGAATGTTTTGGTGCAGGTTAATGAGCTTGTATTTCCGGCCGATTTATATGTCTTAGACATGAATAATGAGAATTCTTCCAAGTCTACACCTTTGCTATTGGGTAGACCATTCTTAAGCACCGCCGGAACGAAGATTGATGTCCAAAATGGCACCTTGACTATGGAGTTTGATGGTGCACTCATCCATTTCAATATATTTGAGACAATGAGATACCCTAGTGATGTGAAGTCATGTTTTCCCGTGAAAGAGATTGATGCGGGCTAATGAATCGTGCAAGAGCTAAGTCAGGCCGTCGACTTTAAAACAAGCGCTTCATGGGAGGCAACCCATAGGTTTTGTATTTCTTATCCTTTTGCTTTTTGTTTTTTTTATTTTTTTTTCTTGTTCCATATCATGTTAAAATTTCCCACCTTGACTTTACTAAGATGATTCAATTACATTAAGGACAATGTAAGGTTTAAGTGTGGGGGAGTGGTTAAGCATGTATTGGAAAAAAAAATTGCATAAAACCTCCAACTTGTAGAGATTTTAGAGTCACTAGCATACTTCTAGGTATGTTTACATAGAGAATTCTGACCGGCATAACTGAACTTGGAAGTGTTAGGGAACTACATTCATATTTCTTGCTTGTTAGAGTGTTAAATAATGGATTTAATCATGCCGGTGATGCAAATTAGGAGCAGGGAGAAATGCATTATTAGAGTTGCTAATCAATCATTAGTGGAGACTACCCATATTTATATCATGTGAGGCACCGACCAAATTTTTCCATCTAACTAAAGAGCTTTCTTTTGAGTGTGTGTCACCGTACGTTAATTCCGGATAGAATGGTGAGCTACCCAACTTCACACCAATTTTCAGCACTACTCTTTGATCTCTTGAGTGCTAATTTTGTCAATCATGAGGGTGACGTCTATAAATGAAAGCCTCCTTCTTGTAGTTCAATTTGCAGTTAGCACCATTCTCTCCACAACAACGGCTCCATAGAAACACCATCATCATCAACAAGGAGCGACATCAAAATCTACAAGGAGAGTTGAACACGTTCAAGGTTTACAAGCAACGGAACGAGAAAAAGAGCAAATTTCATATTCAAGTAAAGCAACATACAAAGAGCAGATTTTTACATACATGTTGAAGACTTATTTACGAGAGCAAAGAAAATTAAAAGGTGAGAATTATTGAAGTTTATGATTTTGAGACGATACAAGTTGCGAAGAATCAAGCGGTAAAGTACTTTTCCCACGGCAGTGGTTTGTTTATTTTCACTTTGTTTTGTATTTTATTTCTCTTGTCTTTAAAAAAAATGAGACAAGAGAAAAATTTGTCATTGTTGTTATTTAATAAGCCGTGGGGAAGGAAAATCTATAAGGAAGTTTCAAGCGACAAGGATTTAAGGTAAAAAGGTTACAAATTGTCAAGGAATTACGAAATTCAAGAGTTTATCATTAATAGTTGAAACCGAAGACGAAGATCAAGACGAGGAGCGGAAGACATTTCTATTGGATGCAGTGAGAGTGGTGTTATCATAATTGGCGATCGGATGTGAAGGTGAGTAAGTAATCTCATCCTCGATAATAGTGGTTGATTTCCTTTCTTAGAGATCGTCAGAAAAATGGTTTTTCAAAATGTTAAAAGATGTGGGTTTTTAAAATATTTCGGAAGTTGTCCTTCCCACCATTCAACGTGTTGCAGGAATTTTCTCTTCATTCCTACCTGCACACATGTGAGACCTATAAAAAAGCCGTCTTTTTGAGTGCAATTTCATAAAACCCTTTTTGGTGAGGCAGAAGTCGAGGCGAAATGCTTATTGATCGCTCTCAAACACGCGTTCTCTCATTATGGTGTGGTTATTTCTCACTCAACATTTAAGAATGAGAATATGTTCTTTAGTATTTCTAACCTCTTATTACTAGTATGCAGAAACTCTATGTCCTCATAGCTCTTTGGATGCTTGGGACGCTGGAACGCTTTAAAGTTGTAAGTTTTAGTTTGATTTGCTCGAGGACTAGCAAAGTCTAAGTGTGGGGGAATTTGATAGGGTGTAGAATACACCCTGTTTATTATCTATTGTTTATGCTTTCTCTGCTATTTTTCTTGTGAATTGTGTATTTTACGTGTGTTTTTGAGTTTTGTAGCTACTTTGGAGTCATGCGGAAGAAAAGAAGAAGAAATCATCCAAAGTTATGCTAAAGGGCGTAATTGTCATCTCATAGGCGAGTGATATTGGGAGCTTGGCCAAGGCTAAGGGATAGCCAGTTTTGTGTTGACAAAGAACTGTTAAAAGCACCCAAGCAGGGCACCCACTTGGGTAGCTAATGAGTGGGGTGTGATTATCTAACCCAAATCATCCCAACCCTAAAATCGAGAGTTTATGTCTCTCATTCATTTATTCTCTCAATCATTATTTGCATCTGAGATTGAGAAGAAAAGAAAGAAAAGCGACTGGCTCTTTGATTAAAAGCGAGAGATTGAGATCGAGAAATTATGGCAGTGAAGATGTGATCGAAGCAAACGATGGTCTTGGTCACTGTAATTGATGAATCAGAAATGTATAGATGCTGAGAAATTAGAAAAAGGGGATCTGTGGGTTTTCTGAAATCAACAGATGAGAAGAATTGAAAATGGTGGTCACTGAAATTGAAGAGTGAAGTAATGTGTTGGTGGTTGATTCGAGATTCAATTGAAGGAACTGATGGTAGATTTCTGTGTTGATTTGAATAAGGGTTGTAATTGATAAAATTGAGAGATGGGTTCGATGCTGTTGCAATTTGATGCAGATTAAAGTGGTTTGAGCTGAAATTGGAGGTTGATTGCATCTGTAATGGGTTTTGATGGAACTAGTTAGGGTTTGATATGAAGTTGGTGTTGTTGGTGGTCGCTATCGAGAAATAGAAGATCCCAATTGAAGCTGCGTTCAACAAAGAAGACGTGGGTTCTTCTGAGATACAAGGAAGATGGTTGCTGATGATTCTCATGGGTTTTATGGATTCAGAGTTGGTGGTGTACAAGGAATGACTACAACATATGGGTTTTTGGTTGAATCTGAGATACATGTCAGGGTTTGCTGTGATTCATTGTTTGGCAGCGAAGGACAAGAATTAGTGAATAAGGATGACTTCTGTGTTGTAATGGTTGTGATTTTGAGCATAATTACAGATGGGGTTTGAAAGAAGGTGTTAGTAATGCAGCTGAAGCCTAAAATGAATGAATGATGTTTGAAACTAGATGAATGTTAGGATTGTCACATGAGAAGAACGGCTTGAAATCGCACTACACCAAATTTTGGGATTAGAAACAGAACCAGGCCGTTACAAAAACGGGTTGTAACGGCCCTCGCCTGTTGCAAAAGTGGGTGTTGCATTTTTTTTGTAACGGCTTTGTGGCCGTTACGAATTTTTTTTGTAACGGCCCTCGTTTCAGGCTTGAGCCGTTACGAATTTGCCAAGTGGTAACATTCGGGGCCGTTACGAATTTTTTTGCAACGGGGCTGTTGTAATGACTCGAGTAACGTTACGAACTTTTTTGTAACAACAAAAAAATTATTGCCAGTCAACCTAGACCTGGTCAAAATTAGTCAATGCCGACCAATTTTGACCGGGTCAATATTGACTTGCAGTTCATTTTTTTGTCGGAAATTAGCCGGAATACAAAATTAATTACCTGCAAAAATCTTTCATTCAATCTTGCCAAATTCTATTATACATTCAACAACACTGACTTGTTCTATTCTTTAATTAATTCAGTCCAACAAATTCTTTGATATTCAACAAAGTCATTGACTTAGAACTTAAAGGAATTCCTAAACACCCTTTTACTTGAGAGAATTCACTCAAGCAGTTTAATACTTGAGAGAATTCCTAAGTTTTAGAGAATACATTTATCTGTTTAAGTAAACTAACAGATATGGAACTCACATAACAGTTTTTGCCTTCTCTTGCATCCTGTTTGTCTCTCAAATCTGCAGTACTTACAAGGTCTAGGGTATGGACTACGCTTATGCACCTGAACAAGGTCCTGGTTGTGAGCACCTTCTGCAAGGCAAGCAGCCACCATAGTCTGCGATCTGCAAGGCAAAGAATTGGAATGATCACATTTTACTTTCCGCTACAGCATGTGGAAGGTAGGTGTTCAGTTTTACGAAAGATATTTTCAATGGCCTTCAGCATGGAGGAATGTAACTACTAAAGCATCGAGACAATGGTACTTTTATTCCAAAGAAAAGCATACCTGTGCGGAACCATCATCTAGAATTTCAACAACATTGTTGAATAGCCATGGATGTATTTAAGAAGCTCACTGAACTTCAAGGAAAAACCCTGAAAGGAAATTGAATCAACCAACTGAAGCATCTAAGTAATGCCCAAAAAAAAAAGTGTTAAAGAAAATTACAGAAATTGTAGCTTCAATATACGGGGATAAAGGGATTTCAACATACTTGGCACCAATTGAATCCATTACTGCGGATAAAGGGCTTATCATCTTCTCCTAAACCAGTAATGACAGGCTGACATAAATATCACTACGCCAGAAACCAACATCCAAGAAGACGACATCAAGAAAAAAAATGAAAAAAAACAGGAAGGCTACTACCCTAAGTGTGAGTATTAGAATACAAAACAACGATGGGCACTGGTATGGTATGAAACCACCACCCTTTATGAAAGTAAACAACCATTCGCAGATTCAGTAAATAATAACATAGAAGACACAACATATCTATAAGCAAACAAGGTAACACAGAACATATACGAAGTCTGTAGATAAACCAAAAATTCAGAGCAACGATAACCAAGTCTCATTTACCAATTTGCTAATCTATGACATATGAGATACAACATAACAACAAATAAGTTGGAAGCAGAAACATGCCTAGAAAAAATTTAGTCACTATTCTAGCGGGGTATTATAAATAGGTGCTTAAAAGAAACCAACTACAACTACTAGGCTGTAAGATGGAACTCACAAACTGTCATTATAAGCTTCCCGTAATGAGAAGCACTTTGCCACCTTCCCCATAATCTAGCCGAGCCCTTTGGCGCGGACCGGATCAACATAACGTGGAGGAACATCCTCCTAAGGTAACATACACAAAGAAGATAATCGGACTACTAAAAAAAACAAATAAGTCCAACTATTGCAATAATCGTACTCAAGACTAAAACCCCGAATGCACAAACCAATGAAAAGTGAAAACTAACCAATGCAGAATATTGGCGTTTAGACCCTGAAACAGATTCATAGTCACGAGACTGAGCATCATGGTAACTTGGAGGAGGTCTTTCAAATCTCCGCTCATAACTTTCATCTATATAATCTCTCATAGCAAGAGCATCGAGCACCAATCCGTGGTGGGATTTTATCGGCATAGCGGATCCTCGTGGAAGAGAATAATCATCTCTATAATACGATCGCCTCTCCACTGGGGCTCTAGGACTGTAATCTATGATTCTGCTTCTTGGAGGAAGCTCATCCCTTCAACCATAGTCTCTCGCTGAACTTCTCTTGGTGTATGAAGGGACTGCAAGAGTCAAGAAACATCTGAATAAGGACAACATCAAAGTCAACTCATCAAACAAGGACCAAGGCTATTAGATGTGCATACTTGGTATCCTTGTGTAGGACCAAAGTTTGATAACCATTTCACCACAGAAGATGATACATTTATAGACATGGCTGCTGTTGGATCTGTTTTGCATACACGAGGTAGAGACAACGCAGCACAGTTCACAATCACATCAGGCTGGCAATACAGAAATTAAACTCATTACCAAACTACAAGAGTTTCAAACAATTTCACATCTTCAAAACAATAAATCTTTGAAATGGAGAAAAGATAATCATAAAACAGAGAGGAAAATAAAAGCTTATCCACCTCTACATTCTGCTTTGTTCCTTGTATACGTTCAGTCCACATATTACGAATAAGGGCACGCCGTCCTTCAGCAACTGGGTTTTCCAGAGGAAGAGTACAGTAATCAATGACCTGTCACAATTAACATAGAAATTTAGCCGTAAGAATAGTGTATGGCATGATTCTAGAAATGAAATCCAACTCCACACAGTAATTCCAGAACAACCTGAAATGGGCATATCTTACATTGAGTAGCTTAGGGAACGCCACTAAAGATCACAGTTGATTCATCTTTCAAAGGACTAAAATTTATGAAAAGAAACCATGATTCAGTTCAATATTTAAAGTGCCTAGGTTCAGGATGAGAAGTCACAGGACAACATAAGAAATTCCTGAGATAATGTGGTTTGTTTCAATTCAAATAACCTTCTTATGAAACTAACACTTTTGGTGACTTATAAGATCATAGCATACTTAATTCTAAGTTCTAGCAGAGTTCTGCCCCTATCATGAAACAACGATTAAGAACAACACATATCAAGCCATGGCGAGTATCCAAAAAAAAAAAAAACGAATAAAGTGTTCACTTCAATTCGACTAACTTCCGTAGAGTCCTAAAGTTAAAACAAGATGCAAATGATTCAATTTTGTTGAGATGCGTAACTATCATGAGAGTATGACAATTGAAATTGAAACTGCTGCTCAAAACGGAACAACCAATAAGTGAATCAAACTTAACACCAAAGCGAGATCGTCACTCAGAGGTGTATGTTGATCAAGGAATTATCTATAATCCAGTTCAAAATATGACATGTCTACAAACATGCCAACTCAATTCTAAACATCCTAATAGTAATCTGGAACAAGATTTCTACCATAAATTAGCTAAGTTGCTGTAGAACCCAAACTTCATGACGAATAATAAATTTCGGGAAAGCCTAATTTCAAACTTTATCAAATCATATCTCCTTCCACAACTCAGAACTACATAGATAAGAATTCAATAGCAACCCTAAGTCTCACAAATACAGATTGAGAAAGCTATGCAAAAGTAAGAATTATAGAATAATCAATAAATCATCTTACCCAATTCAATCGGCCGAAACAAAAACTTTCAAGTTAGAATTCGTACCTTCAATCCCAAAATAAGAACAACAAAGATTCCCTTTTGATTTCTCCTGATCGACCACTGAGATTGACTAACTCAAAGATTCAAAACCGACACCTTTCCTTCATATGAAACAAATCGTTTTAGATTCACGGATTAAAAAGCTGGAAAAACTAAAAATAAAGATGAAAACGAATCCCTAAAAAAGCAGATCGATTAAAAAAAATGAACCCTAAAAATCGAAAAACAAATCGGTTAACACTTTACACAGATCGATGATCGATGATTCAACAGATTTCTGTGATGTTTCTCGGCTAATACGATCTCTGTGATTGAAACCCTAGTTTCATCGCCTCAGAGGAAGAACTGAAAACTGAAAAATGAAAAATGAAAAATGAACCACGATTTTCTTTCAACAGCTAGGTTATCCATAGAATTCACGCATGTGAATGGCACACTCGTGGGGAGGAAATATCCTCTGTGGTAGGCTGGTAAAAGAGTCTTGCCTACGTGTAATACTGCAAGTGCACAGTGCCTGTTGGAGGCAGAGGCAAGCACAGGTCGATCCTCAGGGAAATGGGGTGTGCAAGGTTGAACTAAGAGCTTTCCTAACTGATTTCTAAAGAAGTAACACAAATATTGGTTGTTGGGTGTCGATGCGACTAAATGAAATTGTGACTGTGATTCTAAAATGTACAACAAGTTGTAAACAAGATTGAAGAGCACTAGGGTGATCGAATTCACCCTCTAATCTTATGCTAAGGCAATTTACCTCTGGTTATGCTCTTGAGCCTTCCCTTGAAGGTCTCAGGTGGATATTCATTAACTAATTCACTATTTCCCCCTAGTATGAGTTGTCTTCTTACAGTACAACTCATCACAGGTTCAAAAGCTCAACAATTAACTACTAATCCTAATCATATTATAGCACAGCAAAAATACAACCTAAGATACATATGCTTGACATGAAGATTAGGGGTTTCATCAACACCCTAACAATTTAACTTAGAACATAATTAGAACAATCAAAATACAATTTAAACTAAATTGGTGCACTGGCTAATCCAGGCATCCCCCCTAACATACACAGCCTCACCCTATTTATACATGCAAACCCTAATTCTCTCCTAACACTCCAATTCGAAAATGAAAGTACACCCACTCACCCAAAACCTCTGAATTGTGCTCTCCTCTGTGAATTCGGCTCTGAGATGATGGTTCCCTTCATTGATTTGATGTAACCCTAATTTCAACTATCTCAACCCTAGCTTCTAAGGTATGGAAGAAGCTACTGATGGAGATAGGTCGAAATGGGGGTGGTGGAGCAGGCGCTGATGGTGCTGGTGTCAGGGGAAAGGGATGGTGAAGGTGGCGAAGTCGGCTACTGGTATGGTCGGGAAGAAGGAGGTGATGGCTTCTCTGAAACTGTCGGGAAGTCAGAGAAGAGAAATGGAGAAATGAGGTTTGGTCGATGGGAGTAGGTATAGGTGATTTTGCTGTGGAGCGGGAGCAGCGACGAATAATGTGAGGGATGCAGCGAGCGTTGGATGTGGCAGGCGAGATCTCACGGCTCGGATGGAACGGGCTTGGATCCGGGTCATGGTCCGGGTCTTGGATAGCTCGAGCCCATGTCTTGTAAACGGGATGCTCCTTGTTGGGTTGCAACTGATGCGCGCGCGGGCTTTGGCTTTCTGCTCCATAGACGCTCGTCTCCAATTTTCTGCTCTTTTGGCTCCTTAATTTCTCCGAGCTTTATTTACTACCTAAAAATACAAAATTAATTAGTACAAATATTTATTCTTGAAAACAAAGAAAATACAGAATTTGGGATAATATCTGATTTCTGAGCACAAAAGATGAGTTAAATGCCAATAAAAAGATGTGGAAATATGCAATATTTGGCACTCATCAAATACCCCCAAACCTGAATTTTACTTGTCCTCAAGTGAAACAGAAATTAAGAAATCCTAACTATACCACTGTCGCTGGTCTCTTGAATGCATTTAGCGTATGCACTAAGCCTTTAAACCCCTAGGTGTCCCTAGTAGACGAGTTGTAGTCTCGTGAGGGTTTACCAGAGGTGTACCCACAAAACCTTCTCCAACTTCAGAGTGTAAAAGAGTCTCAAGCATCCAAGGAGCTATGAGGATATAGAGTTTCTGCATGCTAGTAACACGAAGTTAGAACTATCAAAGAACGCATTCTCATCCTTAAGTGCTGAGCGAGAAATAACCATACCATATGAAAGAATTCGGGTTTGATAGTGATCATAAGCCTCGACTTCGCCTCACCAATAGGGTTTTATGATAATTGCACTCAAAAAGACCGCTTTTTAGTCTCTCATGTGTGCGGCGGGAATGAAGAGAGAAATCCTGCACACGTTGAAGGTAAGAAGGATAACCTTCCGAAATAATTTCTGGAGACTCCACAGAAGTGTGGGCAAAAAGAATCTTTTTCTGATGATCTCTAAGAAAGGAAATCAACCATTACAAGGATGGGAGTACTCACTTACCTTCTCACCCGATCGGCAATTAACATTACTCTCTCTCAGCATTCATAGAAACGTCTTCAATCTTCGGTCTTCGGTCTTCAATAGCTGATGATGAACTTCTGAACTTCACAAAAACTTGACAAACATTTTTTTTTTTTTTTTTACAACAAAAAATGAAAATAACAATAAAATTCAATTGTCTTGATTTCACAAACTTCATTAATTCTCATCCTATTTTCTTTTCTTTTCTTTGTTTCATGTAAACCCTGGACTATTTCAACTTTTCTTCAAATATTCTGATGATGTTTCGCTTGCTGACGATGATGTGTTTCTATGAATCTGTTGATGTTGTTGAGAGGGAGAGAGTGATGCTAACTGCAAATCGAACTACAAGAAGGAGTTTTCATCTTTAAACGTCACCCTCATGATTGACGAAATTAGCACTCAAGAGATCAAGAGTAGTGCTGAAAGTGGTGTGAAGTTGGGTAGCTCACCATTCCTACCCGGAATTGACGTACGGTGACATACACTCTAACAGATTTTTTAGAAAGTCACAAAAATGAAGGTCGGTGCCTCGCTTGATGTAAAAATGGGTAGTCTCCACTATGGGTGATCACAATTCTACTACCGAATATCTATACAGCACCTAATTCGCCCTCCGGTATGGTTAAATCCAATTTTAACGCTCTAATCAACTAAGAACCCCGATTGTGTTCTCCAGTACTTCCAAGTTCTGTTATTTCGGTCAGACTCTCTATGTAAACATAGCTAAAAGCATGCTAGTGACTCTAAGATCTCTAAAAGTTGGAGGTTTTTATGTACATATTTACAAAGAGTTTTGAATTTTTTGATTTTTTTTTTATTTTTATAAAAGACTAAAAACTCTATATGCAAATGCACCCCCAAGCCTAAATCAAACATTGTCCTCAATGTGTCAACCGATGATAAGAATTTAAAAAGTCACATACCAAGAGAACTATGTTGAGTAGAGAAAAGGGAAGAGATTACCGGATGTCGGCGAAAGCAAGGTTAGAGCTTCATTAGTCAAGGCTAGAATCCAACATTCTCAGCGGAGATCATATCGGATTAGTACAATAAAAAGAAGACTCAACCGAATCAAGATAGAAAATTTAACAAGTCCTACTGGATTATATACAATGAAAATTCACCATACACCAACAATCTAAAGAGTTGAGGATCAACCCAAAATAAGATATGTAGAGACATCAACAGCCTTACACAAATATAACATGAGAGTGCAGGTAAGATTGCAAACGTGAACGATTTTCCCCCAAACCTAAACTTGTCAACAGATGTGTTTGTGAGCACAAAATCTTGCAAATTTAAAGGTACATCATGCACAAGGTCTAACTCAAAATGAGTTTTGCTAAGAACAGAGGCACATACATATTCCAACTGTGGCTCCTTAAAGGTGTTATACTTTGATGCAAAATAGTCCAAGAGGACTTGGGAAGCACAAAGCTCTAGGCCTAAATTAGGCATTCTCAGAAAAGTTGGTTTTGCAATTTTGTTACAAACCACATCTAGGTTTGGTGGAGGAGTTTCAATTTGTGGCTTAGGAAAGAGATTAGGTAAATCATGTTCACTTGCATAAAACAATTCATCAATCTCCATGTCATAATCATCATTATCCAAAAGCTTTGTGTCATGCATATGCAAATCAGAGGAAACATCATGCTGTAACCTAGGCATGGAATCAGACACGTCAAAATTGTTTTCATGCATAGTATCATTGGTGTTGACAAGAAATTCAGCATTCCCCAAGTCACAAACAAGTGGTATAGCATGCTTATTTTCAGTGAATAATTGCACATGCCCCAATTCAGCATCACATGTATGAATATTAGAAGAAGCATCATTCATAGGGTTCACAGAAGAGAAGCGTAATGTCTCTGAACCCAAAGGTTCCATTATATTTTCAGCATGCACATGCTCTTCTAACATATCATAGTCATCATCTGAGTAATATGCATATTCATCCCTATTAACAGCTTTGGTGTTTTCAGTCAACTCATTTTCCTCTAGGTGAGGTTCATATTCAACATTAGTGGGTTGACTATGGGCATACTCTCTTTCTACATTTTGTAGATGATTGAGATTCATCCTTAAGAACATGTTAAGCTGTTCAACTGAAGGAGAGTTTTCACTAGTGGGTGCCCTTGTTTCATAATAATATTCATTGCATGGTTGTGCACAAGGTTCACTACACAAGGGAAACTCAGACAGGTTGCTATATGGGTGATCATGCGATGCTTTCCATTCAAGAATAGCATTGTTTTGTTCTATGAGTTTGATATTCTCCATTATCGACTGCATGCAAGGGTTCATTGGGGGATAGCATTGTTCAACCTCCCATGGCGGTTGATGACACATGTGCTCATAATGATTAGGGTGTGTGTATTCAAGGTCAGGGCCCTGAGAAGGTTCATAGTACTCCCTAAAGTCATTGACATCATGGTCTGTGGGGGGTTCATATTGTGAGGCATGCCCGTAAGCAATTTCTCTGATGGATTTGTTTTCATCCCCAGTTGCAGACCAAAATCCTGACATGATCTAGCAACTCAATTTGAACTCAAAAAGAAACAACCATAGCCTAGCACACATCAAGCATGTATAACACATACATCCAATCATATCAACACAGAGAAAAAAATGATACAAGAAAATGGAATCCAATTTTTAGATTTAAGCACACAGAGTGCTTGGTGTTGCTGCAAAATGTGCGGCCTAGGTTATGTGCGAGACAAAGTTGTGTGGGCTTCGGTTTGTGCAGAGCCCGGTTCGTATGCACATGCACAGCCAGTGGTAAAGCAAAGCCCGGTTTACGTGGGCTTCGACCTATGAACAACCCGGTTTATGTGCAACTCGCACAGCCCGTGGGCTATGCAAAGCCCGGTGGGCCGGGTTCCAGCCCGGTTTGGCGGGTTTACACCCTAGTCGGGCCAAGCACAGATTATGTTGCACGAGGTTGTGTGCGAGATCGGGTTATGCACAAAGACAGAAACACAAAACTCTCAAAAATAGCATAGCACTGGCAGGGCACAGTGCGGGTAATGTGCAGCTCAACGCACAAGTAATCACACACAAATTCTAGCACACGGGGAGCTGGATGCTTTGTTGTTTAGAGAGACACAAAGATGACTTATGCACTTGCCCAGTTAGCGGTGTGCACAAGAAAATCAACAAAAAATGTGTGAGGTGCACAGGTAAAAGGGATGTGCTCACTCAAGGTGAAGCATGTGCTGGCTTGTGTGTTTGAAAATCAACAAGCTAAATGCTAATCACAAATCCTGCTATTTAACAACTCAATTAAGCACCCAAGGCGCACACACAATTTATAGATGCTGGTGTACAGATGTAACAGCAGCAGATGCACAATTTCAAGAGTTGCGGGCGAAATTTCAAAGATATGATGTAGCACTTAACAAGTGAAAATGGTAGCAGGTGAAGATAAATTAGCTACTGGCAAATTATAGTTCATGCAAGGTCTGTCAACAACTTGGCTCAACAGGTCATACAGGGGAGTAGATGGCTCAACAGGGTCTGTGGCATCAAGTCACTCAGCTGACTTCACTTGGTTTTCACAGGCTAAGCTCAGGGTTGATAGAGTCAATCGGATCGGTTGATATCAACCAGCCCGATTGATTTCAAGTGGGGATTGCAGAAACTTGGTTAACCAAGTTGCAGCTCAGTCTCACAGCTTAAGCGGCTGGAGCTGAGCACAGGGCAGATGGAAAATGAGCACGAGATTCACAAACAGAGATGGTTTATCATGCATTCGGGAGTAATTGCTCACAGGTGCACAAGGAAAGTTGCTCTGCATAATTTCAGTCATGCACAGATCAATTACAGGTTTGGCTAACCTTAAAATCACAACTCATTCACATATGTGAAAGGGCAATACAATATGCTTGTTGGGTCAGCAGCATTCATGCAGATATCAAGGTTCATTGAGCATACATGGAGTTCATTTCATCAAAAAGATTCAACTACTCAATGTTACTCAGTGAGACTCACAAGTTTAAGACAAACATTCAGGGCAGAAATGGGGTTGGAGAGTACAATACCACCAAAGTATAAAATCTGGGTTTAGGCAAATCCACAAAGTGGTCCTGCTCCTTTGTCTTCTCCTCTTCCTTGGTTGTACAAAGAAGACAAAGATGTACACGTTAGCTCAACAAAACACTTCAGATCCTCAAAATTGCACAATTAGAGCAATAGAGCACTAGTGCTATAATGACAGAATTCAGACTATGCCTAAGGCAAAAATTGAACCACAGGATGATAATAGCTGACACAACGTTCAGTGATGCTATGGAGCTGAGATAAAAAAATACTAGCAAGTATAACAATGAAGATTTACAAGGTATGATACAAAACAGCAAAGTAAACTGCAGGTTTATGGACAGAGCTTAAAGGATTAAGTTACACTAACAATGCAAGATTATTATGCAGTGTACACAGGTTGCTAAATTGCACTGGGAATGCAGATATGCAGCTAAGATAACTAGCTAAAATGCAATGAACAAGATGCACTAGAAGGGGCAATGATGCAGAGATATACAGGGTGCAAATGACAGATTAGGTTACAGAGATAAATATGACTATGCTAAGTTATACCAAAATGCCTAAGTTACAGATGCAGTTTTCATGGATTAAGCTACGTTACACTAGCAACAAATTGCAAACAAAAGAACCTTTAACACATATATACAAAGCTTAGAATGAAAATCAGTAAGAAAGCACTATGGAACTACACAGTGCACTACCATTTCCCCGGCAGCGGCGCCAAAAACTTGGTAGGCTGGTAAAAGAGTCTTGCCTACGTGTAATACTGCAAGTGCACAGTGCCTGTTGGAGGCAGAGGCAAGCACAGGTCGATCCTCAGGGAAATGGGGTGTGCAAGGTTGAACTAAGAGCTTTCCTAACTGATTTCTAAAGAAGTAACACAAATATTGGTTGTTGGGTGTCGATGCGACTAAATGGAATTGTGACTGTGATTCTAAAATGTACAACAAGTTGTAAACAAGATTGAAGAGCACTAGGGTGATCGAATTCACCCTCTAATCTTATGCTAAGGCAATTTACCTCTGGTTATGCTCTTGAGCCTTCCCTTGAAGGTCTCAGGTGGATATTCATTAACTAATTCACTATTTCCCCCTAGTATGAGTTGTCTTCTTACAGTACAACTCATCACAGTTCAAAAGCTCAACAATTAACTACTAATCCTAATCATATTATAGCACAAAAAAATACAACCTAAGATACATATGCTTGACATGAAGATTAGGGGTTTCATCAACACCCTAGCAATTTAACTTAGAACATAATTAGAACAATCAAAATACAATTTAAACTAAATTGGTGCACTGGCTAATCCAGGCATCCCCCTAACATACACAGCCTCACCCTATTTATACATGCAAACCCTAATTATCTCCTAATACTCCAATTCGAAAATGAAAGTACACCCACTCACCCAAAACCTCTGAATTGTGCTCTCCTCTGTGAATTCGGCTCTGAGATGATGGTTCCCTTCATTGATTTGATGTAACCCTAATTTCAACTATCTCAACCCTAGCTTCTAAGGTATGGAAGAAGCTACTGATGGAGATGGGTCGAAATGGGGGTGGTGGAGCAGGCGCTGATGGTGCTGGTGTCAGGGGAAAGGGATGGTGAAGGTGGCGAAGTCGGCTACTGGTATGGTCGGGGAAGAAGGAGGTGATGGCTTCTCTGAAACTGTCGGGAAGTCAGAGAAGAGAAATGGAGAAATGGGGTTTGGTCGATGGGAGTAGGTATAGGTGATTTTGCTGTGGAGCGGGAGCAGCGACGAATGATGTGAGGGATGCAGCGAGCGTTGGATGTGGCGGGCGAGATCTCATGGCTCAGATGGAACGGGCTTGGATCCGGGTCATGGGCCGGGTCTTGGATAGCTCGAGCCCATGTCTTGTAAACGGGATGCTCCTTGTTGGGTTGCAACTGATGCGCGCGCGGGCTTTGGCTTTCTGCTCCATAGACGCTCGTCTCCAATTTTCTGCTCTTTTGGCTCCTTAATTTCTCCGAGCTTTATTTACTACCTAAAAATACAAAATTAATTAGTACAAATATTTATTCTTGAAAACAAAGAAAATACAGAATTTGGGATAATATCTGATTTCTGAGCACAAAAGATGAGTTAAATGCCAATAAAAAGATGTGGAAATATGCAATATTTGGCACTCATCACTCTGCTATAACTCATCGTGGGTGGAAATATAATGGTACGCATGTGAGTGGCACACGCACATACTCAAGGTGTTACGACCCAAGTGTGACCAAGCGTGTGAGTGGAACGCCTATAAAAAATTTAGTAACGGCTTAGCTCTGTTACTAATTTTTGAAAATTTAGTAACGGCTTCAGCCTGTTACAAATTTTTTGTAACGGCCTTTTGTAACGGGAAATTCGTAACGGCCCATAAGCCGTTACGAATTCCTGTTACGGATCCGGGAATTTGGTGTAGTGTCGGCCTGAGAATTGTCGTAAAAACAGAGGAAACTCTGTCCATTTTTCTGCTCAGGCGAGTCAACTCGACCGATGATGACCGATCTAGCTCAGTGATCCAGCTGAATAAGACCAGTTAGCCGAGTCAGAGCAGCTAACTCAGTGTCTGACTTCCCTTCTTCCTTGACTTGTTGACCGTCAGAGACCTTACGATTGACCGTTAAGTTTAACGGAATCTTGACAGAATATGACGTCGACGGCTACAGAACTCAGGTAATCGGCGATGACATTTTCGTTCAATTTCCGGTAATCCCAGGATTTCCCTAGCGATCCAACTTGTGCAGAATTTTGTGAAGAGTATTCTAGACTCATGGGTTTGTGGAATTGGACTTGAATTTGAAAAGAGAAGAGGGAAGATTTGAAAAAGACTTGGATTTAGAAGTTGAGCTATAAAAAGAAAGGGATTCTATTCCTTGGAAGATTTGGAGAGTATTGAAGACTATAAATAGAGAAGTTCTCTACTACACTTCTACACACTTTTTACACACACAACACTTCTCTTTTCTTTATTCTTTGTGTGAACTCCTTAACATGAGTAGCTAATTTTATTATTGATTGAGGATGAATTCCTAGTTCTTAACATATGATTTGAGTTTTGTTTTTAATTCTATCTTGAATTTTTTCACATGATTATCGTTTGTTTTTACTAATAGGAATGTTTATATACATTCATGGTTGATTGATAGATTGTTTAGAGTGCACGCTAAATTGATTTGTTAATTTGATCTAAAGCTAGTGAAAGTTAGGGGATAAGTAATCGTTTCTTGACTCTTACATAAGTAGCAAACACGAGACCTTGCGGAGGGATTCCGTGGAGCAATTGTGTGTGAAAACAACGTTAGCAAGTAGACCTTGATCTAAGAGTCTAACTAATAATATCAACCTAATAAGTTCATAAATCTTAATGTGTTTATTTAAATTACATCTTGAGTGATCTACTACTAGGTGGTTTAGTCGAGAACTTCCGTATCCGGTGATACAAGGGATTTAGGGGCTGCTTTACCTACGGTTGGTGATAATCTGTGACTAATAAAAAGTGGAAAAGAACATAACTTGAATCATTGTTTTGCAACGAAGAAGGATTCCTTGATCTTGTCTCTCTTATTGATTTCAACTTTATCTTTGAATTGCTTTGTTTATTTTCTTTTGATTTATAAACTCCCCTCTTTGTGACAATTAAACAACTAAAAACTCTTGCTCCTCGTGGGAATGAACTTGACTACACTATATTAATTGTTAATTAAGTGGAAAAATATTAATTAATTTGTTGTGGTTACGACACGCATCAATCAGAGAAGAAACCAGCCACCTAATCGACCAGAACAAAGAAGGAACCAACCTCAAATCGATCAGGGTGAAGGACCATGTCAGATATGTGGCCGTAAGAAGCATAATGCTTTACATTACTGGTTTCGCTTCAAACAGGACTTTGTTCCTAGAAAGCCTAGACAAGCTGCTTATCTTGCATTGCCAGGAGACGGTGTTGACAATCATTGGATTACTGATACTGGTGCTACTCACCGTCTCACTGCAAATCTCAACAATCTGAATTTTCGTCATGAGTATGATGGCATTGAACGTGTTCATGTTGGTAATGTTAATGCACTGCCAATCGAGAATATTGGTAAAACTTCTTTCAAAATTAATAGCCACTCTTTCAATCTAAATAACATACTTCATGTTCCTCAAATTCAAGTTAATTTGTTATCAGTTTCACAGTTTTGCAAAGATAATTCTGTATGCTTTGAATTTCACTCTGATTTCTTTGTTGTAAAGGATATCCACACGAGGACAATATTGCTGCAAGGCAGGAGTAAGAATGGGCTCTACATCTTTGATGGAGTGCGATAGATACATCAATCAAGTCCATCTACCTATGTTGCAAAGACTATCCCTATTTGGCATCAGCGTCTAGGCCATCCGATGCTAAAAACAGTTTTTAAAGTCGTTAAGCAGTTTTCCCTTCCAGTTTGCAATAAACAGTTTCAGTTCTGTCATTCTTGTCATGTTAGCAAGAGTCGTAACCTCCCCTTTTTTAGTAGTACCACTATTATTGACAAGCCATTGAGCTTGATTGTTTCTGATCTATGGGTTTCCCCAAATTTATCTCATCATGGTTTTCGTTATTATATTCTCTTCCTTGATGTCTTTTCTCATTATACCTGGATATATCCACTTCATCGTAAATCTGATGCATTTTCTATCTTTGTTCAGTTCAAAAGAATGATCGAAAACCAAACCGAGCATAAAATAAAAATATTTCAGTCAGACAATGGGGGAGAGTATAAAAAGTTCACATCTTTTCTCAATGAGTCAGGGGTAATACATATGTTCACTTTTCCTCACACTTCAGCACAGAATGGCATAGATGAACGTCGCATTAGGCATATCACAGAATCTGGTCTTGCCTTATTATTTCAAGCCTCTGCCAACTTCCTACTAGTTCGAAGCTTTCTCTACTGCCTGCTATCTAATTAATAGGCTCCCACCTTCTCAAACTGAAATCAAAATTCCTTTAGAACTACTGTTTAATAAACTACCAGATTACAATATGTTAAAAGTCTTTGGATGTCTTTGTTATCCCTGTTTACGACCATATGTCTCTAACAAATTAGAACCAAGGTCAAAAGCTTGTGTGTTTGTAGGCTATAATAGTGCTCACAAAGGTTATATGTGCTTACATCTTCCATCCAATCGTCTATATGTCTCTCGCCACGTCAAATTTGAAGAAAACAGCTTCTCATTCTCTGCTAAGCAGCAGGTAACTTCAGTCGATAAACTTCAGAGTCAGTTATGTACTAGAGTTTTATCTTCTTCTCCTCTCTCTGTATTACCAATGTATCCCATGCAGATCGTGCCACTAATTGAGCAAACTGTTGCTACTGAAACATCGGCACCATCATCCTCTACGTTACCGGAATCCTCAGTTCAACCATCTGCTGACAATGCACAACACAACACAAATGCTGGTACAACTTCTGCAACAGTTTCAGGTTCAACAACACAACAACAACAACATTCTATGGTGACTAGAGCCATAGATGGTATCAGAAAGCCTGTCAATAGATTGTGTTTAGAAGCTACCAAGCATCCTTTACAAACTGATGAGTTTTTTGAGCCAAAGTCATATACAGAATCATCTAAAGATCCAAACTGGAGACCACCCATGGATGCAGAAATCAATGCTCATATACGGAATGGTACGTGAACCAAAGTACCATATGTTCATGGAATGAATGTGATAGGTTCCAAGTGGGTGTTTCGAGTTAAGAAAAAACCAAATGGAGATCTGGACAGAAGAAAATAACAGCTAGTTGCAAATGGTTATCATCAGAAAGCAGGTGATGACTATGGTGAAACGTTCAGCCCCGTGATCAAGCCTTGCACTATAATTAAGATTGGTCCTATCTATAGAAGCAACACATAATTGGGATATGAAACAACTTTATGTTTAGAATGTGTTTCTTCACGGTGTGTTGAAGAAGAAGTTTACATGAAACAACCTCCGGGGTATGTTGATCCTGAGATCCCAACATATGTGTGTAAACTTAATAAGTCGATATACGACTTAAAACAAGCTCCAAGCACATGGTACTCCAAACTCAGTTCTTATCTAACGGATTTGGGGTTCAAGGGCTCAATTGCTGATTCCTCCTTATTTGTGCAACAATCAAAACAAGGTATTACTTATGTACTTGTTTATGTCGATGACATCATAGTCACATGCTCTAGTTCACTACTTATCAATAAACTCATCAATGACTTGAGTACAAAGTTTTCAGTTCGTGATTTGGGTAATCTTAGTTATTTTTTGGGTATTGAGGTAATTCAACAAGGTGGTGCAATAATACTTAGTCAGCGCAAGTACATTGTTGATTTTCTTAAACGAACAACAATGGATGGTGCAAAGCCTGTCTGTACTCCTCTTGCAGCCAATACAAAGGTACTGCGAGTTGGCAGCAACAAGTTTGATAATCCAACCTTGTACAGAAGTGTTGTAGGAGCTCTTCAGTACCTTCATCTTACTCAACTAGATATCGCCGTTGCAGTTGCAAAAGTTTTCCAATATATGCATGATCCTTATGAAGAACATTGGGAATTAGTGAAGCGAATTCTTCGTTATCTGAAGCACACTGTTGAATATGGTATGTCAATACGAAAATCAACAGATTTATCTCTACATGCCTATTCTGATAGCGACTGGGCAGGCAACTTAGATGACAGAAGGTCAACAAGTGGATATTGTATCTACTTTGGTGGCAATTTGATATCATAGAGTGCAAGGAAACAACAGACTGTGTCTAAGTCAAGCACTGAAGCTGAGTATCGAGGCATGGCAATATCAGAACTGATATGGATTCAGTCATTACTCAAAGAACTAGGAATTCCTACGTCTACTCCTTCTTTATGGTGCGACAACCTTGGAGCTAGGGCTGTCAATGGGTACCCATTATCCGGGCCTGGAACCGGATCCGATGGAGTTGGGTCCGGTTCCGGGTCCTAAAATTAGACTCATTAACCACTTAGGTTTTGGCGGGTAATTACCCGAATAGACCCGTTTATAAACGGGTCCACCCGGGTCCTACCTGTCGGGTACCCGCGGGTATTCGGGTATTTCATAAAGGCTAATTCTGTAAAAGTCCCAACAAAATTTAGGTCATATATAAAGGATGAGAAGTCCTCACCACCCCATTTCAGCCGATCTACTTTCTCCTTCAACTCATTTACTACAGCTGCAACTACTTCTACAGACTGGAGTTACAGCAAAATCCTTTGTTTCTCAAATTCTTTCACTGAAAGAAAGGTATTATATACTACTCTTACAAATTCTTAAACTGATGTGCGTGATTTTAGTTGAATCGATTTGAGAGGCTTTTGAATCCTCTTGAATCTGTTACATTAAGATTTTAGAAGAGATTCCAATAAAATAAATAAATTAGAAGAGATATGTTAAGAAATGTTAGGAAAATAGCATCTATTACAAATAAATTTAGTTCCAGCACCTTGTTGTTTTTCGCAAGTGAACAATTTTTCTTAACAGTGGGACTAGAAATGTTAAGAAAACAAAAACCTAAATGTTTAATAATGGCTGGTGATAAGGTTAGTCAGTGGGTATCTTTCAATTTCTCAATTTTAATGGAGATGTTGCTGTTGTATGTTACCTATTCATGTATGGATGATTTTGTGTGTTGAAAACTTGAAATGTTATTTCTCCATTTTAAGAAAAGACTCTCATAATTCAATCACTTGTTTAGTCTCTTTTGATTTTTTCTGTTAGATTGAATATCATTTTATTTCTGCTTTATGTATATGCTTGGAACATTTATCTTTTTCTTACTGTATATGCTTGTTAAATTTATTATCGTTTATACTTTATGACACCTGATACAGATGTTTGTTGGGTTTTCCTTGCATAGGCAACATGAAAAAAAAAAATAGGAAGTAGTGTTGGTGATCATTGTATTCCTGTAAAGAAGACTAAAGTTACCGTTTCGAAATCCCCGGGTATGCCGCCTCCTAAAGCTGCCGTTTCGAACGCTGCAAAGAAGATTAAATTTGTAAAATCAGTAGTGCCGAAAGAAGTAGAAACTGTAGCCAGTGAGTCAAGTGATTCTGGTGATTCTGATCATATGGAAGCGGCAACAACAGATGTGGTTCCGTCACCTACACGTAACGCAAAAGAACCTCAAAGGCTTGTGCAGAATTTAAAGAGGTATTGATTAAAGGGAAAACGCACGAAGAATGCAATCACTGCAAGAATAATATTGGTGCGGAGAGCAAAAATGGGACAAGTAGTTTGAGGAAACATCTAAAATGTTGTGTGGTGTACAAAGGAACACAACAGCAAATTAACCAGATGTTCTTGAAAGCTAGTAAAACATAAGATGGGCCAGTAGTTGCTTACAACTTTAAGTTTAACCAAGAAGTAACTCGTGATTGTATTGCAAGAATAATTATCTTTCATGAACGCCCTTTCTCATTTGTAGAGTACATTGGTTTTAGAAGGGTGCTGACTTCATTACAACCCAATATTAAACTCGTGAAGCGGAACGCTACAAAGTCAGATTGCATAAAGATTTATCAAATGGAAAAGAAGCATTTGTACGAGATTTTTAGTAAGGTACAGAGTCGCATAAGCCTTACTACTGATTTGTGGACTTTTACTACTCAGAATAGAGGTTATATGGCTTTGACACTGCTTGTTCAGGTACATCATACGTGACGGTTAATAGTTATTTTGATACTGCTTGTTCTTTGTATTTAGAACTTCGTGAGTGGTGTGATTCTGATGATGCATTAATCTCAAAAATGGCAGTGAATATGATGAAAAAGTTTGAAAGATATTGGAAACTCTCTAGTAAAAAATTTGCAATAGCTTCCATTTTAGATCCTCGGTTTAAAATGAAATTAATGGATTACTATTTCCCATTAATATATCCTAGTAACAGCGAGGAGAAGAAGTTAGAAGTCATGGAAGCCTTGAAAAGATTGTATAATGAATATGCAACATGTTATGCTTCTTCAGCTCATATATACTCAGCAAACATTCCGACAAATGAAGTCAACATGGAAGATTTAGTTTCAGTTGGTAGTAGTGGTAGTACTTCAGCTTCTCAAAGTTCTTTTACTTCTAGAAGGAAGGGTTTGACGGCATTTCTGGAAGAAAGTTCACAACATGACGTTGTTCGCGCAGATCTAGAGCAATACATATCAGCTGATGTTCACCCTATTAGAAAAGGAAGTGGTATAAATCTGAATGATTCTAGTTTTGATGTTTTGGGGTGGTGGAAATTTCATGGACCAATTTATCCAATTGTAGCATTGATAGATCGTGATATATTAGCAATTCCTGCATCATCGGTGGCTTCTGAATCTATTTTCAGCACCAGTGGTAGAGTTGTAGATAAATTTCATTCTTCAATGCTTCCAGAAACAATTGAAGCTCTGATATGCACACAAGATTGGATAAGAAGTGCGCTGAAGAGTAAGTCACATATTCAATTCATTTTTTCTATTATATCAATTTTGGTTAGTGATTCATTTACTATGGTTCTTGTACGTCAACTAACTATTTTATTGTGTTAGATGAAGGATTTGGGTTGAGTGATACTTCACTTCAGACTCTTTTGGAGGCAGTGGATGAGCTCCAGTCAGACGATGATGATGCAACATCGCACGTCTAACTGACGGACAAGAAGAAGAGTATATATATTTTGTTTTTTGTGAAGTTTCTATTATGGATTACGAAACTTTCAATCTATTTAAGGTAAAATAACCAGCTAACCTTGGAATGCATAAATTTGATTGCGTTTTGATAGATTTTTGGCTAGTGCCTAGAGTTACTTGGTTCATTTCGGTTGCGTTTAAACTTTAAATCCATATAATTATGTTATCTAGAGCCCAGAGTTACTTGGTGTAGTTTTCATTGCACATTGGCTAACCGATATAGAAGACAGGTGTGTTGCTGTTTGGGTTCTTTTGTAATAAGCTTGTCTTTACGTAATGTATTTCCTTAAACTTGGTAGAGAATGTGATTTAGTGATTATAATTTTGAGGTGGTTTCTGAATTGGGAAAAATTGGGAATATGATTAACTGTTTTTGTTTCTCTTGCAGAAACAATTGGGAATATTATGGTGAAATCTTTATTGAACTGGTGGGAACTTCTTTTTGGTATAGGCATAGCCAAAGAACATGCGAAGTGCGAACTACATCCTTCTTTTTTGTATATGTACTTGTGAAGGAAACACATTTATCTTTTGGGGCTTGTACACTTTATAGAATGATATGTTTGTCAACTTTTGTGGTTATAATACGACAGACTATATTAGGGTTGGCGTTACGTGTAGTTATCGGCTAAAAAATGTCCGCCAACTTTTGTATTTATTATATATAATGGAAGATTCTTATTTATAGCTAGGAAAATAACTTTAATTTTCCTAAGCTAAGGATTCTAAGCTCATGTTTACTCTATTTCTATATGTATGTTTAAAGATGGTCACTTTTCAGGTGAATAATCCTTTTTCAGGACTCAGGAGTCATACAATTGGGAAGTCATATAAGTCTGTTTTTTACCCAATGGGTACCGGACCGGTGATTACCCATGTCCTTTACTGGGTCTGGTTCTGGGCTAACACATTATGGAACTGGCCCCAGAACCGTTAGGACCCGGAACCGACGCTGATATGCCGGGTCCGGTTCTGGGCCATGTACTACCCGGGAGGACCTGGACCCATTGACAGCCCTACTTGGAGCAACATATCTTACAGTCAATCCGGTGTTTCATGCACGTACTAAACGCATAGAAATTGACTACCAATTTGTCAGAGAGAGAGTAGCTAGCAAACAATTAGAAGTAAAATTTATTTCTTCTAAAGATCAACTTGCAGACATCTTTACTAAGGGCCTAGTTTCACAAAGGTTTCAATATCTCAGAGACAAGTTGAACATTCGTCAACTCACGCTCAACTTGAGGGGGGATGTTAAGGATACAGCAGCTAAAGCCTATATCAGTGGCTTGATTAGCGCTGATCCTCTACTATGCCAGTTACCAGAGAATCACTCTTCAATCACAATTGTACGGCCTGTGTCAATGGCATGATTTGCGCAATAATTTCGTTATTCTCATTCATGTAATATATGCCCTATTTAGGGTAATGTAATTCATATAAATAACAACTCTCTCCACCAGTGATAAGTGTGGAAGATTTCACCAAATATCTCTTCTTAACTAATTTGTCCCGGAAATTAAAAGATCTACCGCAAAGATTTCAAAATGAATGTACATTTCAAGGCCATAACATTTATGTAACCAAGTGGAGAACGAGCATGTAGGGCTTGCTTGAATTTGGACCTACTCAACTAAATCAAACCAAACAAAGGAAACATGCAACAGTATCAAACAACAACTACCACTACTCTGCAAACAGCTGCATTTTCTCCAAGATGAATAATAATTGCAAGTTGTGATATATATGAATTGACCACAAGAGAGCTAAAGAAGAGAAAAAAATCGTCACCTAAAGGTGGCAAATCCTTTTCAGATCCTCAATAGAGGAATCAACAAATTTTGTGGGGCCTTGAGTATCTCAACAACAGTCCTAGACTGAACAAGGTATTTAACTTTGTATATTCTCGGAGTAGATATTTCAGCTATAGCACGATTTTTCACCATTTTCGTTAGCTTGATGACAATTCATCACATTGTAACCACAATGTAAAAAGCTTAACTCTAAACGGCCCTTTTCGATTTACTTACCTTGCCACAGCCCACATTGTAAGAAGGGTTGCTGTGTCCCATCAAATACCTCAAAAGCCTCCTATAAGACAGGAGTCTTAATTTTAATTAATTTCTTTTTCAATTCTATCGTAATGTATGACCATAGTAATTCAAAAAATGTATGATTATATTTAATAAAGATAATTAAGAATAATCATCACAATAATGTTGGACATTCTCTGCATGACATTGTTCCTTCGATTTACAAGGACCCACGACGACATATCTCAGCAAAACTTCAGCATTGTCTAGTTATGGCAAAATACGTACCTAAAACAATAATGCAAGTTTGAAATTAGCTACCACACATTTCCCTGGTTTACTCCTGCACTACTCCTGCATATAATCAAAAATTAACTAAATATGTCTATATGTAGAAAAAACACATAATATTAACTGGTCTTTATATTTCAAACTTGAAGAGAAACAATAACTAAATATGTATATATGTAGAAAAACATACTATATACTAATTGGTCTTTATATTTCAATCTTGAGAATTTTAAGGTTTCATAATTCATTTGTGAAAGACGATTAAAAATAGTCAATCACAATAACTTTCTTTTTAAAGAAATACGATATTGATAGACTTTACCGTTTCCTACTTTTTCGATTATTTATAAAAAATTATTCATGAGATTAATTATAATTTTCAAATGTGCGAAAAGCCGTGTATTGTTGAAAGGATATACATATGAATACGGTCGGCCGAAGGCATCATAATGCAAGAACATACGGCAACCCTTTGAATTATTCTTGAGCCAAATGGCCGCTGGCTTTGAGTAGCAAGTCAAGGGACAACCATGGCATCATTTTAATAAGAACTTCATCAATTTCATGCATCCGTAAACAATTTTGTTGTATATATATAACTTCTTATAATTAACTCGAAATATATATCTTTGTTTGTTTAATATATGGAGATTGAATGAGTTGTTAAGCATAACCTAGTCAGATGAATATAAACTATATAGACGACAATAAGCTACTTCAAAGTTTCCAATGGACATATGCGATGCACGATAGTGTTATCGATTCTAGTCTAAAATGGTCAACTATAGTCAAGTAAACTTGACTATCCATTCAACTGAAAAAGCCGCCTCGCAATCGTGCATGAAACTATTTGATTAATTCGCGTCATTCTCCAAAATAAAATATCGAGTGGATATGTCGCCTTTTTTCTTTTTTTCCAACTAATTAATTTTTAGATTTCTTACTTTTAATTATATTTCCTAGGTCAGCAAATTGTATGCTCACTCATTAGCAAATAATTGGCTCAAACAGTGTGGCAAAGTGGGATCAGTCCTTGCTGCAGAGCCTACAATGTCTGCATGCAAGATGGTATCGAAGCAGATTCCACTGCTCTGTAAACGCTTCTTTAATATCTCATTTCAACTTTCACCTTTCCTATTAAAAACAGGAAGAAAAAAAAAACTAATATGAATAGTTCGCGTGCTCCATAACACCATGCCTTAATGAACGATAAATATTTCAGGAAGAAGAAGAACACATAATGAGAATTGACAAGGAACAGTCTAAGGCTAAGCAGTCTAAATAATCAAAGATAATACTAGAGAGTAGAGATGCCTCCTCCGGTGAAAGTCATTCGTTTGAAATGATACATTAATAATAATTATAAGTTTTGAAAAAGATAATAATTTTCTAAAATAAAAGAAGTTATATGATAATAGTTGAGATGAATGATTCTACAGTGTTTGCACCATGCCACCGTCAAACACATTGGCGACTATGTCAAGCATACGGGAGATTGGCGACCATGTCCAGTATATATTCAGCCTTTTTCCAGAATGGGCTCAACTCAAGAGCCAAGGCAGTGCATTATTAGGGTTTCATCATTTATATATCAGACTTGATTTTATATATAAACAACTGTACAAAAAGTGATAAGCTTAAGCTTATAACAATGATATCTGGACTTGAATGACGTCTTCATAACTAAAAAAGAGAAGAACAAATCAGCTAAATCGGTGTTTATTTGATGTAAACTGTTTTCTTCCATAAAGGGGGAATTTACTGTGAGAACTGGGAGGTAAGAATTTTAGCGGTATTTTCTCTCCATGAAGAATCTGAAAATGCCAACTACTATGAGTTTTTCAAAGTGACTCTCTGAATGAAAATTTCCAACAATCTTTTGCTGGATGAAGCTGTGCATGATGATCGTTTTAAGAAAATGATCGAAAATAATCTACCAATGAATTGTTACCATGACTATCACTATACTGGTCCATTTTTTGAGTTTTAATGGTTAGGTTATATGGAATTTTGGAAATCCATAGAGGAATCTTTGGGTCCGTAATGATAAATGCCTCCAAACATCAAGTAATTATAAAGACCTCAACTTTAGATACTCGGAAGGATCTCTATATAAAATTATCATCCCTAGAGTGGAGGACACGGCCACTTACCAATCGTCGACCGATTTTAAATCAAACTCCTAAAAGAAACCACACCTCAGCAAAATATCTTTTTATTTAATTACAAATCAAGGACAAAAATGAAAAAATCATCAATTTTGCTCTTTTTCTTTCTCGTTCGCAAATGCCATCCACAAAATGAAGTGTTCCTCTGTAGTTTTTTAATAATAGTATAAAGATTTGGATTTGATTGTTTATACGAAAGATGATGCAACCAACCAATGACGTAATTACACGTATTAAAATAATTGATAATAATTAGAAAAACATAAAACATGATGACGTGTCTATACGTCATTGGTTTGTCCCATAGTGAGATTATAAGGAGATCAACGTATTGAATAGGAGCTTTTTGAGTTTATATACCACGTCAGCTATTTTCACACTTGGTCTTCATTTTAAGAATTTGCACGAGTAGCAGCTTCACGTCATAATGTAGCTACAAAATATTTGAAAGGTTACATTACCTGTAATATTTCTTCCTCTCTCTCTGGATTCTTTCTCTCTAGACTCCATCTCTCTCATTTCATCATCATCTTTTTGTTGGAATTATTACAAGTATTATAACTTACAGTGCTTACATCTTATATAGATGGATGGATAGATATTTCAAATATATCCATCTCTACTTCTATCTATATATCTACCTATATATATATATAGGTCGTAGAGAGAGAGATAGAGAGATACAGAGAGTCGACGGTAATCAGCTTGATTGGAGTCTAGGTACAACAACAGACAGACATAGACGATTGAGAGATATCCATAGTAGAAATGGGGATGGAATCAGTAGCGAATAGTATTGTATGGGATGTGATACCAGGTTTGGCAATGGTGTTAATGGAGGGAATAACAGTTGGATTGACAATAATGACTAAAACAGTCATGGCAAGAGGAATGAGTCCCTTTGTTTTTATTGCGTATACAAACATTCTTTCAACTCTCATCCTCTTGCCTTCTTTCTTCTTCTTTCACAGGTACTGCACCTACCGGCTGACCTACATAACTGCATATTCCTTAGTTTGTAAAAGTAAATGTAAACTTTTGACGGATATTACTGTTCAACGACTTTATTACCGCCTTGAGACCCATATCTCTGGAGATCTTAATATTTGATTACCCCATGATCAAAACTTGCAGCTAGTTAATCTCAAGGAAATGTTTATTTATAGTTCGTTCTTGATAAATTAAACTCTATTATGTGTCTTATATTATTATTCTTCTTCTTTACAGGCCACAAAAATCTTTCCTCACTTTCTCTCTCCTCAGTAAATTCTTCTTCCTCGGATTAATAGGGTATGCAACTAATCTTAAAAAGAAATTCATTCTCCTTATATCAATAATTTTGTAAAACACCCTATAGTTATTATCATGACAAGAAAAGGTAATACATGATTATATAAACAGAACAGGCCTGCATTTATCCTGAAATATATAGGAAAAAACATGGGTTGGGCTTGACTATTGTGCCACGTTATTAGAAACTTACTTGTGATTTGAGTTGTGACTTGTGTGAGTTCTGTTATGTTTTTTAAATTGAAGCATAGATCTGGTATGTTGTTTGAACTCTGAAACGGAGAAATAGATACAGTACCAAATTGTACCGAGAAAATATGCATTAGCCATTACATTTTTTATTTTATTTTTTGGAAAATAAACTTATTAATTAGGTTCTCATTACATACTACCAAACAAAAGTTATTAAACGTTAAACTTAACTTATCAAGATCAAATTATGACGCTACATATAACTAATATCTGTATAATTTCATTACAGTATATAATATCATTTCAAATATAACTTGTTGGGTACGTTGGGACTATCTATGGCTGCAGGGTCACTCTAGCTCAGAATTTTGCGTTCATGGGGTTAAGCTACAGCTCTCCCATAGTTGTAGCAACAATGGCGAATCAGCTCCCCGGTTTCTCTTTCCTCCTTTCGATGGGTTTGAGGTATAGTTTTTCATCACCTTCATCTTTGATATATGGATGTTTTTTACTTTTTGTGAGTCAGTTCGTGCATGCATGATAAACTAACGATAGTTGAAGTATAGTATGTGGTTGTAGTATAACAAAAAGAAAAATAAAGTTTTTTTTTTATCGATCAAAGAAAATAGATTAGAAGGCGCGCGCACAAGCCATATGTAGTATGTGGTGTAAGAAAAAGAAGTTGGAAACAACAAACCATAACAACTTTTATCTGTGGAAGTTTTCCTTTTCTAGTAGAGAGCTATACAGAAGTCGCAAGCAAAGACTGCCTCTTTATCTTAGTTTTGCTCTTTAATTCCTTAAAAAAAAAAATATATACTCTAGTCTCGCATTACAATATGTATGATAGATAGCCAATTTCTTGAAGATGCTCGTATAAGTCGACGCAAGCCAGGATCAAATGGGTTTTCAAAATTCAAGCCCATTGTAAAGACTTGCATAATCCTGTACTCGTCATATAGACTTGTCAGTGAGTCAGCGACTCAATTCAGTTGTCATTCTTATGAAATGGGACTTTACGATTTACTTGTAGGTGTGGCCAAGTAGGATTTAGAAGGACAAGTACCCAAGCAAAATCAATAGGGACGGTGGTATCAATCGTTGGAGCAGTATTTGTTGCTACGTACAAAGGCCCAACACTCTGGAAACCTTCTACATATCAGCTTTTTCTTTCCTCATCACCACGGCCACTATTTCTCTTCGGCTCCACACCAGAAAGTTGGGTACTTGGATGTATTTTACTTGCCATTGCTACTTTATGTGCTTCAGTCTGGAACATAATCCAGGTACTTGGATGTTTATCGATTCATTAAATGTCCATACTAATTTATTACCCCATATGCAGACTTATAACATTTTTTTTTTTCATCAAAAAATAGGTTAAAACGGTGAAAGAATTCCCAGAGCCAACGACTATTGTAACCCTTTACAGTCTTTTCGGAACAATTCAATGTGTAATTATATCTGTGATTGCGGAAAGAGATCCATCTGCTTGGCTCATTACAGATAAAATGGAGCTAAGCAACATTTTACTATCGGTAAGAAGATTTCAAATTGATTTTATCATTTACTGTAGTAATATTTATTGCTAATATGTAAATTTTTGGTTTGATTTATAAACACAGGCATTTTTCGGGAGTATTGTTCGTAGTACGGTTCAAGGATGGTGTATGCGTACAAAAGGACCTCTTTTTATAGCTATGTTCAAACCTTTCACCGTTTTCATCGCTGTCAGTTTCGGTTTCATGTTCTTTGGCCATACTTTTCATTTCGGAAGGTTTGCACTATGCTCTAATCATCTCATCCATATTTCCATCACATTTATGCGACAAAATCCCCTGCCTGGCTGGTTTCTGTCTCTCATAAAACTGCAAAGTATTCTGCCATAACCAAGAATAATGACTTGTTAACTTTTCCATTCCACACATTTAGAGGCATCTTAATATATAATTGATATGCTAATGGTATACAATTTTGTTGGTGCAGTGTGATAGGATCATTTATAGCTGCCATGGGATATTATTGTTCAATGTGGGGTCAAGTTAAAGAAGTAGAAGAAAATCAAATCGGACAGCACCAAAATGGAAGCAGTAGTCATGCCAGCAGTAGTAGTAAGAATTATGGCGACAACGACCAGTCTTCTGTAAATATTAAAACACCTCTCTTGCAAGACGCACATCGTGTTCAGCATGAAGAAGTGTAGAAGAAAAAGGAACCTTTAAGCTGAAAATAAGAACCATATTGATAATTGAAGCTCAGCAAGTAAGTTTGTTTTTCTCTTTCTTTTACAAAGCAAATTTATTGGGTGCTGCTGTCCATGACCTGAATTCAAAATTGAACCAACATCTACGTAATTATTATTAAGAGCTTTGTGATTAATTTGCATTTCAACCTGTAATTTTTAGGTGAAGGCGAATTTTCCAGCCATTGTAGGAGCAAATCAAGGATATGTGAATAAATAAATTAAATTGAGGTGAAAATGTATAAAAAGCTTTGCCGTTGATCAATGCCAATGATGTTGATATTTTGTAATGAGTGTGAGAGAATAGAGTAATTAATTAAACTGCAAGCCCTTGAAAGTTTGATGTGTTCAATAAGAACATTGCCTTGTCTTGAGATGAGTTGATTTCCAACTATAAATGCGGTTTAAGTGTGTATTATTACAGTCTCGTGTTTGATTTTTACTCTTTGGAGCTGCCTCATTTGATTGGTCACGTCTGATAGTAGTAATCGGTAACTACAATCCCTGTTAAATAATTTTATCCATGGAAGCAGACACCTCAAATCAACATAATTCAGTGGCGCAACCAGGTTTTTAAAATGGGGGGCTAATAAAAGAAAAATTTGCCACACCCAAATCAATAGGGAAAACACGTAATATAATCGACCAAAACAGCAATGTATAATAATGTGCTTTATAGTCTGCGCCCCCAACCTAACCTGCAGGTTTATTATCAAATACATAACACAACCACTTTGAAACATTTGAACAAACACTTACTAAGCAACTCTATACTGCGTAATATGGAACTATCCCTCCTTTTTCTTTTTCTATATTCTTCCTCTTCTTATTTTGTTAATTAACAAGAAACAACACATGAAAAACATGGTGACTAAATTGTTAAGCTTGGTGGACTAAATCAAAGAGCTCGGTGGACTAAACAGATTAATTTTTATTTTTTTGGATAAAGTTTAAATCACTAACTTGGTGAGGTTTTATGAGAAAAAGGGGAGGGGAGCCTAGATTTTTTTTTTCTCGATAATACTTGGTGAGGTTTTGTGGTGGTGGTGGTGGTGTGGGGATATAGCTATCCTTATCTCCTCAAGTAAATCGCACGAATCTCTTATCCGGTGTAGTATTTTAATTTCACGGTAGTTATTTATTGGCTCGGTAAAGATTACATTAATGAAACACTGAGCCAAGAGTACAAGCCCCTCGTAATGTTTCTCACAAAAATAATATATTTTATGAAGTCATGGGCAAGTGAAGTTAGAAAAATTATTCACAGATAAATTAAGAGCCCCTTTACCTAGATCGAAGTTTCGACAGGGATCTTTAGACTGTTTTTAGTTCTAAAGACGATCTTGTGATAATCCATTGTTAATGAGACTCGCTAAATGCGTGATTGATCGCAAGAGATTCAAGTTGTTGTGTGCGGTGTTTATTGAAGATCTAAGAAGATTTGAAGACAAAGAAGATATTGAAGATTTCGATTTGGGGTTCATAATCTTTGGTGTGCACAATACTTGTTTCGGTATAAGAGGATCCAACTATAATCGGTTTATCCTTGTGGTAGATTGGATTGATTAGTTGTGTAGATCGGCATCAATACAATTTTTTGTGATTAAAAGTATTGATTGCAAAATATTAACAATTACCTTTGGTAGTTGAACATAAGATAGATCTAAGAACCTGATGAAGGAGTTTATTGAGATAAACAGAAGAGCCTTTGTCGAACTCACATCACTTGGTTGAAGAGAGTTGATACCAAACAGATTTGTTGTTCCTTTACTATTTGGAATACGAACCAAAGGAATTGTTCCAAGTACGTGACTTATTCATAAGTTGGAGGCGTGGGAATACAGACGGAACTATGTGAACTATAGGTTTAGTTGCTTGGTATCAACCATATGAAGTTGGTTTAATTTTGTGTAGCGGCTTAATCCTGAGAGTATTCAATTCTGGACAAGGTCCAGGGGTTTTTCTGCATTTGCGGTTTCCTCGTTAACAAAATCTTGTTGTGTCATTTACTTTATATTTCCGCATTATAATTGTTTTATTATAATTAAAGTAAATTACACAAACGTTAATTCCTATTTACTTGATAAGCAATCCTATTGTGTTTGGTTAAGTCCGAACCTTTTTATCAAGTAAACATACATCGTTGTTGTATTGTCTCGATCTCGTATCCATAGACGATCACACGAAGTGTGAACCGATCAGTTGCATTGTCTCGACTTAGTCTATAGACAATCACTTTCGGAGAAAAGACTTATAGGTAGGAAAAATTTTAGCTTGAGGTATATTTGGGTACCCTCTCCTTTTCAATTGGTATCAGAGCAGGTAAATACGAAAAGATCTAACAATCTGTGTTTGGTGCGATCCAACCTATAAGATATGAGTCAAAGTAAGAAAAGCAAGGCTAAACTTATGAAAAACTCAGTTAACGTATGTCAAAATAATGAGAATAATATCTCAGAGAAGGTCAATGGAAATTGGTCTCGAAAGTCTTTTCGAAAATCAAAGAAAAAGTCTATGACTAATGACTTGATTGCGAGTCAGGTTACTGATCAGAAAAGAATGAGTCCGAAACTCAAGAAACATGTTTTGGATCCGACTCCAATTCCTAGTGAACAATCGTCTGAAAAGAGATTCATTTCACTAGCCTGACCAAGTTCTGGATTTCGAAAGATGTTGGAAAGATTTTTCAAACATGTTGAAAATTATTCAGAAAAGGGAAAGACCATTGACAGTCTAGATGATGTCTCGGAACTTATTGTTTAACTAAATGTAAGAATATGTGAAGGAAAGCGAGAAACACTCAGTCTTCAAAATAATCTGGCAGACTATATGGAACAAAAACTGGCCTTGTGCGAGAAAGTTCATCAACAGACTACAAAGTGTGAAATTCTTACTCAATCGCTGGAACATTCACAGATAAGGAATAAGGTCCATATTGAGAAACTTCTTACTGTAACATGTCAAGAGGTATATCTAAACAGAAATTTAGAAAAAAAATTCCAACATGGAATGGATACCTTAAGAGGACATATAGAATGTATTGAACATGAGACATTAGCATACTGCCGACTGGCAGATCTAGATCACACGGGTTCAAGTTCAAAGAACATACCATCCTGGGCACAAGATGTAATCAAGGATATTGCATCTCGCAATTTTCATAACAAAGAGGATGGGTTCAAAACCCACGAAGAAGAACATGATGATGTTCAAAAGGGGGAAGATCCCCTCATGAGGTATTTGATGAGGAATATCCTCATCCCAGTGTTTAACCGCATTGGAATGTGCATCCTTACAATGCCCAATCTTCGGATGTAAGGAAGCACATATACCCGGGCATTTTGTATCCTGCCCATAATCTCTTATTCACCATAGAGAGTTTACACAACCTACATGAAGATGCAATTCACTGGGTCTTTGTGTAGAAAAGTTGTATTGCAAACAACTTGTGTAAAACATGATAAGTTTCCGAGATAAATGTATCTCTTGATACAAATCTAGAAAGATAATTTCTTTTCGAAGAAAGATACGAATTTGTAACACATAAGATGCGAAAATCTTTTTAAATCTTGTCAGAATTATTTATTTAAGGCTGATATCTATATTTGGAATGTGTTAAAGGTATCTCAAGTATATGTACTCAACGTGTCTGAGAACTTATGCTAAAGGATGTATTCTCAAACCAGATCTCAAGCAAAACTTCTGAAAGCCTTGAGTAGAATGACTTCTAAGGAAACCGTTCATCTTGATGATACCTTCAAGAAATCTGGTTGTAAAGATATAGAAAATGAAAGGAAGATGTCACCAATCTCCTTGTCCAAAATAGCCTGGATGCTAAGATTGATATTATCAATCTTAGTCAAGTCCTCCTCAGTACTATTGAAACTCACCATAGATAGGCAGCACTACTAAGAACTGTTATCTGTAACCAAAGAAAGTTGATTAAACTTGGAATCGGTAACAGGGAGTATACTCGAAATATTAATCGAAAGTTTAATGCATTAGCCAGTGAACATAATCAAGGTACTGTGTGCAGAATCCGAGATATCAGTCGAGATGCTGTTGATGAAGATCCTGAAAATTTTTAGCAAATTGAAGATGATCTTTGAAAGATCTGTTGAAAAATAGACATCAATTTTTGATTTCTTTCAATGATTGTATTAAGTCTATTTTGAATAAAACTATTATGAATAAAATTATTTGATTTATAATTTTTCTTGTGATGGTTTTTTATTTACAGAGCATGTGCTTGAATGCTTTATTATTGCTATGGATGTTTATGGGATGTTTGATTTTGGTTTTATTACCTTGATATTCGATCTCATAATGTCGTGAACCCTTATGGTTTGGGTGACTTTTTGATTTAGCAGGAGTAAGTTCTAGCCCATGTTGGAAGGCTTTATCAAATGATCATGAGGGGTTCTGATAGAAACAATATGTGAAAAAGTTACAATATGTTGAATCGGTTTTGGTTTAGCATAAAAGCATATGTGTTTCGGTGGTTTTCAACTTTTGCTTGCAATAGTTAAAAACCGGTTTTCAACCTTTCTCTGGTAAAGGTTGGTTGTTGTTATTCTTTTGTTTTGCATAAGGATGACAACATAATGATATTTCGATATCAATTCTCCCTGGAAGAAGATGCAAATATATTGGAGAAGTGGATGCGAAATTTGAGGTAACAATCTTGTTAGTTAATTGTTTTCCTATTTAAGAAAAGCCTGATTTTTATTTCATATATTTATTGCTTTTTCTTAACAAAATTTCGGTACAATTGATGTTTTATTCCATGATGTGTGTATGGATGTGTGTGTGATTCAATTGTTTCCGGTTAAGAAAAACTATTGTTATCTTGCTTTATTGTGTGGTATCAATTGTTTAGGCTTACAAAATTTAGTCCAATTCGATTCTGGATAAGAGAAACTAAGTTTATCTTAGTTAGACTTATCAAAGTGGAGGTTTCGGTTATTCAAGTCTAATCGAATGCCTTAACAAGAAATACTAGTTCACTAACCTAGTACTTGTCTTGTTTAAAAGTGAAAGGTCTAAGTTATATGGATACTTAGAACCTGATGAGAAAAATAGAGTTATCTTTATTTTGGTCTTATCGAACGAAGCGGTTGTATTTGTACACTCGGTTTAGCAAAGGAACTAAGGTGCTTAGTTGATTTTTGGTTTTCTAAACTATTAGGGAAAATTGCTTCGAGCAATTGTTTCCTTGATAACATATCAAAACAAATTACTTTGTAGTTTCGGTTTTGATATTGGTTATCAGAAATGGTGTGTGGAACCCTCGTGCTTAACTCTATAGGTTGCAAGTCTATTTTGAGATTTGTAAGATTCTTTTCGGTTTGTCCTTTATTTTTTCGTTTCTTTGTCATTTTGTGAAAAAAAAGGGGGAGAAATATATGGAGTAAACAAGTGATACTGGCATTGATTTTATATTGATTGGTATCACTAAAGGAAAAGAACATTGGTGCTTAAACGTTTATCTAACGAAAGAGTGAAAGCACAGATTAAGGGGGAGTAACATATCATTACAAAGGAATAACAAAGACGTGCGGATTGATAAAATATACCTATATTACCTTTAGGGGGAGTAATATTCTTTGTTATTATAATGTCAACAACGGCATTTAAGGATTGAATGTATACAGGTTATTGTGTTGTTGAATTCGGGAATCAAGCGTATGTGTAATAAATTCTTGTAATTTTTTTATCCATATGATTGTAAAAGTTTTGTCACTAAAATTGACAAAGGGGGAGATTGTTAGAGCATAGCTCGGTTGAACCCACCAAGCGTTGGTATGTCAAGTTCGATTGTCATATTTTAGTGAATCAAAACTCATTTTAAGAGTCGCTTGATTATGTACTAGAGTCAACTTCGTATAGGTTAGCTTGAAAGTATTAGGATATGAGACATTACAAGTATTGCGAAGACTTGAAGAAGTGAAGAAGTAAGAAGCTACAATGACAACATCATCCTTCCACTTGAGGTTAGTGATATTTGACTTGAACCGTTTCATTCCTGTTGATGGTGGATTTTCATTTAAGGCTAAAATTGTAAAGGCCAAAATTATGCGCTAACATCTTGCAAAAGACCAAGCCATTAATAAGTGATGAATACTTCTTCACTTTACTAATTCACATAGAATAGAGCATGTGGCAACAATCCCAAAGATTCTCGTGAATTAAATACACAAAATTCATCCAGGTTGGAGCATGTAGCAACAATCCCATATACCCTGTGAATTTACAGCATTATTAATTAATGCATGACCAGCCTCGTATTTCCTATACTCATTACCGGTGTGGCATGACGACTGAGTGTTGTTCTCAGCAGAGCAACATGAATCTCCAAGCATTAATAATAAAACATGTATGAAATACCCATACATGCTACAACTATCGGTGTGTTATACTAGCCCGATTGAGCATGTTTGAACTCCGAACCCGACCATATCAGTCTCAGAAACGATCACGACCATCCAACCTCACCAGCATGATTGGATAGCTTAGATTAAATCCATGACCCCAAGCAGGTATTGGAATATTCACCACCGACCCAATGCGGGCCCCGCATGGTCGGCCTCCCCAAGAGGGAAGCAACGCTTACCAGTTCGTCCAGCCAAAACAGCATGGACGTGAAACCCTAAACTAGGGTTACGGCACATTACATGTGTCGCAAATCAGTCTCAACCATCCATATTCGCAGGCATAGATGGAGGGTGTAGATGTAGATTCAAAGGGCCCGGTACATGTTAACACAAATACCGTGGGCCCACCTACACACATGAACAATCGGTCAGGACCAACCATGTTTGGTTGTCCCAATTCGTGCGTGCAAAACAATGCATGAAGCACGGCCGGCCAAAACCCTAATTAGGGTTTGTATCGATCACGAGCGTCCGTTTTCTCCTGATCGAATGAGGGGCTTATGAGACAATTGAGCAGGTCCAGTGAACATCAGCATGATCACCGTGGAATTATCTATCTCCTCACCCGACCGACCAAAGCATACCATGCCTGGTTTCTCCAAAACGCACGCCCAAACTAGTGTGGTAGCGCTTCCCAAATCACAAACTGATCTTGACCACTCAACTTCTCCGGACAAATTGAGTGGCTTAGATCACGTTTCTATGAGGAAATGAAGTACAGGCGTGAACACCAGCCTACCACCCACACGCCGAATCAATCGGCCGGGACCGACCAGGCTTGGTCGTCTTGAAACGCGCGCCCGAAGTGGGCATGATGCGCGGCTTTTGCGGCACCAGATTTATGTTGCAAATCGATCTCAACCGCTCCTCTTTGCCGGTCAAATTGAGTGGCCTAGATCGCGCCTTCATGAGACAATGAGGTACGGACGTGTATACCGGCATGCCGTCTACACGCATGCCCGATCGGTCCTTTCCAAAACACCTCCCATGCTTGGTTTCGACCAAGCTGAAGAGTGATGCCTGCGCGCCTCTTCAAAAGCCCTAAAACTTCATCAACGGTCGCAGATGAGTGTCATAGATCATCTCGTCCGTCCAACTCTACCAGCTTGGTCAAGCAACCCTGGTTAGGAATTAAAAGGCCAGCAAGGCATCACCACAATCACCATCCACCACTCTTCCACATGAGATGATCGGCCAAGTCAGGGCTTACCTGTATAGCCTCCAAACGATCACTCGAAGATGGCTGGACATGATGTTATTTTAAGACGCTTAAATTCGTGACTTACTCCGGTAAGCCTTAAAAACAGCGATGCTTCATACATGCTGAGTATACTCGATGCAGTACCTGCGTAGAATACACACGATACTTCACAAGTATCGACTTCCTAAATAATTTAGTTATTTAGTCTAGCATTACATGCTACTTTCCGTGGATCCCACGATCCACACACTCGAGACATCAATCATGTCACAAACTGGGGGATACATACTGGGGTATTGGTCTGGCGGTTTACAACGTGCAACGCGCCATCACAAGAACGTGTCAGGAAGTCATGGACGGTTAGAGATACAGGAGAAGTGGGCAAGACTGGTCGTGTAACACCAACATACAACTCCACTACTCCATCACTCCACTTCCTCCACTTCCCACGAGAGACGTGAATAAGGCTGAAATAACTTGTATAAATAGGTTCTCCTCCCTATTTTCAAAATCAACAGAACAATTCCAGACAACAGAGGCAAGTGTTGATACCATCGTATTCAAATACCAGAACGGATAGCTTACATCCTGTAATCCGGTTCAGCTTTCTGATACAAGTCATACATAGCCAACACCTTCACAATCTCAACACCTTCTTCGTTTCCCTCCCTAAGATCAACCCCATCTCCTTCACTTTGTGACCGAAACAAGTCTGGAACGGCCATTTCTTGGTTTAGGCCAGATTTGCACAGATTGATTTCTCGAATCTACAAGCACTCACCGCGCAATGCATTTGTTTAGGATTTAGATTCATTCCTCATCCACACACCCCAAATTACCAAATCCGGCAGGAATAGTTTTCACCCATAAACAATTGGCGACCACAGCGGGAGGTTGATCTCTCGGTTACAAAAAATTGAATTCTCAATTCTTCAGTTTTCATCTCGCGATGTATTTTCACCCGGAGACCACAGGTGGTTCAGATATCATGGGAAGTGTAGCTAGAATGTTGGAGGATGTCTTGGCAAATCAAACCGGTATCGCTAGAAGACAGAGCGAGACATTCCGCCTTTTGAATGATATAACAGCATAATTACAAGAAGAGTCGGCAAGCATCTACTCAAACAGTGCAAGAAACGCTGGATCCTTAGTCAGGAGTCACACCTTTACCAGTAGAGATGCAGAAAGAGCGCGTAATCACAGGGGACTCAGGAGAGACGAACAACATGGTCCAGCCGATAACGAAGACTCGAGGCAATTCCACAGAGGAAAAGACTTGTCCAGAGTACCACAACGTTTACCGGATAAAGAAAGGGAGCCTGCAGCTTACGGAGCCCTACTAGAAGATTTATATCTCAAAACCCTTGTCGAAACCCGGAAGACTGTTCAATACGCATCGACCTCTCAACTAAGTGAAGAAATGCTTGAGGAAGGAGAGATCAATCAAGGAACACGTGAGTACAGAGGATGGGAGCGTTCAATTCTATCACTCAGCAGTGATATTACGATACCTTCCACACCCCGTTACCAGGGCAAGCGATCCGCGGATATGATGGCACTCACAAGTCTTCCAACTTCATCTCCGAAACGTGCTCCACATCGAAACCATGTAGAGACACCACAACGCCCACGAACGCAGGAAGATCTAGACTCGAAGTACATACACTTTCCGTTCCCAATGGAAAAGATTTTGGAGTTGCTGGAGGCGTGGGTACGAAACAGAGAGGTGGAGCTACCTCCTGTATGGCGTCCACCAACTGATTAAGAAGTAATGGACCCGAGGTATTGTCATTTCCACCGGTTCCTTCACCACCCTACTAGTGAATGCAACGCTTTGAAATGCATTGTTCAGAAGAAGCTTAATTCAGAGGAATAGCTTTCCCTATCTGGGAGATTAATGCGGACGATTTCCTTAGAGAAGCTACTTCGGTTTGATACAAGTGAGGCTTCAAAAGCAAGTAAGTTCTATTCAACAACTTTACAAGAAAGATAGTTTTAGAATTCACTGGGGACTTGGTATCCCGCACATAGAGAAAGAAGCTCAATGATCAAACACCATGCATGTTTGTTTCCATTCATACTTCCCTTTAATGCGACATTTGCAATTTCATATGATATGTGCAATCATTCATGACCAAGATGCAAATTCCATTTAAAATAACCTCTTTCAGAAAGTTATTCACAAAACTATTTCAATCACCTATTAATTCAAAACCGGAAGTCAAGTTATGAAAGGAAATCCTCACTATCACTCAAAAAGAAAAACATCTAAAAGAAGAGACAAGTATATGGCACGAATCCTTCAAGGAAAGTCCTTCAGCAGCAACTCGTCCTTTTGGGCAAGAGCGGCTTTCATCCTTTGAAGTACAAACTGCTTGACTTCAACTCCTTAGACAACTTTTCAACCTCTTCTTCCCCGAGTAACACAATATGCGAAGGGACTTCATCTTGTAATTTACGGAGCTCCCGAATCTCGGAGAACCCTTTGAAGAACCAAGGAGCATTGAAGTCGTATCGCACAAACACATCTCGATGGCACTTCCGAGTCTTCAATCATATCTTCGAAACCTGTTCGACCCGGTCGTGACGTTCATCCCTTGGATAGAAAATAAAGCTTCCTGAACGCGGTTGACCAATGCAAGACGACTTTTGAGCTTCGTAGTGGTAGCAATGTGGCCGTGCTTCTCCCATATCGCCGTGTACAACCTTTCGAACTGATCTGGCACATTGAATCCCCAACCAACACATGACCTGGATAAGGAACAATGAAATGAGGATCGAACAAAGCTTCAGGCTGCGCTACCAATACTTCACCAGTCACAAGAGCCTTGTCAGTTGCAGGAGGTCTTTCAGAAGAAGTCACCACGACAGCTTTATTGATTGGAACCTGCTCAGAACGTTCTTCAAGGGGAGCCACCTCAACAATAGCGGATGTTGCCTCTCTTACATTCCTCCCGATATCTACTTCGCTCTGGGTGCTAATTTCCATCACGGACCCATCAACAAAATCACTTAGGGAGGAACCTTGTCCAACCGAGCTTGCATCATCTTTGTCATGGTCTGGAAAAGGAGCGGTTTCGCCAAACTTCTCAGCATAAAGATCAGTGTTACCCGGACTTCGAGGATCGGTGCCCGAGACTTCTCAACATGAAGGCCAACGTTACCAGACTTCTCGTTCTGAATGCGCGCCAACCTTGTGAAGACATTCTCTTTCGGAATTCCCTGATTTCAAGCAAGGATCACTCTTAGAAGAATTTACTCTAGAGAAATGAAGGAATCAACAGAAAGAGATTTAAATACCTGCATATTGGAGGAATTGAGGATCACCAAACCACATGCCTGCCTCTTAGATCCCTCTCCTTCTTGGGGACTGCAATCCTCAGCTCTGGTCCGTTTGGCTGGAAGTGGCTTCAACCGGAAATGCTTCTTCAGGACGTCATAAGATGGCTCACCACGGGAATCTGTCACAACATCCTCCGAGAATTCTTGGAAAGCCAACAGTTGCTTCCCCCAAAATTCCTTATACTTGTCGGTTACCACTGAGTTTCTCCCAATAGGCCAGAAAGGAAGACTCTGCGATGCCAAGAACACGTCAGCATCAAAGATACCCGGGAGGAGTTCTTTCGGAGCCTCCGACGGACGGATAAATGGAACACCCTGGTCAAATACCATTTGGCGAGCAGCCCTGTCAATGTTGTATGGAGTCACAGTAAGAGCTTTGTTGAATAAAGACGGGATATATCTCGGAATGCAGCTGTGCAGATAAATAAGTTCTCCAAATTTCATAGTGTTGGCGTCGGTACGCAACGCAACATCAGAACCGTCAGAAGCAATAGCAAAAGTCTTCGGCTGAGCAATGGAAGAGTGGATCGGCCCCCATGGACGGAAATTTACAGAAGACACATTATCAAAGATATCCACGAGTTTTATACCGGTTCTGGGACGCCTCCTCTGCCAACGAAGTATTCTCGAGCCACCATACAAATTGCCGAGCGAAGTTGCAGGAACATGAGCATAACTTTTGAAATGTTCCCACAAGAATGCCTGAAGAAAAGCGAAGTGGACATACGACTCCACCTTCTTGTACCCGTTGGAAACATGCATATCCATTGCTAAGGCGTCCAGATGAGAATACAACGATCCAAGGAACAAGGCACCTAAGGGAAGAACTTCGCCTTTTGCTAGCTTTATAGCAATCTTAACCAGAACACCCCTTATGGTTTTCTTCCCAGAACCGTCGTCATATATATCTCTGGATAGCCACAAAGACATGAATGCAATCACGCTGAGCTCGTTTTCCAACTCCTGATCCGGCTCTGGGTCTACAAGAGACCACTTCGATACCCACCAGGTGTAAAAGCATCTTGTATCTTTTTTCTCCTCCTTGTACAGATCATCGAATTCTGACACCTTTTGGAGTATAGTGTCATAATCACGTTGTTCCGTGTCAGAAAGCTCATAATAAAGATTCCCAGTGACAGGCAGGTTCAGTAATGCAGTTACGCTTTCAGAGTAATAGTCATCTCTCCCCATCTAGATATAGTTGTATGAGTAGAAGGGCTCCACCGAGAAATGAAAGTAATCAAGCCTGCATCATATTTCTTAATTTCAAGAGTAGCAGATGCCATGACTGTATTGAGGATTTGCGCTTTGGTCAAATTGGCTTTAACGTCCTTATTATTCAACATGCGTCCCATCCATCCTTCATAAGAAGCCAGCGGAGTATGACAAGTCTTGAAGTCGATAGGAAAAGGCGGATATTCATTTCTTCGAAGACGGAACCTCATCACAAGTACCGAAGAAGAAGATGGATCAGCTTCCATATTTTCTGAATCGGAAAGCAGAACTATCCTGTGAGAGGGATGTTTCCTAATGTTTGGAAAAGACAAGGTGAACAACTCATCAGCAATGTTCGGCATATCTTTGAAGCTGTCAACACTTCCCGACTTGGCACCAAAGATTATCTCCGGAAGACATATCGCCAGGAGTTCTTTTCTTCATTCTACAATAAAGACAGGAGTCAGTACCTGTATAAAAACACACGATACGTGTGCGAACCGCATTCACGTTGGAATGCACAAGGCTGGGATTGGGTCCAAACACCGGCTCAAGTTTCAAGTCCGGTATTGGTTTCAAGTACCGGTATTGGTTTCAAGTCTGGTATTACTCAAGTTTCAAGTCCGGTATTGGTTTCAAGTCTGGTATTACTCAAATTTCAAGTCCGGTGTTGGTTCAGGGCACAAGGCTAGTATAAGGTCGACTTTCAGTCAAGCATATGTGGGTGGGACCCACGATTCGGATCAAACGCACATGGTGGGACCGCATTCAAATGCACGTATTATAACACGGTTTTCCTTATGTTCATGAGAATTGTGTTTACGAAATTTAAGCCAAAGTCTCTTTCCAAGCTATAACCTAAGAAGCTAGTTTTGCATGCAACAACGGGAGGAGAAGCAAAAACGACATATTCACGGAGTCACAGAACTAAACCATCCTAGCAAATATGGGCGTTTTTACTATCAATCTTGATGGGAAAGCTAAGCATGATGTATCTTACAAAACGTTTTTACCTAAGAAATTAGGGTTTTTTCCTTAAAAAAAAAAAAGAAGAGAGAAGCCGAAACTTACCTTGGCGCAGACGGACGGCAGCGGGTGATGGCGGCAACCGGCAAGCGGCAGATCAAGAACGCGTCGCGGAGAGCAAAGAATGGTAGTCGCGGACGCGGGAGCTGCCAAACAAAAAAAAAATCGTGAGAAATCGAAAAGGGGTTGGTCTCTTTTATAGACAAAAATTAGAAAAATCCCAATACAACAAGGATTCCTCTTTTGTTTGGATTCCTCTTTTGATTCAAATACCCAAAGAAGGAAACCGGTCCCACCAAAGGATTCCATACAAGCACAACGGCATGGACAACTAGCGGTCGGTCAATACTCTTCCGGGTAAACTTCCTTTATCCTGTTTTTCTCACATATGTATGTCACCATCTCATGCCTACCCCACAATAGTGTAACCATTATGTGCTAGGCAGGGGACTTAATGTTGATGGTGGATTTTCATTTAAGGCTAAAATTGTAAAGGCCAAAATTATGCGCTAACATCTTGCAAAAGACCAAGCCATTAATAAGTGATGAATACTTCTTCACTTTACTAATTCACCTAGAATAGAGCATGTGGCAACAATCCCAAGATTCTCGTGAATTAAATACACAAAATTCATCCAGGTTGGAGCATGTAGCAACAATCCCATATACCCTGTGAATTTACAACGTTATTAATTAATGCATGACCAGCCTCGTATTTCCTGTACTCATTACCGGTGCGGCATGACGACTGAGTGTTGTTCTCAGCAGAGAAACACGAATCTCCAAGCATTAATAATAAAACATGTACGAAATACCCATACAGGCTACAACTCTAGGTGTGTTATACTAGCCCGATTGAGCATGTTTGAACTTGAACTGACCATATCAGTCTCAGAAACGATCACGACCATCCAACCTCACCAGCATGATTGGATAGCTTAGATTAAATCCATGACCCCAAGCAGGTATTGGAATATTCACCACCGACCCAATGCGGGCCCCGCATGGTCGGCCCCCCCAAGAGGGAAGCAACGCTTACCAGTTCGTCCAGCCAAAACAGCATGGACGTGAAACCCTAAACTAGGGTTACGGCACATTACATGTGTCTCAAATCAGTCTCAACCATCCATCTTCGCAGGCATAGATGGAGGGTGTAGATGTAGATTCAAAGGGCCCGGAACATGTTAACACAAACACTGTGGGCCCACCTACACACATGAACAATCGGTCAGGACCAACCATGTTTGGTTGTCCCAATTCGTGCGTGCAAAACAGTGCATGAAGCACGGCCGGCCAAAACCCTAATTAGGGTTTGTATCGATTACGAGCGTCCGTTTTCTCCTGATCGAATGAGGGGCTTAGGAGACAATTGAGCAGGTCCAGTGAACATCAGCATGATCACCGTGGAACTATCTATCTCCTTACCCGACCGACCAAAGCATACCATGCCTGGTTTCTCCAAAACGCACGCCCAAACTAGTGTGGTCGCGCTTCCCAAATCACAAACTGATCTCAACCACTCAACTTCTCCGGACAAATTGAGTGGCTTAGATCACGTTTCTATGAGGCAATGAAGTACAGGCGTGAACACCAACCTACCACCCACACGCCGAATCAATCGGCCGGGACCGACCAGGCTTGGTCGTCTTGAAATGCGCGCCCGAAGTGGGCATGATGCGCGGCTTTTGCGGCACCAGATTTCTGTTGCAAATCGATCTCAACCGCTCCTCTTTGCCGGTCAAATTGAGTGGCCTAGATCGCGCTTTCATGAAACAGTGAGGTACGGACGTGTACACCGGCATGCCGTCTACAGCATGCCCGATCGGTCCTTTCCAAAACACCTCCCATGCTTGGATTCGACCAAGCTGCAGAGTGATGCCTGCGCGCCTCTTCAAAAGCCCTAAAACTTCATCAACGGTCGCAGATGAGTGTCACATATCATCTCGTCTGTCCAACTCTACCAGTTTGGTCAAGCAGCCCTGGTTAAGAATTAAGAGACCAGCAAGGAATCACCACAATCACCGTCCACCACTCTTCCACATGAGATGATCGGCCAAGTCAGGGCTTACCTGTATAGCCTCCAAACGATCACTCGAAGATGGCTGGACATGATGCTATTTTAAGACGCTTAAATTCGTGACTTACTCCGGTAAGCCTTAAAAACAGTGATTCTTCATACATGCTGAGTATACTCGATGCAGTACGTGCGTAGAATCACACGATACTTCACAAGTATCGACTTCCTAAATAATTTAGTTATTTAGTCTAGCATTACATGCTACTTTCCGTGGGTCCCACGATCCACACACTCGAGACATCAATCATGTCACAAACTGGGGATACATACTTGGGGTATTGGTCTCGGCGGTTTACGGCGTACGGTGTGTGCAACGCGCCATCACAAGAACGTGTCAGGAAGTCATGGACGGTTAGAGATACATGAGAAGTGGGCAAGACTAGTCGTGTAACACCAACACAGAACTCCACTACTCCATCACTCCACTTCCTCCACTTCCCACGAGAGACGTGAATAAGGCTCAAATGACTTGTATAAATAGGTTCTCCTCCCTATTTCCAAAAACAACGAGAACAAGTCCAGGACAACGGTGGCAAGTGTTGATACCATCATATTCAAACACTGTAACCGATAGCTTACATCCTCGTAGCTTCTTCAGCCTTTCCGATACAAGTCATACATAGCCAACACCTTCACAATCTCAACACCTTCTTCGCTTCCCTCCCTAAGATCAACCCTATATCCTTCACTTTGTGACCGAAACAAGTCTGGAATGGCCATTTCTTGGTTTAGGCCGGATTTGCACAGATTGATTTCTCGAATCTACAAGCACTCACCGCGCAGTGCATTTGTTTAGGGTTTAGATTCATTCCTCATCCACACACCCCAAATTACCATATCCGGCAGGAATAGTTTTCACCCATAAACAATTGGCGACCACAGCGGGAGGTTGATCTCTCGGTATCTTTCAAGTCGTGCATATTGAAAACAAAATTGCGAAGCATGAACACTCTAGATGACATAGTATTAAGGAATACAATACGAGGTTTATTGCTTAACCATTAAACTTTATATATAAGACATCGACATAATCGTTTAAATGCTATTGTGATTATGTATGGGTATGAGGTGAGGATTTCATCCTAGGAAACAATGTTTTACATGTGTTTTAAGGAAGTAAGTTCATAAACTTGTTTATGAATCGAAAAGGAAATCGCCAGGCGTTATTGGTATTGTTATTCATTGCATATCTTGTGAACAACCAATATGTGTGATTTAGTATAACCGCTCATGACTTGTTTATGTTCTTGGTAAAACTATTCACAAAGGCCTGACTTATGTATTAGTATGACTTATATTAGTGAAACCGATCTTAAGTAATCACCTGAGATGGTATGATCGAGTTTGCGATTTGTGTATGACCGACTCTGGGTAAAGGGGAACCGATCCTAGTAAGAGGTGCAACACATCACAAAGGGGAATCGATCCTTGTATGAGGTGCAGCAAGGTTTTAGCAGAAAGGGGAACCGATCCTATGAACATGTGCAACACGTTTTTAGGCAAAGGGGAACCGATCCTATGGACATGTGCAACACATATAAGTTAGATACCATATATATATGGGGAACCGATCCTAGTACCTAGTCAATCGAATTTTGGAAAGCTATGGTGACTATGCACAATACTCACATGGAGGTAGAACCGAAATTTGTTTAGGTGGAACCGTTAAACCCATGATTTGTGATTTAGTGTTCTTGATCAATGACATAGTTCTTGAAAGTCAGATGAACCAATTCTAAACTTGTTTGGAAGTGTGGAAAATCGGTTTCAAGGTTGTAAGTATGAAAGAGGACTTACAAAGTAAGGATGTCGACATACTTTGAACATGTGCTGTAATGTTTATCTTTAATTTTTCAAAGTTATTCCTTAATAGCTAAAGGAAGAAAATCCCAGGATCGAAATATAAATAAGTTAAGAATTTTTTATTAAAGTTTTTAATTTTATTTTAGGAAAATAAGAATTAGTAATATGCATTTACTAGTTAAAGATTTTCCAAAGAGTTTTTCTGTCATTATTTTGGACAGAGCATTTCCAGGAATTATGAAAACCGAATTTGGAATATATTGCATATCTTGAGAATATTTTCGGTTTTGGAAATTCCTTGGTGTCCAAACTTCCTTGTCTATAAATACTTGAAGTTTGCATTTCTAGCAAACTAATCCTTTGTAACAGCAAACTTCCTCGGTTGTGTTGTTACTGGTGAATCCGCCTATTCGGAGAGGAGAGTAACCTAATTAGGCGAAATCTCTTACGGACGCTCAGTTTAAAGTCTTCTTTGGGATTGAGAAGCTCTATTAGTATCGTTGGTAGGAAACTATATAATTGCGGTTTATCTTATGTTTTCGATTGATTTGATTGACTAACGGTGGTTGAACTTTGATTCAACCTACTTTGTTTATGCTTGAGAATTTTCTCTTCTGATATAAGATTCACTCAAACTAGATCGAAGTTTCGACAGGGATCTTTAGACTGTTTTTAGTTCTAAAGACGATCTTGTGATAATCCATTATTAACAGACTCCGTTCTGTGTGTGATTGATCGCAAGAGATTCAAGTTTTTGTGTGCAGGTGTTTATTGAAGATCTAAGAAGATTTGAAGACAAAGAAGATATTGAAGATTTCTGATTTGGGGTTCATTATCTTTGGTGTACACAATACTTGTTTCGGTATAAGAGGATCCAACCATAATCGGTTTATCCTTGTGGTAGATTGGATTGGTTAGTTGTGTAGATCGGCATCAATACAATTCTTTGTGATTAAAAGTATTGATTGCAAAATCTTAACAATTACCTTTGGTAGTGGAACATAAGATAGATCTAAGAACCTGACGAAGGAGTTTATTGAGATAAACAGAAGAGCCTTTTTCGAACTCACATCACTTGGTTGAAGAGAGTTGATACCAAACAGATTTGTTGTTCCTTTACGGTTTGGAATACGAACCAAAGGAATTGTTCCAAGTACGTGACTTATTCATAAGTTGGAGGCGTGGGAATACAGACGGAACTAGGTGAACTATAGGTTTAGTTGATTGGTCTCAACTATACAAAGTTGGTTTAATTTTGTGTAGCGGCTTAATCCTGAGAGTATTCAATTCTGGACAAGGTCCCGGGGTTTTTCTGCATTTGTGGTTTCCTCATTAACAAAATCTTGATGTGTCATTTACTTTATATTTCCGCATTATAATTGTTTTATTATAATTAAAGTAAATTACACAAACATTAATTCCTATTTACTTGATAAGCAATCCTATTGTGTTTGGTTAAGTCCGAACCTTTTTATCAAGTAAACATACTTCTTTTTTGTATTGTCTCGATCTCGTATCCATAGACGATCACACGAAGTGTGAACCGATTAGTTTCATTGACTCAACTCAGTCCATAGACAATCATTTTCGGAGAAAGGACTTATAGGTAGGAAAAGTTTTAGCTTGAGGTATATTTGGGTACCCTCGCCTTTTCACGCTCCTTCTCTTTTTATGTGCGGGTGGAACAGAAACTGAACCGGTTATGTACGTTTCGGAACACGGTTCTGCCACATAATGGTTACGCGTTCAATCGTATATGAACTGTACGTGTGCAACCAAGGACTTGTTTGTTTTAAGCTACATCAATTTTTGATGAGCAACAAATTTTTCACCTGAGTAGATCTTTGTATGGACATGAAGACGTAATATAAATTAGCAACGTACACCATGACACCAAGAGACAGTTTTTTTCCAACTACTCTTGCATTTAACCGTATTGAGAAACATCCAAGAGTTTGTTTTTAAAAGTTTCACAAAATACTTTAAAGAACCACACAAAGATTGGTGTTCCTGATGTCTCATTTTGAAACTTAATAAAAACAATGTCGGCAGATAATGTTTAGTATTGCGCAGGGAAACTCGTTTGGTGTAAAGAGACATCCTAACATGTTTACAATAGTGAGTGAAATAATTATCATGACACAGTGTATCAGGATTTGACCAATGAATTGATTTATGCTTTGAGATGACATAGTTTGATAACTGAGAATTAAACTCCTTTTGTAATCCATCCAGTATGTCGCAACCAAATGGATTACATAGAGAAGGAGCATTGCTCTCATTAATTAGCAGATCGATATCAATCTCAACATGAATATTAATAATCATAGCTTGATTTAGCTTATCATGAGAATCTTGTTCTTTCTGGAGGTATAACTCAACATCAAGAGATAAGCTCTCGAGCTTCTTTTCAATTCCTGAAAACACTTCAAGGGATTTTAAACCTTGAGGGGGTTTAGATAGAATTTCTTTTACAGATTTTATTAAATCATTCATGGAAAGATTTTATGATCCTTCAAAATTAGTGTAGAACATGTCTCTAGGTTATTTGGAGATTTTGCATGGGGAATAATACATCAACCTATGGGAACTGCTCATCCTGAAATGACTGCACAATTCCATTCTAATTTACATGAACCGGACACTGTCAACTTTGCATTTAAGACTATTGTAGGGAATGAAATTATTTCGGTGAATCGTCAAGTTATTGGTGAACTTTTGAACTTAACCCGGTTTGGTAACTTCCGATTCCCACCACCTGAGCATGAAAGACTGTCTCCAAATGTGCTATCAAACCGTCTTCTTAATAAAGGCGTTACCTGGAAAGATGACAAGATTGATGTTCATGGTGCTGAGTTGTTTCTTAAAGTTGCTGGAAAACTGGTCGTGGCTAACATAATGCCGAGTACAATTGACAAAATGTCATGGACTAGATCCCTTGTTGAATTGGTTTGTTACATTATTGAAGGGAGAGATATTGATTTATGTGGTCTTATTATTCATCAGAAGATAAGTGTAAAACAGACTTCGAATAATACTTCGGCTTTCCTTGTCTCATTTCAAGGATTTGTAGTCATTTTGACATTGTGGCTTTTGGGGCCGATCTTGAAGGACCAAAAGTTTTGACCATGGCAAGCATCGAAAAGATGAAGAAAACTTCAACTAGAACCTCAGCAAGAACCTCAACAGTCTTGAATGCTGGGATTATTCGGCTTCGACAAGAAGTGGGATGCTTGAATGAGCATCTGGAATATGCTACTGAAGCCTATCCAGAATTGATTGAGAAGTTTGATGAAATTTCTTTGGCTTATTATGAGAGCTTGAGCTAAATACTTTTCTTTCTCTGTTATAATTTTTTTATGGTATTTTCTGTTGAACTTATTAAAATTGTTAATGATTGTAATAACTTTAATGGTATTTTATCTTTGAATGATTTTATCTTTCAATTAAACTGCTAAATGTGTTAAATCCATAAGATGTTTAGCTGAATATATGTCAAAAGTTAAAGTCTATTATGTCATTATGCAAATATGGATGGAAAATAGAATGAACTTTTGATGTCAAAGATTAAGTTTATTGTGTCATTATGAAAATATCGATGAAAAATAGAATGAATCTTTGAATATTCCGCAGTATTGATCTTTACCTGATCCACTTCTATGTGAAAGTACTGTATGGCTCCAAAAGTTTTCTTATGTTGAGCATTTCCGATTAAATTAATCGTGGGTTCACTTGTGGTTAGTTTAATTGAGTTTTCTGGATACAAATTCATGTTTCATGTAATTTGTTAATGTCCAAAGAAATCTTTCTTTTCTTGTAAAAGTAAGGTCGCTCTTGTTGTTCTTTCGGGAATGACATTTTATGGGGGGTGGGGGGGTGGGGGGGAGTTCTTAATTGAACTTGTGCTTAATTGCCAAATCTTTGTGGGGAGTGCGGCTGTGGAATATTATAGGGGTTATCTTGTATCTTTAGAAACTCTTTGATGAATGCATTTAGCTTCGGCTATATGATTGCATCTAAAAAGTTGATATGTGCTTTCTTTTGGTCATGAAGTGTCTCTATGGAAATTTCATTAGGATTTATCTTGTATCTTTATATACTCGTTGATGAATACACTAAGTTTCGACTATGTGAAATCATCGAAACAAAGTTGATATGTTCTCTTTTAGTCATGAAGTATCTCTATGAGAATTTCATTATGATCCCGCTAGTTTTTGTACCTTTGCTAATTTATATTGACAAAAAGGGGGAGAATTATTGTGTAGTTCACACTACAAATACATATGGTTTACGGATCATTATGTAAGGGGGAGTGGATTTCATTGTGAGATGAAGTATTGACTAAGGTGGAGTGATACATATCACCGTAGTATTATTGTCAAAGTTGTGATACAATTGAACTTTGATGTTGTGTAATAATACTATGACACTGTATAAAATAATTGAGAATAACTGTTTTCTTATTGTTATTGTTAGAGCACTGCTCGGTCAAACTCGCAAGCGTTGCTATCTCAAGCTTATTTGTCAAGTTTAGTTACCAAAAGTATAAGTCTTGATTTCTAGGCTACTTATAACTAAGTCTCGGACTAGGATAGAAAGTGTAGTTGAGCTCTAGACTCCACGACGATCATCATACAAAGACGAAGAACTACTCAAGGAACTGGTGGAACTTCATCGACTAAAAGGTATGTGGAGACTTGAACTTATCTATCACTCAAAAGTTTATCTACTCTATCTCCTACCTTGAGACAAAAGTCGTATTGCTATATATACTTCGATTATACACATTTGCTATTTCGAGCCGAGTTTATCTCTCTTATCTATTTCTCGAAATATGTGTTGGTAAGCTTTCGCTTTGGCCAGGTTCATCTTTACAAGTGACGAAAGTCATGTTGATTATTTCAATATCTTGAAAATCGCTTTGATGAAGAATAGTGTGTGATAAACCTATATTGAACATCCTCTAAGAATGTTTCAATGATTGAAATGAGAGTTTAGAATATATAACCTTGAATGGATATAAACATTGTATGTGAACTCATACGTGTGTAAGTCCAAAATCCTTGAACCAAAGTATGCGTACTTTTCTGCTCAGGATAACCGGAACAAAAGTCTGCGTACTGTCGGAAGTTCACGTCCCGTGAATTTCTGCTGGAGTTTGTGAACTGAAAACAAACTTAATCCGGGTACTTAAGTATGCGTACAGGTATGCATACTTGAGTGGGTTATTTTTTTAAAATGGTTTATTCGTGAACTTAAACTTATATAAACTAAGGAATGCATATTTGCAAACCGTGGCTATAAAGTTCATGAATTGATTCGAGTGAATCAAAATCGTTTGTGCTTCGATTGTGTACTTCTATGAGATCTAAGCAATTGAACAACTCTCTAAAGTTCATGAATTGATTCGAGTGAATCAAAATCGTTTGTATACTTCTATGAGATCTAAGCAATTGAACAACTCTCTAACTAGTTCTTTTGAGTCATTTGAACTAGTTATGGTGAAGATGAATATGGTTGATATGAAAGTGCTCATATCGCTAACCATTTGGTTAACTACTGTTGAACCAACTAGGTGTACAAGTTTAGGTACGGTTACACAAACCTAAATGAACGTGCATTTCATTTATGTATAACAAGCTGAGTTCAATCTAACGGTTGAAATATATTAACTTGAATCTAATCAGGTTTTCATCTAACGGTGAATATTGAAAGCTTTGTTACCAAGGTAACTTAGATTGCAAACCCTGATTTGGAAGACTATATAAAGGAGAACTCTAGCAACTGGGGAACCTAATCCCCACACCTCCTATGTGATACTAGTTGTATAAGCTAGAGTCGATTCTCCTTTAACCTTAGGTTTCTACCGAGACCTTGTAGGTTAACGACTTGAAGTCTTAATTGGGATTGTGAAGCCAGACCCAACTATTTTCTCTATAGTTGCGTGATTTGATCTTGTTGTTTCTATCGTATTTGAGTATAATCGTAAGATTGGCTTGAGATTAATTTCTCTGATATGCAAGATAGAAAAGTAATCACAAACACCTTCGTCTCATCGTTTGTGATTCCACAATATCTTGTTTCTTTAGTCGATTAAGATTATTGTGAGGTGATTGATAATTCTAGGCTGTACTTCGGGAATATAAGTCCGGGTTATCAATTGGTTCCTTTTCACCTTGATTTATCAAAAGACGGAACAAAACTCGTAGGTATTTCTGTGGGAGACAGATTTATCTATTCCTGTAGACTTTTCTATGTGATACAGATTTTTTTATTAAAGTCTTTGATTTTGGGTCGTAGCAACTCTTAGTTGTGGATGAGATCAGCTAAGGGAATCAAGTGCGTAGTTTCCTGCTGGTATCAGATACTACAATCCAGACTGAAGTTAGTTTGTAGTAGGCTAGTGTCTGTAGCGGCTTAATACAATGTGTGTTCAATCTGGACTTGGTCCCGGGGTTTTTCTGCATTTGCGGTTTCCTCGTTAACAAAACTTCTGGTGTCTGTGTTATTTCTTTTCCGCATTATATTTTGTTATATAATTGAAATATCATAGGTTGTGCATTGAATCAATCAATTGGGAAATCCTACCTTTGGTTGTTGATTGAAATTGATTGATCCTTGAACATTGGTCTTTGGTACCGTTCAAGTTAATTTCTCGTGTATTCAATTAGACTCGCAGATTTCTATTTGCTTGAGTAAGTATTGAATCGAAAAATTGAGATATAACTCGCAGATGTCTAGTTGATTCTCTTAAAAGTATATTGGAGTTAGTCCATAAAGATTGCTAAACGAATTATTGGGTGAGGTTTTTGTACCCACACTTTTTCAATTGGTATCAGAGCGGGCAAACACGTTTAAAGACCTTATAAGTCTGTGTTTGTAGCGATCTGACTCTATGGACAGAAATTCTATCTCCATAAACGTACCGCCAGTCTTCGATGGCTCAAACTACTTATGGTGGAAAATTGCTATGCGTGCTTTTCTTCAAGCTCGTGATTTTCAAACATGGGTACGAGTTGTTAATGTCTATACTCCTCTGGTTGATACAGTAGGTGATGTGTCTAGACCTAAGGATATTGGTGCATATACTCCAGAATTAATCCTTGCTGCAAAGCAAAACTCTGACGGATTAAATGCTACCATACATGCCATTACCCCAGATCTTCAGCATCATGTGACTACGTGTTTAAAGTCTAAATATGCCTAGGATATCTTAGAAACCGTATTTAAAGGGAATACCTGTGAAAAAGAAGCTAGGCTTCAAAACCTAAATTCTGATTGGGAAAACCTTCGTATGGCAGATGAAGAAACATTTGATGAGTTTAACCACAAAGTGTCTGAAATTGTTAATGCATCTTTTGCATTGGGTAAGACTATTCCTGAAAAGGACATTGGGATGAAAATTCTCAGATCACTGCCATCCAGATACGATTCTAAGAAGCATGCCATCGTTGAGGGAAATAACCTTGATACCCTTTCGAGGAATACTCTGGTTGGGAAATTAAAGATCTTTGATCATGAGAACACTAAATTGCATTGAAAGCACAAAAGAACACTAAATTACTTGATAAAAGTAAAAGTGTTTGCGTCTCTGAAGATGATCTTTCTGAGGCTGATTCATCAGATGAAGATCTTGACAAGTCAGTCTTGTTGATCACAAGATAGTTTAGGGATCTTCTTTTGAAGAGAAGTAAACGGTTCTCCAGAGATAAATCCAGGTCATCAGATAAACCCCATAATCATGTTCCTCCTCAAAATAGGGATAATGATGAAACTGATGACGAGGATATGCCTCAGTGCTTTAAGTGTAAAGGTTTTGGTCATCTTGCAAATGAGTGTCCAAATCGAAAGAAATACACTGGGAACAAAGGTCTTGCTGCAACTCTTGATGAAATGTCTGACAACTATAATTCTATTAAAGACGAAAAATCAAGTGTTGCACTTCTTTGTGAAAATATTGATTTTGATAATTGTAGCAATACATGCATCAATCTTGATATTCTTTCAGAAGAAAAACCAACCAATCTGGAAGAAAAAATTGACTTTTCTATTGGAAACTCTCTGTCTAATTTTCAGGATCTACCTTGTGCCTAGCCGCTTGCACATCTCGGATTTCTGAATTATATTCTAGGTTGACATGTTCATATTGTTCTCTCAAGGGTCATGAACTTTCAAAGTGTTACAAGTACAAACACAAATTGAGACATGTCAACAAACTTCAACGAAGAGAAAATCGATTAGCAAACAAGCTTAAACTTGTTCAAAAGACCGTTGAGGTATGTAAGATTTTATCTTCGTCAAAGAAGTTAGTTTCCAAGGATAAGACAAGACCATTAGAAAGAAATTTTTAGTCTAAACACTATGAGAAACAGGGTTCTGTGAATTCCGATCGAAAAGGATATGGTGGGCAGATTATTGTTCATCCAAGCACAACTTAAATTGTGATGGTTAGTGCATCCTGTCTCATGTGCCTAATTAAAAGAGACAAGATTTTGCACACCTCAGTGTTAGAGCATAGCTCGGTTGAACCCACCAAGCGTTGGTATGTAAAGTTTGGTTGTCATACTTTAGTGAATCAAAACTCATGTTAAGAGTCGCTTGATTATGTACTAGAGTCAACTTCGTATAGGTTACCTTGAAAGTATTAGGATAATGAGACTTTACAAGTATTGCGAAGACTTGAAGATGTGAAGAAGCAAGGAGCTACAACGACAACAATCATCCTTCCACTTAAGGTTAGTGATATTTGACTTGAACTGTTTCATTCCCTAACGTATCTTTCAAGTCGTTCATATTGAAAACAAAACGGCGAAGCTTATTTGAACTCTAGATAGACATAGTATTAAGGAATACAATACGAGGTTTATTGCTTAACCATTAAACTTTGTAGATAAGACATCGCCATAATCATTTGAATGCTATTGTGATTATGTATGGGTATGATGTGAGGATTTTATCCTAGGGAACAATGTTTTACATGTGTTCTAAGGAAGTAAGTTCATAAACTTGTTTGTGAATCGAAAAGGAAATCGCCAGGCGTTATTGGGATTGTTATTCATTGCATATCTTGTGAACATCAAATATGTGTGATTTAGTATAACCGTTCATGACTTGTTGTGTTCTTGGTAAAACTATTCACAAAGGCCTGACTTATGTATTGGTATGACTTTTATTAGTGAAACCGATCTTAAGTAATCACCTGAGATGGTATGATCGGGTTTGTGATTTTATGTCTGACCAAATATGGGAAATGGGAACCGATCCTAGTAAAAGGTGAAGTACATCATAAAGGGGAACCGATCCTTGTATGAGGTGCAGCAAGGTTTATAACAGAAAGTGGAACCGATCCTATGGACATGTGCAACACGTTTTTAGGCAAAGGGGAACCGATCCTATGGACATGTGCAACACATATAAGTTAGATACCATATATATGTGGGGAACCGATCCTAGTACCTAGTCAACCGAATTTTGGAAAGCTAGTGTGACTATGCACAGTACTCACATGGAAGGTAGAACCGAAATTTGTTTTGGTAGAACCGTTAAACCCATGATTTGTGATTGAATGTTATTTGATCAATCGCATAGTTCTTGAAAGTCAGATGAACCAATTCTAAACTTGTTTGGAAGTGTGGCAAATTGTTTTCAAGGTTGTAAGTGTGAAAGAGAACTTACAAAGTTAAGATGTTGACATACTTTGAACACGTGCTATGAATGTTTATTATTTAATTGTTCAAAGTTTTTCCTTAATAGCTAAGGGAAGACAATCCCAGGAAATTGTAACATAAATAAGTTAAGAATCTTTTAATTAAGGTTATTAACTTCATTTTTAGGAAAATAAGAATTAGTAATATGCATTTACTAATTAGAGATTTTCTGAGAGATTTCGATCATTATTTTTGGACAGAGCATTTCCAGGAATTATGGAAACCGAATTTGTGCTTTAATGAATATCTTGAGAATATTTTCGGTTTTGGAAATTCCATGGTTTCCAAAATTCCTTGTCTATAAATACTTGAAGTTTGCCTTTCTAGCAAACTAATCCTTCATAACAGCGAACTACCTCTTGTTGTGATGCTACTAGTGAAGCCGCCTATTCGGAGAGGAGAGTAACCTAATTAGGCGAAATCTCTTACGGCCGCTCAGTTTAAAGTCTTCTTTGGGATTAATAAGCTCTATTAGTACCGTTGGTGGGAAACTAGATAATTGCGGTTTATCTTTTGTTTTCATTGATTTAATTGACTAACGGTGGTTGAACTTTGATTGCACCTAGTTTTTTTATGCTTGAGAATCTTCTCTTCTGATATAAGATTCACTCAAACTAGTTCAGAGTTTCGACAAGGATCTTTAGACTGTTGTTAGTTCTAAAGACGATCTTGTGATAATCCTTGTTAACATACTCTGTTCTGTGCGTGATTGATCACAAGAGATTCAAGTAATTTTGTGCAGGTGTTTATTGAAGATCTAAGAAGATTTGAAGACAAAGAAGATATTGAAGATTTCTGATTTGTGGGTTCATAATCTTTGGTGTGCACAATACTTGTTTCGGTAAAAATTGGATCCAATTAATAATAGGTTTATCCTTGTGATAGATTGGATTGATTAATTGAGTAGATCGGCATCAACACAATTCTTTGGATTAAGAGTATTGTTGGCTTAATCTTAAACGATTACTTCGGTAATTGAACATAAGATAGATCTCTAAGGACCTGACGAAGGAGTTTATGTTAAGATAAACAGAAGAGCCTTTGTCTAACTCATATCACTTGGTTGAATAGAGTTGATACCAAACATATTTGTTGTTCCTTTACTGTTTGGAATACGAACCAAAGGAATTGTTCCAAGTACGTGACTTATTCATAGGTCGGAGGCGTGGGAATACAGACGGAACTAGGTGAACTATAGGTTTAGTTGCTTGGTCTCAACTATACGAAGTTAGGTGTAATTTTGTGTAGCGGCTTAATCCTGAGAGTATTCAATTCTGGACAAAGTCCCGGGGTTTTTCTGCATTTGCGGTTTCCTCGTTAACAAAATCTTGCTGTGTCATTTACTTTATATTTCCGTATTATAATTGTTTTATTATAATTTAAGTAAATTACATAAACGTTAATTCCTATTTACTTGATAAGTGAATCCCATTGTGTTTGGTTAAGTCCGAACCTTTTTATCAAGTAACATACTTTGTTGTTGTATTGTCTCGATCTCGTATCCATAGACGATCACACGAAGTGTGAACCGATTAGTTGTATTGTCTCGACTCAGTCCATTGACAATCACTTTCGGAGAAAGGACTTATAGGTAGGAAAAGTTTTAGCTTGAGGTATATTTGGGTACCCTCGCCTTTTCAATGCTTTAAGAAAAAAAAGAAAAAAACTTTAGTTGTTTTGATTTTCTTTCGTTTGACTTTGCTCTAAGAGCATTGTAAAGTCTGGAATTCATGCCGCTTTTCATATTTAATTGATATTGGAAAGGTCTTCCCTAGTTAATCAATAAAAGAGGGTTAAAATTGACAATTTTGCCTTTTATAGGGTATGAGTTGTGCGTACGTGAATCCTTTGAGTGTATAAAGGTTTCATAACCCTACATTCTTGTTTTTCCTTCCCTGAAACTCTTTTTAACTTAAGACTGATTGTTGAGGTTAAATTGTGATTTCCTCTCACAAATCTGTAAGCATATGGATACTCCAAGCATCATGTCTTCTGGTGGAAAAGATGTTAATGTGATTGTTAAGCCATCAATCACGAAGGAAAAAGAAAGATCTCCGTTACCTCAAACTTTGAAAAGAAAAAGAAGGAATGTGAGGAAGCCAAGGGATGTTCCTTCAAATTCTCAGAAGTTTTCTGATGTCCTTGAAGAATTGAAGGAGACAAGAAAGGAGATTCAACAAATAAAGGCTTGTGTTTTGAGAACTCTTGAAATTCAGAAGGCCCTGGTTCGACATCTTCAGCCTAGAAGGTTTGTTGGAATTGACTCCTTCATTCACGAACCATATGTCCCCATGGATGTTGAATACAAGGAGTTCGGGGACGATAAAGAATTTTTCAGAGGTCTCAATGTCTAGGAAACTTCTTATGAGAATTTTATTCTTATGTTTTTAAGAAGAATAACTAGAGATTGGAATAGCCATTATTGTTCACATAGCTATGTCCAACGTTTTTCATCTTTAATGTTTTTAGATTTATTTATTTAAATTTTAAAGTTTGTTAGGAAGATGATTTTGCAGTATTAATCTTTATGGTTTTATATATTGCAATTTGTTATGGGATATGTGTGTTTGCGTCCGTGAACTATGATTGTCCCATACGTGGTCAAAAGTTATCTCTCTATATCGGTATAAAAGTATTGATAAAAGATAGAATGAACTTTTGACATTAATAAAGTTAAAGCCTTTTATATCAATATTTGATGGAAGAAAGGATAAAACTTTTGTTTACAAGGATTATGTCTATTGTATGTCATTGTGAAAATAGTGATGGAAAATAAAATGAATCCTTGTCTATTCCGCAGTATTGATTTTACCTGATCCATATTTTTTATGTATATATTGTGCGGCTCCGTAAGTTTTCTTATGTTGAGCATTTTCGATTAAAATAATCATGGGTTCTCTTGTGGTTATTTTAATTGGGTATTTTGGATACAAGTTCATATTCTTATATGATTTGTGTTGTCCAAAGAAATCCTTCTTTTCTTGTGAAAGTAAGGTCGTTCTTGTTGTTCTTTCGGGAATGACATTTTATGGGGGAGAGTTCTTAATGGAACTTGTGCTTAATTGCCAAATCTTTGTGGGGAGTGCGGCTATGGAATATTATAGGGGTTATCTTGTATCTTTAGAAACTCCTTGATGAATACATTTAGCTTCGGCTATATGATTGCATCTAAAAAGTTGATATGTGCTTTCTTTTGGTCATGAAGTGTCTCTATGGAAATTTCATTAGGATTTATCTTGTATCTTTATAAACTCGTTGATGAATACACTAAGTTTCGACTATGTGAAATCATCGAAACAAAGTTGATATGTTCTATTTTAGTCATGAAGTATCTCTATGAGAATTTCATTATGATCCCGCTAGTTTTTGTACCTTTGCTAATTTATATTGACAAAATGGGGGAGAACTGTTGTGTAGTTCACACTACAAATACATATGGTTTACGGATCATTATGTAAGGGGGAGTGGTTTTCATTGTGAGATGAAGTATTGACTAAGGTGGAGTGATACATATCACCTTAGTATTATTGTCAAAGTTGTGATACAATTGAACTTTGATGTTGTGTAATAATACTATGACACTGTATAACAATGATTGAGAACAATTTTTTTCTTATTGTTATTGTTAGAGCACTGCTCGGTCAAACTCGCAAGCGTTGCTATCTCAAGCTTGTTTGTCAAGTTTAGTTTCCAAAAGTATAAGTCTTGATTTCTAATCTACTTATAGCTAAGTCTCGGACTAGGATAGAAAGTGTAGTTGAGCTCTAGACTCCACGGCGATCATCATACAAAGACGAAGAACTACTCAAGGAACTGGTGGAACTTCATCGACTAAAAGGTATGTGGAGACTTGAACTTATCTATCACTCAAAAGTTTATCTACTCTATCTCCTATCTTGAGACCAAAGTCGTATTGCTATATATACTTCGATTATACACATTTGCTATTTCGATCCGAGTTTATCTCGCTTATCTATTTCTCGAAATATGTGTTGGTAAGCTTTCGCTTTGGCCAAGTTCATCTTTACAAGTGACGAAAGTCATGTTGATTATTTCAATATCTTGAAAATCGCTTTGATGAAGAATAGTGTGTGAGAAACCTCTATTGAACATCCTCTAAGAATGTTTCAATGATTGAAATGAGAGTTTAGAATATATAACCTTGAATGGATATAAACATTGTATGTGAACTCATACGTGTGTAAGTCCAAAATCCTTGAACCAAAGTATGCGTACTTTGCTTCTCAGGATAACCGGAACAAAAGTCCGCGTACTGTCGGAAATTCACGTCCCGTGAATTTCTGCTGGAGTTTGTGAACTGAAAACAAACTTAATCCGGGTACTTAAGTATGCGTACAGGTATGCATACTTGAGTGGGTTTGTTGATGGTGGTTTTTAGACAAAGGGTAAAATCGTAAAACCCCGAATAACCTAATGTCACCGGTGACACATGTATTAGAACATTCAATGCATGTAGTCAGTAATTAATAGGGGATATTTTTTCAAATTAGGGTTACAACGAACAAAACCCTAATTCCCCTCCGTGCCAATGGCAAATCATGCCAGCCACACCTAGCCTAAGCTAGCCGCGCCATGCCAAATGCACTCTGCCTTGGCCCTAGCTATGCTAGTCACACCAAACGCGCCAAAGCATGCCAACCATGCTAGCCGCACCTCCGTGCCAATGGCAAATCATGCCAGCCACACCTAACCCAAGCTAGCCGCGCCATGCCAAACGCACTCTGCCTTGGCCCTAGCTATGCTAGTCACACCAAACACGCCAAAGCATGCCAACCATGCTAGCCGCACCTCCGTGCCAATGGAAAATCATGCCAGCCACACCTAGCCCAAGCTAGCCGCACCTCCGTGCCAATGGAAAATCATGCCAGCCACACCTAGCCCAAGCTAGCCGCGCCATGCCAAACGCACTCTCTCTTGGCCCTAGCTATGCTAGTCACACCAAACGCGCCAAAGCATGCCAACCATGCTAGCCGCACCTCCGTGCCAATGGAAAATCATGCCAGCCACACCTAGCCCAAGCTAGCCGCACCTCCGTGCCAATGGCAAATCATGCCAGCCACACCTAGCCCAAGCTAGCCGCGCCATGCCAAACGCACTCTGCCTTGGCCCTAGCTATGCTAGTCACACAAACGCGCCAAAGCATGCCAACCATGCTAGTCGCACCTCCGTGCCAATGGCAAATCATGCCATCCACACCTAGCCCAAGCTAGTCGCACCTCCATGCCAATGGAAAATCAAGCCAGCCACACCTAGCCCAACCTAGCCACGCCATGCCAAACGCACTCTGCCTTGGCCCTAGCTATGCTAGTCACACAAACGCGCCAAAGCATGCCAACCATGGTAGCCGCACCTCCGTGCCAATGGGAAATCATGCCAGCCACACCTAGACCAAGCTAGCCGCACCTCTGTGCCAATGGAAAATCATGCCAGCCACACCTTGCCCAAGCTAGCCACGTCATGCCAAACGCACTCTGCCTTGGCCCTAGCTATGCTAGTCACACCAAACGCGCCAAAGCATGCTAACCATGCTAGTCGCACCTCCGTGCCAATGGCAAATCATGCCAGCCACACTTAGCCCAAGCTAGCCACGCCATGGCAAACGCACGCTGCCTTGGCCCTAGCTACGCTGGTCGCACCACGCCAAGCCAAACACCCTTACCTTGGCCCTAGCCGCGCCATGCCAAAGTAGCGCCCGCGCCTATGCTTGCAAACCGTGCAACCAAGGCCAAATTGGTCACGCATGCCATTGGCACATGCCAACACGCATCGCTGGTAGCTTTTCTTACCAGGCTGTGGCCCTAATGGCTGAGCATGCCATTGGCACAAGCCAACACGCTCGCTGGTAGTTTTTCTTACCAAGCCGTGTCCCAAATGGCCAAGCATGCCATTGGCACATGCCAACACGCATCGCTGGTAGCTTTTCTTACCAGGTCGTGGCCCTAATGGCCGAGCATGCCATTGGCACATGCCAACACGCTCGCTGGTAGCTTCTTACCAAGCCGTGGCCCTAATGGACAAGCATGCCATTGGCACATGCCAACACGCATCGCTTGTAGCTTTTCTTACCAGGTTGTGGCCCTAATGGACGAGCATGCCATTGGCACATGCCAACACGCTCGCTGGTAGCTTTTCTTACCAAGCCGTGGCCCTAATGGCCGAGCATGCAATTGGCACATGCTGACACGTATCGCTGGTAGCTTTTCTTACCAGGTCGTAGCCCTAATGGCTGAGCATGCCATTGGCACATGCCAACACGCATGGCTGGTAGCTTTTCTTACTAGGACATGGCCCTAATGGCCGAGCATGCCATTGGCACATGCCAACATGCATCGCTGGTAGCTTTTCTTACCAAGACGTGGCCCTAATGGCCATGCGTGCCATTGACAAATGCCAAACATGCACGCTGGTAGCCTAACTTGCAAGCCGTGCAACCTAGTCCAACTTGGTCGTACGTGCCATTGACACATGCCAAAACCCACGCTGGTAGCCTAACTTGCAAACCGTGCAACCTACCACCAAGGCATTCCGCACACGCCATTGGCACATGCCACACACACCACTAGCAGCTCTGGCATTGCCACTTACACTCAACGTACAACCTACCACCAAGGCATTCCGCACATGCCATTGGCACATGCCACACACGCCACTAGCAGATCTGGCATTGCCACTTGCACTCAAGGTGCAACCCGCAACAAAGGCATTCCGCACATGCCACACGCGCCACTAGCACGCCACTTGCACTCAAGGTGAAACCAACACTCGAGACATCAACACAAACCGGGGATGCTTTCCGGGTCTTGGTTTGGCGGTCAAACATGCACGGCGTACACTACGCTCACATTAAGAAAGCGTGAATAGGAATAAAGCGGTCAAATAAATGAGGAAATAATGGTGAAAACGTTTTCACCCATAAACACCATGCGGTTACCACCTCCTCCCATTATTTCACCCTTTACTCTCTTCCTTCATGAGGCCAGGGTACGCTTCAATCTCGACTTGTATAAATAGGTCTTACCTATTTCCACCAGACAACAAGTCTCGGTCAGGATAAAAACACAACACTCTCAGAAAAGGCAACTTTGCAAGCTCTTCAAAAAAGCTTTCATCTCTTGCAAGCTTCCAAAGCTTCCACTTTCTGATACAAGTCGAGACACTACTCTCCCAGAATTATTCTGGTCTCAATACCTTTCTTTGCTTCCCTCCCCAAATCAACCCTTCTCCTCCACTTTGTGACCGAAGCAAGTCTGGAACGGCCATTTCTTGGTTTAGGCCGTACTTGTACAGATTGATCTCTCGAATCTAGAAAGTGCTCACGTGCAGCACATTTGTTTAGGGTTTAAACCAGTTTCTCACTCACCTACCGAATTTACCAAAGTCGGCGGAAACGATTTTTACCCATAAACAATTGGCGACCACAGCGGGAGGATTGATCTATTTGTTACAATACCAACTCTGACTCCTGATTTCGTTTCCCGAACGTCAAATCCCAACATGGTGGAACTCAGGTCCGGAGCGGCTGCCGAGAATACCAGCACAGAACACATCCCTGATGTTAGCGTCTCTCCCAATAACGTTGTTGCATCACCTACTGACTACAGCAACATCGAATGCACTCCCTCAAGCGTAACACCGCCAATCACCAGGGCCAGAGCCGCTGCCTCCTCTAGTGTCTCTGCACAACCCTCTAATCACGGCAACGAAAATATCTCTTCGGGTGTCACGCCACCAGTCACCAGGGCCAGAGCCGCCGCTGCGGCCCCTAATGCTTCGTCTAGCATGGCGCCTCCGACCACAACTAAGGTTCCAACTACCCCGCCGACGGGACGAAAGACCGGAGGGACCAGAGGAAGTCGTCCTTATGTCACCGTCGTTGATTTGATGGAATGACAGGAGATGCTCGCCAGAGCCCAGATGGATATGGTTTCAACGCAGAAGGAGGTACTCGTCTTTCTCATGACCATGACAGAACGACTACCACGTGATTCGCGTCCTCCAGAGCCGCTTAGGAACGTCTCCAACAACCCCGACGCCAGCACCTCGGCGGAGCATGCCTCCACGGATGAGGAAACTCGCCCTAGAATCCCGTTGGAAATAAATTAGCCGCCCAACTTCGTCACGCGAGAAGATCTGGAACAACTTTTCCGCAACCGAATCAAGAATGATGAATTGGACGTACATCATCACCAACCCCCTTACCCATCCGAAATGCAGAGAATCCCTCTCCCAATGGGGTACTCTTCTCCTCAATTTACCCTGTACGATATACCGGGAGTGCACATGAGCATGTCTCCCGTTTCCTGGAATTCCTAGGTGAACATGAATATAATCACGTTCTTCGTTTAAGGGAATTATCAAAATCACTTACTGGAAGGGCGTATACATGGTACAACAGCATCCCACCGAACATCATTCCCAACTGGAGTAGCATGGTCACTGCGTTTTACAAGAAATACTTCTTCGTATCTGAACAAGTTACTTTCTCAGACCTCGGAAGAATGTACCGGTGGGATAACGAACATCCGAATGATTTCGTCAAAAGGTTCAGGGTTCAAGCACTCGACTGTCACGACCCAAACGTGACCGAGCAACAACTGGTGAACGCGTGTATCAATGGTATGGTTCCTATTTACCGCGCCTTGCTAGAGAACTTGCGCTTCCAAACATTCTCCGAACTCCATGAAGCCGCCAGACGATCCGCAACAACAAAGACCGGCATTCTTTGGAAAGAGCTAGGCCAACTCGAACCGAAGACACGCGTGAAACTCGCGGGAGTAGACGCCTCATCAGCAAGCAATTTAATGCCGGCTCATCCTCCGTTAATATAGTAAACGAAAGGGGAAAAAGAAAAGCCCCAACTACGAGCCACCAGCCAAAACGTGAAGTGTCGGCGCAACGGGAACCCCCGCCACGAAAGACCGTCACTAAAACTCCCATGCAGCATCATGAGACCGAAGGAAATACCCTTGATTTCCCGTTTCCCATCGAGTAGGTGATTGACCTCCTAGAAGCCTGGGTTCAAGATGATGTTATTAGACTGCCACCTCCCAGACGTCTACCAACTGAGGCTGAGATGGCGAACCTGGCACTTGCCATTACCACAGGTTCGTTCACCACCCGACCAGCGATTGCAACAGACTAAAGCATATTTTCAAAGAAAGGATAGAAGCGGGAGAACTCCAACTAGGAGACGAAAGAGTGCATCGAGACCCACTCCCAATAAGAAACTGCGGGTCCTCTGGGGACTCCGTGCACTAGACTGTACAATCCATGATGCAACATGTATGCGAAATTCTCTATCTTTCCAAGGTGCAGCGCCAAGATATTTTCCCAGCTCTCAATCGCGTTGTATCCGGCAAACGACTTTTCTCTCCTCGGAAACCACGCCGGGGGCCCAAGCTTTCCAAACAAAGGCGGAACCAAAAAGGAGAACTGGGGACTGCTGACCACGTCCTGTTTAAGAGGTAACGAATTTGACGACACGCTCATCGACACGGCCTCTGACCACAACATCATTACTTTCAAGACACTAAAGGCAGCAGGATTTACAAAACAAGACGCTATCTATTCCCCGTCCGTGATTAAGAACTTGAGAGGAGAAACTTTGAACGCACATGGATACATCAACATAGAGATCAATATGGGAGACGCTATAACGCATAGCAAATTCCACATTTTCAAAGAACTAGATCATGACATGATATTGGGACGCTTATGGGTGCTCGACAACAAAGCGAAATTGGATGTGCACCCTCTGCCGACGTCCACGCCCGAAAGAATTTCCAACAAATCATCCCACTGGTTATCGCATCAACGAACTATCGAAGGAACCCAGACATCCGGAGAGGACCCGTTGGCGCTAGCTCATGGTTTTCAAATGCAAGTAAGTCTCGACCGAGCAACCTTTTACGCAACTGGTCTTTCCTTCCCCCATTCCGTCATGGGGACTCGGCGCGATTACTGGCACGAACGCTGTCAAAAAATGTGAATGAGGAGCTGGACCATTTGAACACTTTGCAAGAAGCTTGGAAACTTCTATTGAAACCAACGAAGCCAAGACTCAAACGGTTGCACGATGTCTGAACCCGTTTTCAATCGGAGATGTAGTGGTTAAGGAAAGCTCGTTTCAAGTTGGGAAGATGACAGTAAAAATGGCTATTCAAACTGATTCGCCCAATGAAAGAGAAGACGAGATGTATCTGGTTGCGTATACCCTTTTGGGAGGATATTGCAAGCTCATCAATGCAGACACACCTGAAGGCGTGATAATTCACTCGCGATGGCTCAAGGTCTCCAATCCCTAAAATGATGTATTTCCCAATCACTCCCCCTTTTAGTATTTCCTTTAACAATTCCTCTTAGTAGTTGTACTCCCCCAAGATGAATACACCTTTTGTATTTTTTTCCTGGGGATTCCCTTTTCCGTCAAAAAAAAAAAGCATAAATACATCTCTTTCCAAGCAAATTATCCAGATATCAGAGAAATACATCAGATGAACCCAGAAAACCATTGCAGAACCATCATACCACAACCTCTTTCAAAAAATATATATGAAGCAAAATGTTGACTGATGAAGAAGAAGGTAAAGATGAGTTTACGAAAAAAAAAAACATCAGGGGAACTAAGCAGCTAGCAGAAATAATAAAAGGGAGGAACTATCCCTCGAAGGATGGAGCACAAGTCCCCTCGGGCAAGGCTATCTTCAAGAACTTCCCCCAGCAATACCTCGGGCAACAAAGGTTCCATTCAACGGTGTTAGCAGCATCAACCTCAACATCCCATACCGAAGCAACCACAGCAGCAGCAGTGTCCTTCCCGACGACCGGTCCAGCATACGCCACCATGACCCCTCCGGTATCACCAACGACACCTTTGGCATCAACTTCAAAGGCTATTTCGTTTCCGTCATATGCTCCTTCGAAGGTTTTCTCATCGACACTTCGAAGAAAGTTTTTTGATTCATCCGCATCAAAATCAAGAATCATGGCGCTCTCCTCCAAGAGCCTCACACGTTCGCTTTTCCGTCGCTTCGACCTAGAAACAGTCTGATCCGCCCCATACCCGGACCGAGGAAAGGCTTTGCCGCACTGAAACTTCTCAATATTCCAAGACTCTTCCTCGTTCTCTCGCCCCTCCTCCATGCTCACTGAACCCAAGAAAGTCCGAACATGCACCTGTTCTTCATGGGGATAGATGGAATGGAGGTCCTTAATGATTTCACTAGCTTCATGGAACAGAGATTCAATCCCAACCAATGCCTCCTCAAGAGAAGAAGATCGATCTCCGCCAATTCTGAAGTCCTTCTCCGAAGAGTTAAAGGTGCGGCCATCCCTGGAGGGTCCCATCATACACTGCAAAAAATGGGGAAAATGATCAAGTTCCACCCTATCTATACACATATAAAAAGAGGATAACATGAACAGAGAAGAAGAAGAAAACATACCGGTATGATCTTCTTAGCCCGAATAACCCTAGTCGGGGTGATTTTGCAAGAGTCAGACCTCGCGCCTTCACTTGGAGAATCTGGTTGTTTAGAGGATTATTCGTCTCTAGGCAAAGAAAGAAACTCAATAAGAAGAACCTTTTGTCAAACAAGGGAGACGGTACAATTGCGTTGGGTATGAATACAGAACCTTAAAAAAGGTAAGGAAGCAATGAGGGACATAACGCTTCCATATTTTAGCATGGATAATGCCCTGATTGAAGCCGCGCGTGAAGGAAGGCAAAATAAGGAAACTTTGCTATCTGTAGAGAAACGCCTGCTTCCTCCTTGTTTACACCGGCCCCACCAATTGCGCCAACTTCCCAATGACCGCCAAAGTCACGCGCCAGCTAGCACGCTCAGCTTCCCCATCTTGCGCCGGTCCCGCCAGCTAGCACGATCAGCTTCCCCACCTTGCACCGGTCCCGCCATCTAGCACGATCAGCTTCCCCACCTTGCGCGGTCCCGCCAGCTAGCACGCTCAGTTTCCAAACTCGTGTCAACTTCTCAATGCCGCCCAGCTTCCTGCCTCTCAATGATGCTGACTTCCCAATTGTGCCAGCCTCCCGATTTGTGCAAAACTGCCAGAGGCAAGGATTCCAAATCCTATTTATAAAAAGGACAGACAAGCCTCCTCAATTTTCTTTACGATTTACTACTGATAGTTTGTCACCATCTTGTGCTTACCTCGCAACAAAGCTCATGTTCCGAGCTAAGCAGGGGACTTAATGTTGATGGTGGTTTTTAGACAAAGGGTAAAATCGTAAAACCCCAAATAACCTAATGTCACCGGTGACACATTTATTAGAACATTCAATGCATGTAGTCAGTAATTAATAGGGGGTATTTTTTTAAATTAGGGTTACAACGAACAAAACCCTAATTCCCCTCCATGCCAATGGCAAATCATGCCAGCCACACCTAGCCCAAGCTAGCCGCGCCATGCCAAACGCACTCTGCCTTGGCCCTAGCTATGCTAGTCACACCAAACACGCCAAAGCATGCCAACCATGCTAGCCGCACCTCCGTGCCAATGGCAAATCATGCCAGCCACACCTAGCCCAAGCTAGCCGCGCCATGCCAAACGCACTCTGCCTTGGCCCTAGCTATGCTAGTCACACCAAACGCGCCAAAGCATGCCAACCATGCTAGCCGCACCTCCGTGCCAATGGCAAATCATGCCAGCCAAATCTAGCCCAAGCTAGCCGCACCTCCGTGCCAATGGCAAATCATGCCAGCCACACCTAGCCCAAGCTAGCCGCGCCATGCCAAACACACTCTGCCTTGGCCCTAGCTATTCTAGTCACACAAACGCGCCAAAGCATGCCAACCATGCTAGCCGCACCTCCGTGCCAATGGAAAATCATGCCAGCCACACCTAGCCCAAGCTAGCCACACCTCCGTGCCAATGGCAAATCATGCCAGCCACACCTAGCCCAAGCTAGCCACGCCATGCCAAACGCACTCTGCCTTGGCCCTAGCTATGCTAGTCACACCAAACGCGCCAAAGCATGCCAACCATGCTAGCCGCACCTCCGTGCCAATGGCAAATCATGCTAGCCACACCTAGCCCAAGCTAGCCGCACCTCCGTGCCAATGGAAAATCATGCCAGCCACACCTAGCCCAAGCTAGCCACGCCATGCCAAATGCACTCTGCCTTGGCCCTAGCTATGCTAGTCACACCAAACGCGCCAAAGCATGCTAACCATGCTAGTCGCACCTCCGTGCCAATGGCAAATCATGCCAGCCACACCTAGCCCAAGCTAGCCACGTCATGGCAAACGCACGCTGCCTTGGCCCTAGCTACGCAGGTCGCATCATGCTAAGCCAAACACCCTTACCTTGGACCTAGCCGCGCCATGCCAAAGTAGCGCCCGCGCCTAGGCTTCCAAACCGTGCAACCTAGGCCAAATTGGCCACGCATGCCATTGGCACATGCCAACACGCATCGCTGGTAGCTTTTCTTACCAGGCCGTGGCCCTAATGGCCGAGCATGCCATTGGCACATGCCAACACGCTCGCTGGTAGCTTTTCTTACTAAGCCGTGGCCCTAATGGCCAAGCATGTCATTGGCACATGCCAACAAGCATCGCTGGTAGCTTTTCTTACCAGGTCGTGGCCCTAATGGCCGAGCATGCCATTGGCACATGCCAACACGCTCGCTGGTAGCTTTTCTTACCAAGCCGTGGCCCTAATGGCCAAGCATGCCATTGGCACATGCCAACACGCATCGCTGGTAGCTTTTCTTACCAGGCCGTGGCCCTAATGGCCGAGCATGCCATTGGCACATGCCAACACGCTCGCTGGTAGCTTTTCTTACCAAGTCGTGGCCCTAATGGCCAAGCATGCCATTGGCACATGCCAACACGCATTGCTGGTAGCTTTTCTTACCAGGCCGTGGCCTTAATGGCCGAGCATGCCATTGGCACATGCCAACACGCTCGCTGGTAGCTTTTCTTACCAAGTCGTGGCCCTAATGGCCGAGCATGCCATTGGCACATGCCGACACGCATCGCTGGTAGCTTTTCTTACGAGGTCGTAGCCCTAATGGCCGAGCATGCCATTGCCACATGCCAACACGCATCGCTGGTAGATTTTCTTACCAGGACATGGCCCTAATGGCCGAGCATGCCATTGGCACATGCCAACATGCATCGCTGGTAGCTTTTCTTACCAGGACGTGGCCCTAATGTCCATGTGTGCCATTGACAAATGCCAAACACGCACGCTGGTAGCCTAACTTGCAAGCCGTGCAACCTAGTCCAACTTGGCCGTACGTGCCATTGACACATGCCAAAACCCACGCTGGTAGCCTAACTTGCAAACCGTGCAACCTACCACCAAGGCATTCCGCACACGCCATTGGCACATGCCACACACACTACTAGCAGCTATGGCATTGCCACTTACACTCAACGTACAACCTACCACCAAGGCATTGCCCACATGCCATTGGCACATGCCACACACGCCACTAGCAGCTCTGGCATTGCCACTTGCACTCAAGGTGCAACCCGCAACAAAGACATTCCGCACATGCCACACGCGCCACTAGCAGCGCCACTTGCACTCAAGGTGAAACCAACACTCGAGACATCAACACAAACTGGGGATGCTTTCCAGGGTCTTGGTTTGGCGGTCACAAAGATGCGGCGTACACTACGCTCACATTAAGAAAGCGTGAATAGGAATAAAGCGGTCAAATAAATGAGGAAATAATGGTGAAAACGTTTTCACCCATAAACACCATGCGGTTACCCCTTCCTCCCATTATTTCACCCTTTACTCTCTTCCTTCATGAGGCCAGGGTACGTTTCAATCTCGACTTGTATAAATAGGTCTTACCTATTTCCACCAGACAACAAGTCTCGGTCAGGAGAAAAACACAACACTCTCAGAAAAGGCAACTTTGCAAGCTCTTCAAAAAAGCTTTCATCTCTTGCAAGCTTCCGAAGCTTCCACTTTCTGATACAAGTCGAGACACTACTCTCCCAGAATTATTCTGGTCTCAATACCTTTCTTTGCTTCCCTCCCCAAATCAACCCTTCTCCTCCACTTTGTGACCGAAGCAAGTCTGGAACGGCCATTTCTTGGTTTAGGCCGGACTTATACAGATCGATCTCTCGAATCTAGAAAGTGCTCACGTGCAACACATTTATTTTGGGTTTAAACCAGTTTCTCACTCACCTACCGAATTTACCAAAATCGGCGGAAACGATTTTTACCCATAAACAGGGTTATTTTCTAAAAACGGTTTATTCGTGAACTTAAACTTATATAAACTAAGGAATGCATATTTGCAAACCGTGGCTATAAAGTTCATGAATTGATTCGAGTGAATCAAAATTGTTTGTGCTTCGATTGTGTCTTGTATACTTCTATGAGATCTAAGCAATTGAACAACTCTCTAACTAGTTCTTTTGAGTCATTTGAACTAGTTATGGTGAAGATGAATATGGTTGATATGAAAGTGCTCATATGGCTAACCATTTGGTTAACTACTTTTGAACCAACTAGGTGTACAAGTTTAGGTACGGTTACACAAACCTAAATAAACGTGCATTTCATTTGCGTATAACAAGCTAAGTTCGATCTAACGGTTGAAAGATATTAGCTTGAATCTAATCAGGTTTTCATCTAACGGTGAATATTGAATGCTTTGTTACCAAGGTAACTTAGATTGTAAACCCTGATTTGGAAGATTATATAAAGGAGAACTCTAGCAACTGGGAAACCTAATCCCCACACCTCATATGTGATACTAGTTGTATAATCTAGAGTCGATTCTCCTTTAACCTTAGGTTTCTACCGAGACCCTGTAGGTTAACGACTTGGAGACTTCATTGGGATTGTGAATCCATACCCAACTATTTTCTCTGTAGTTGCGTGATTTGATTTTGCTGTTTCTATCGTATTTGAGTATAATCGTAAGATTGGCTTAAGATTAATTTCTCCGATAGGCAAGATAGAAAAGTAATCACAAATACCTTCGTCTCATCGTTTGTGATCCCACAATATCATGTTTCTTTAGTCGATTAAGATTATTGTGAGGTGATTGATAATTCTAGGCTGTTCTTCGGGAATATAAGTCTGGGTTATCAATTGGTTCTTGTTCACCTTGATTTATCAAAAGACGGAACAAAACTCGTAGGTAATTCTGTAGGAGACAGATTTATCTATTCCTGTAGACTTTTCTATGTGATACAGATTTGTTTATTAAAGTCTTCGACTTTGGGTCGTAGCAACTCTTAGTTGTGGATGAGATCAGCTAAGGGAATCAAGTGTGTACTATCCTGCTGGGATCAGAGACGTAAGGAGCGCAACTGTACCTTGGATCAGTATGAGATTGATTGGGATTCAACTACAGTCCAGACCAAAGTTAGTTTGTAGTAGGCTAGTGTCTGTAGCGGCTTAATACAATGTGTGTTCAATCTGGACTAGGTCCCGGGGTTTTTCTGCATTTGCGGGTTCCTCGTTAACAAAACTTCTGGTGTCTGTGTTATTTCTTTTTCGCATTATATTTTGTTATATAATTGAAATATCACAGGTTGTGCATTGAATCAATCAATTGGGAAATCCGACCTTTGGTTGTTGATTGAAATTGATTGATCCTTGAACATTGGTCTTTGGTACCGTTCAAGTTAATTTCTCTTGTATTCAATTAGACTCGCAGATTTCGATTTGCTTGAGTCAGTAATCGAGAAATTGAGATATAACTCTTTGATATACTTTTTATTAAGATTGAGTCTGACTGTCTAGTTGATTCTCTTAAAAGTATTTTAGAGTTAGTCCATAAAGATTGTTAAATGAATTATTGAGTGAGGTTGTTTTACGCCCACTTTTTCAGTTATGGCTACGGATCTTCAACAACTATGATGTTGTGTTGAACATGTTCAGAATCACTGGAGTACTTGGAAGTGACGAAGATTTCGAGTAATGTTGAAGAACCAAGGAAATCAAGTATTTGGATGAGAAGCTACAAAGTTTACTTATTTTGTAATCCATATGTATTGATAGTTTTCTCAGTAAAATTGACAAAGGGGGAGATTGTTAGAGCACTACTCGGTCGAACTCGCAAGCGTTGCTATCTCAAGCTTGTTTGTCAAGTTTAGTTGCCAAAAGTATAAGTCATGATTTCTAGTCTACTTATAGTTATGTCTCGGATTAGGATAGAATGTGTAGTTGAGATTTAGACTTCACGGCGTTCATCGAGTGAAGACGAAAAGCTACTAAGGGGATCTTGTGGAACTTCATCAACAAAAGGTATGTGGAGACTTGAACTCATCTATCACTCATAAGCAGTGTAGTCAAAATCGCTCTCCAAGGCCGATTACTCGCCGAGTAATCGATACAGGCAATATGACTGAGGTAATTTCCGATTCCAAGCCATTTTCGATTTTAGCGAATAAGGCAGGCGATTTTGCTGATTTGGACATATTTTTAAGCATAACGAGTTAACGATTTTCCCGAGTTGGCCTTGCATGCACTAAAATCAGAAATGAAAATTTTCGTAACCCCTCAATAGGAGTTATCAAATATAAAAACCTTTAAATACATAATATATACGTTCAATATAATAATATTACCTACAAATTACTTGATAGTGTTAAGATTTTAATTTTAATTAGGTGCAAATCATGACTTATGAGCAACAAAATATAAATCTCTAATAAATAGATTCCGAGTATTAGACCTGTTTTAGCGATTTCCAAGTCCAAACTTATTGCTCCTAGCTCCAAGCTTTCCAACCGAGTAAGACCGAGGAACGATTTCAAGTATTTTGCTCAGAAGTCTATTTCTATTCTATCTCCTATTGAGACAAAAGTCGTATAGCTATATAGATTTTACTTTATACACATTTGATATTTCGAGCTGAGTTTAACTCGCTTACATATTTCTCGAAATATGTGTTGGTAAGCTTTTGCTTTAACCAAGTTCATCTTTTATTCTTGACGAAAGTCAAAAGATGATCATGTGAAAATCGTCTAGTAACATCTTACATGATTTGTTTGAGACAATCATTTGATGTAGACTTGGAATGTTTCGTATTGATCAATTGATCACTTGAAAATTGCTTTGAAGCTAATAGTTTGTGTGAGACAGCTATTCCTGTCTTCTAAGAATGTTTCAATGATTAAAATGAGTTTAGAACAACTAACCATTGATTAGATATAGCATAGTATGCGTACTTGTATGCTAACTATTGTAGATATATTCCAAGTACGCTAACTTAATATGCATACCCGTAGGCGTACTGATTCAACAGTTGAAGTCCGAGAACCATAGTATGTATACCCGTATGCGTACTGATTTTAACTGATGTTGGTCGTGAACGATAGTATGCGTACATGTTTGCATACTGGCGAACAGACCAGGTCCTGGAACTCTAGGTATGCATACCCGTTTGCATACCTGAGTGGGTTAATTTCTAAAATCGATTTATTCGTGAACAAATACATTTATATAATAAGGAATGCAATCTTTGCAAATCGTGGCTATAATGTTCATGAATTGAGTCGAGTGAATCAAAATCGATTTTGCTTCAACTGTGTCTTGTATACTTCTATGAGAATATAAACAATTGGACAACTCTATAACTAGTTTCATTTGAGTCAATTAAACTAGTTGTGATTAAGATAAACAAGGTTGATATGAAAGTGTTCATATGGATAACTTCGGTTAACTATTGTTGAGCCAACTAAGTATACACGTTTAGGTACGGTTACCCATATCTAAATGAAGGTACATTTCATTTGTGTGTAACAAGCTAATTCAATCTAACGGCTTAAAGATATTAACTTGAATCTAATCAGGTTTTCATCTAACGGTGACTATTGAATGCTTTGTTACCAAGGTAAATGTGATACTAGTTGCGACTAGATTCGATTCTCCTTTAACCTAGGTTTTTCTAAAACCATTATAGGTTAACGACTTAAAGACTTCATTGGGATTCTGAAGCCATACCCAACTATTTTATTTGTAGTTGTGTGTTCTGATTTTACTTTTTTCTATCGTATTGAGTACTATCTTCTCTAAGATTTGCTCGAGATTCAATCTCTGATATGTAAGATCAAAAGTAGTCACAAACATCTTCGTCTCATCGTTTTTGAATCCACAATATCTTGTACCGCTACCATAAGGTTAAGATCATTGTGAGGTGATTGATATTACTAGGCTATTCGGGAATATAAGTCCGGTGTATCAATTGGTTCCTGTTCACCTTGATTTATCAAAAGACGGAACAAAAACTCGTAGGTACTTCTGTGGGAGACAGATTTATCTATTCAATAGACTTTTCTGTGTGAGACAGATTTGTTTATCAAGTCTTCGACTTTGGGTCATAACAACTCTTAGTTGTGGGTTAGATCAGCTAAGAGAATCAAGTGCGTAGAGTCCTACTGGGATTCAGAGGCGTAAGGAACGCGACTGTACCTTAATCAGTGTGAGATTGGTTAGGGCTCAACTACATTCCAGTCCGAAGTTAACTTGTAGTAGGCTAGAGTCTGTAGCGGTTAATACAGTGTGGTTTTCAAATCTGAACTAGGTCCCAGGATTTTTTTGCATTTGCGGTTTCCTCGTTAACAAAATTTTTGGTGTATGTGTTATTTCTTTTCCGCATTATATTTTCTATATAATTGAAATATCACAGTTGTGTGCAGTTCAATCAATTAGATTGTCCAACCTTTGGTTGTTGATATAAACTGATTGACACTTGAACATTGGTCTTTGGTACCGTTTCAAGTTGTTTCTCATATTAATCAGGCTCGCAAGTTTCTATCTGTTTGATTTGTTGATTACATTGAGAAACAGAGATATAAATCTTGAATGTATTTTCCTCGATTGAGTCTGTCTGTTTAGTTGGTTCTCTTGGAAATATATTGGAGTTAATTTATACAGATTGCCTAAACGAAATATTGGGTGTGGTTGTTAGACCCCCACTTTTTCAGGTTAGGGATCCCCTTTTTCGAAGTGGATGGTGCTTGTCCCTTCTGTAAAAGGGATATGGATGTTTTCGGCGATCATGCCCTGCCTTGTGCAAATGAATTGGTGTGCGACACTATTGCAGACATGTGTTATCGAGCGGGCGTGCCATCTAGGAAGGAGGTTGACTTGGGTTTGTGTACAATAATGGCACTACTTTGAGACCAGCTGATATACTCGTGTATAATTGGGACAATGGGCGAGACATGTGCTTTGATGTGACTCGTGTTTCACCATTTACTGGAGGTGGGATACGCACCTTTACTTTGGGGCTTTCCATAAGAATGTTGTTGCTCGGGAGAATGCCATGTATTGGGAGAAATGCACGGCATAAGGTTATGGTTTTGGAACACTTGCGTTCACCACCTTAGGAGAGCTCGGTGATGATACCACATATTTTTTTGAAGCGCTTGCGCAATTATACTGCTTGCTATGATGCTAATGTGCGAGTTGGATATTTTCTATTTCATAGGTTATGAGTGGTCATTCAGAAATGGATTGGAGCACAACTTATTGCTAGGCTTCCGACGAATTTCCTTCCGGATAGTCAATCTGAGATATAATTGTTTTCAAAGACAACTAGTCATTAAAATAAATAAATATGATAATTAAATACTCATTCCGCCCCATATATATAGGCGGAGAAGTAGAATTCTCTTAGAATAAGAAAGTTTTTTGTTTTTATAAATTTTCCTAATGTTGTCTGATTTATCCTCTTCAATTCCAATACATTTATCTAGGGAAAATGAAAAAATCAATAAAATAAGAATTTCCATCCCGCTAAAATATTAAAAAAGTGTATTTGTTTTGGGAATTACTTAAGACATACACTTTAATAAAGGTAAACATGGAAGAAACTACATTGAAATTGATTTTATGCCTATCTATTGGTACTAAAGAATTTTACTTCTCCGCATTTATATTAGGGACTTGAAGAAGGAGGTGGAGGTATGGTGTGGGTAGGGTTTCTAGTAAAGAAGAAAGGGGGGTATAGGTATAGGGAGTTTCAATGTGTGAGTGGTGATGAGACGGGGCCAAGCGAGCGAGGATGGAGTCGATGGAGATCTGAACGAGGGTGGATCCGGGTTGGAGAAGAACAAGAAGTAAGCTCACTAGAACTTGAAGTTTCAGTGTTTAATTGTTGGGACAAAAGATGAGTTGCCAATTGTATAAATATGCAATATTTGTCATCAAATACCCCCAAACCCGTTTTACTTGTCCTCAAGTGAAACAAAATGAAGAAATCCTAACTATACCAAAATCCCAAAACAAATAGGGTGAGGATAACTTCGGGAAAATCTCAAGCAAAAGCTAATAAGTGCTAGGAAGTAGAACTACTAAAGAATCGGAAATGAAAGAATCTATTGACAGATCATAGCCTACTTCCCGCTCACCATTAGGTTTTATGATACTGCACTCAAAAGATCGTGTCTCTCAATAAAGAGAGAAATCCCGGTTGTAAGAAGGCTAACCTTCTCCATGAGACTCCCACAAAAGTGTGACAAAGAATCTTTTTCCTCATGATCTCTAAGGAAGGAAATCAATGGAGTACTCACTACCTTTTCACCCGATCTAATTAATATCACTCTCTCATAAGAACCATAGAAACGCCTTCACTCTTTCTGCCTTCTGTGTTTGGCTTCAAATGTTGATTTACTTAACTTCTAAACTTCACAAAACTTGACAATTTTTAACTTTTCTACTCAATTTCCTTGTTACTTGGAATTTTCTTTACCATGGTTATCAAAACTAAGAAAATAAAATATATATATTTTTTTTTTTTTTTTTTAAGAACTTCACTATATACATTAATTGAAAATTAAAACTACTAACTCCATGGATGAAGGACTATATCACACAATTTCCATAACTTGTATTGTCTTAATTTTAAAATTTTCATTAATTCTCATCTTCTTTTCTTTTCCTTTCTTTGTTGCAAACCTTGACTATATCAACTTTTTCTTCGAATATTCGATGTCGACGATGATGTGTTTCTAATGATGTTAAAAATCGATATTTAAGGAGTTTTCATCTTTAGACACCACCTCATGATTGACTAATTAGCACTCAAGAGAACAAAAAGAAAAGTGGTGCGAAGTCAGACGACATGGACACACACTCTAAAAAGCTTTTCTAGAAAGTCAATTTCGATGTAAATGGGTAGTCTCCACTCCACAATTCTACTAAAAAAAAATCCAACTTAACGTCTAATCAACTAAGGAACCCGATTTAAGACTTCCAAGTTCTTGTTATTTCTGGCTGGGACTCTCTATTACTTAAAAGCATGCTAGTGACTCTAAAATCTCTCTAAAGTATTTACAAAGAGTTTTTTTTTTTTTTTTTTTTTTTTTTTTTTTGAAAAGAAAGACAAACTCTATATGCAAATGATGTAGTCCTCAATGTCAACAGATAATAAGAATTTAAAAGTCATTGAATGCTTTGAAAGCAAACAATCACGAGCTTGCAAGACAAAAGTGGTAAACTAGATCACCACATATAGGGTCTTCCAAGTCAACTGGCTAACTCGGGGAAGATGTTCCAGAAATGGTTTCAATCTCTCGTTTAAAACTTTTTGACCGGTGAAAGACTTGCATGCGCCTTATTGTTTTTCTTATAGCAATATCAAGAACCATATTTCTATTGGTGATAAGAATTTCCATCCCGCTAAAATATTAAAAAAGTGTATTTGTTTTGGGAATTACTTAAGACATACACTTTAATAAAGGTAAACATGGAAGAAACTACATTGAAATTGATTTTATGCCTATCTATTGGTACTAAAGAATTTTACTTCTCCGCATTTATATTAGGGACGGAAGGAGTAATAAAAATATTTAATTTATTGAGATGACTAGTAAAGACGGTGGACGGGCGGAGCAGATGGAGGTGGAGAAGAACAAGAAGTAAACTAGAACTTGAAGTTTCAGTGTTTAATTGTTGGGACGGTTTTAGTGTTTGCGTGTAAATAAAAATCCCAAACAAATATGAGGATAGGAAAATAGAAAAATAAGGGGTAGAAATCGGAAATGCTATTGTAAGCTCCATTCACAACATTACTTACCACTCAAATCCATGTGTCCCAAGAGTATTGGTCATGATTGTTTAACTGTGACCCATCTGCTCACAAAAAGCGGTTTGCACTTCCCAAATCTAGGGTCTAGATGTGGGTGAGTGCTAAGTAGTGTTGTGATTAGAGAGTGGAATAGCATATAAGGAAAACCAAATACTATCGTGTAAACTTAAAGTTGGCAAATAACGATCATTTGTTATTATTATGGAAAGGTTAAATAAAATAATATAGTTCAATAAATTGATACGAGGAGGGATCCCCTCACACTTTTATTATCACACTATCTCACATGTTGGGCGTCATTTTTGTAAATTCAAACCAAACCTTAACGGATTTGAAGCTAATATTTTGATGATATGTTCCTCTTACCAAGTTCTACATGCCTACCAAAAATGAACGTATTCCGAGACGTATAACATCATCATCTACTACTTTGAAAATGAGCCGTTGAAAATCTGTGGATTTCTGGCCGTCGAAATTGAGACCGGTAGATTGTGAGGTTTTATATTTCGGAATACGCTTATTTTTGGTAGGAAAATAGAACTTGGTAAGAGGAACATATCCCCAAAATATTAGCTTCAAATCCGTTATAATTTGGTTTTAATTCGCAAAAATGATGTGCAACGTGTGAGATAGTGTGATAATAAAAGTGTCAATGGATCCTTCCTTGATACTTGATTTTAGATTTTTTAATCGGAAATGAGCTCATATCCCAGACTTAGGCCTACAATGAATTTTTTCTATCAAAAATTAACTTACAGTGAATTTTCATTGGCACGACAAAAAACTTAGCAATGAAATATCAACATAGCGATAACATAACATTATTATTATCAACAGGGTACCCCATACTAAATCCACTCTTTAACTCTTCAAACCGAACAAATAGCACTCTAAAGACGTCTCAGAGATCCATCATACATTGAGCCTATGTTACAAAATGGAGAGATATGAGGTGTTCATTTCATGGATGATTTGAGCTACTGGAATTGGGAGGCCATTGCAAGCAATCCTTGGCACTGGAACTTGGACAATCCATTTTCAAGTGATTTTGATTATAAAAGCTCACAGACCTCCTAAAATAACTGAGGTTTAAACACACTCCATCTCCAGTGAAATTCGATCAAAATTAAACCTAGATGACCAAGATTTAGGATATTTCAACTCCTCTGCCAGCTGAAGAAACAACTTTGCTTCACCAACCATTCGGCATTTCAATTAGAGGCTCAAAACACGACTTTAAAAAGAGGAACTACTCCATATCATTCACCATCAAGTTTGATTCTTCTCTAAGCTTATTCAACAAGAAAAGATAAACGAGAATTCTACAACAGATTTTTCTTACATTTTGATCAAGGGTAGTTGACCTATAACAATATAGTTTGTTAAGCATGGAATTCATGACCCCCATAAAACAGCAAAAACCAAAGGCATAAAGGAACTGGTTGCAAGATTGAGATGACATCTTCTACCCCATTAAATTACTACACTAGGTACACAAGGAACAAAAAAAGAGTTGCTGAGTCCAGTCAGCGTAATAACATCACATATCCTACCCTGTCACAGTTCTGATTCATGTCTTCAGATCATCAGACACTGGTGACGGTATGCAGTGTGTAGTAAGAATATCTAGTGTTGCCGCTTTAGCGGTTTTAGTCTGTAGGACCACTATCTGCAGATGAAAAAAGTAAAGTCATATGTTAGAGATGGAGAGCAATACGGGCACGAAGACACCTATCTAGGAAATACAACTAGCAGTATAAACTTCACACATTCTAGTACAACTAGCAGTGTCTATACACACACACACATGCATTTAGAGACAGAGAGAGAGAACACACCTGTTGGTACTCTAGTTCAAATTTCAAAAATTCACTATTGCATTTCTCCACCATTTGTGCCAACTCTTTCAGATTTTTTACAGGTTTACCATTGAAAGCAAGAACCTAAAAGCATGAACTTATAAGGCTTTCAGAAAGTAACATCACATAATGTGGGGGATAAGCTACTAAACAACATGACCTCTACGCTAAACTAGAAGAGTTCCTCACCTGGGTATTGACTATCTCCTCGTACCCAATATTGATATCAGCCACAAGCACCTGCCAGATATTTGCCAAATTAAACCTTCAATGAGTTTGAAGAGTAAGATTAACAGAATGATTCAACAGTTCATGGAAGCTAGGCTAAAGAAAAGAGAGAAGATAACCTGAGAGATCACCACCAGCTGTTCATCTTCTGTTTGTGCCATTGCATGCAAATGTTTTTCCAACAACTTGACTGGTGCATCATACTCGTAATCCTTCCCGTACTGACAGAATTTTGATAAACAACACAGGTTAAGCGAGTTTTTAGGTGTGCGCTCCCTAGGTCATTACTTATAAATTATCTATTGATAACACTTTATCAAAATTAAATGATATAAGTTATTACTTAAAGAATAAGATGTGGTCTTAGCCTCTTGGGGGTTCCTTCACTGAGTAAGGGTGTAAACCAAGTAAGAAAATATAAAAGAAGATGCTCGCCTAAAACTGAATCTAATATTTATGCGTACAGGATTGCTACTGAGACTTGAGATGTCGGGGCTCTGTTGGAAAAATAAGGTGGAAACAGAACCATATGCAACCTTTTCATATCAGGACTACTGACACATATTACTAGAGCAAAACAAAAGTCTACTAACAATTAAGCATAATTCTAATTTGATCTAGTTGGTTGATAAACGTGACAAAGCAAACCATACCAAAAGTCGTCCCGACTCAAACCAATACTTAAGAACCACCACCCCCCCCCCACACACACAAAAAAAAAAAAAAAAAAAAATCAATAAATTACCACCCAAATTCAAGCTCATAAAGTCCTTTAGGAATATGAAAACAGAGCAATGATGGTGAAGTCTCAATGTCTGGAATGAGTTTTAAGCGATTGAAGGGCCAAGTGGAAACGAATCTACAGATGGATGAGGACTATGTCCACATTCTGAAAATTATCCTCATTAATCAAGTCGGTGTGAATTTCTAAATCTATCAAATCTTGACAGAAGCCGATCACAAAAAAAAAAAACAAAAAAAAAAAAAGCAAGCAAGCAACTAGATACATGAACCAACAGTTGATACCTGCTGACAACATGTACTTAAGAAATAGATGTTAACTTGCCTACCTCAGAACGAAGATAAGGAACCGATACAGCTGTAAAGACAAATCCAGCAATAATGAAATATGAAGGTGGCTTTCCCTTGATGTGTGCCTGAATGAGCCGTTTGTGAGGTGCAAGTTGTACGTTGAATACAAGGGTCTTTGAGTTCCGTAGAACTTTAACTGATGCATTTTCACCGGTATATTTCTGGGAAACAAGGTAACTAAAACCAATACGCTCCCCATGCCTGAAAGGAACTGAAATACACCAAAACAGAAAAAACCAACATAACTCAGATATATACCTATCAGGAGAAAGATAAGGTGTACTATTTTACTTAATACAGTGATTCCTTAGTTCTAAATAAGAAGGTGTTCTACCAGTAACATGCTTGGTTCAAATACTTCTCTCTTTAGTTGACTAAGTCTTATGGGGTGCTAGTCTAGCACCTAGATTAGCAGTCAGAAATACCTCCTAAGTCTTATGGGAGTGCTAATCTAGCAGCTAGATTAGCAGTCCACGTCAGCCTAGCGCTGAACCATTCCGCGCCCAGCGCTGAACCATTCATCACCCAGCGCTAAGCCATTCAGCGCTTCAAATCTCAGCCGTCAGATCAAAAATAAACCCCTCAGCGCTGAACCATTCCGCGAAAAGGTAGTTTTTCAAGCGCTGAATCATTCAGCGTAACTATCTAGCATGCTACTTCACATGCTAGCAACTGCTAGGAGAGAGAACTAGTGTTAACTTTTTTGCTACGCTTTTTTTTTGAATTGCAACACTTAAGTGCTAATCTAGCACCTCCAATCTAGCCCATAAGACTTAGTCCTTTTCTTTCTTTTCTTTTCTTTTCTTTTCTGTTCTGTTCATTTATTTATTTTTTTCGCTAAATATTGACGAAATATTCCAAACAAATTCCCAAATCCCAATCCAAATCATAGCGTAAAAGGAAGGAGAATGTAAAGTGAATATAAGTGAAGACCATATTGATATGTTGAAAATAAGAAAGTTCATTTCAACTCAAAGATTCTTAAATAGAAACAATGAATCAATAAAACAAAATGGAGATACGGGAATTCTTTATTCTACCAGTAAACAGATGTCACATTCAAGACTTGGCATCCTTAATTTCTCACAACTCTTCGGAATTTAGAGTATGATTTCAAAAATTATATGAAAAAGAACAAGCAGAGCATGGAATCCTATAAATCAAGCCATCAAAAAGTACTTAGCAGAACAATAGCTATGTCACTAAACAGGGGACATGGATCACACCCGTATTAACAGCATATAACACATATTGTACAAATGAATATCACAACAATGAGAAAGGCTTACTTGTCCCATCATTAGCAATATCAACTCCATCGAAACTGAGGATAATATCAGATGGCTTCAGGACCTTGTATTCAGGAGCAGTTGGCTCAATTCTTCTGATACGAACACCTTTCTGATTGGAATTCATCCCCATAGCCATGCGCAGGTCAGGATTTTCCATCTTCTGCCACTCCACTCCAAGACTTGGAAATCCTACAGGTAGAATAATGTCCAGAGTTGCAATAAGGAAATGTAAACTCAGACCACATCAGAGAAACTACAGCTGACCCAAATTTCATTTTGGCATTTAACCCTACCAGTATATTCTCCGTTTTTCTCATAATCTTGAATGAAGTGTGTAATCACAGGTGTTGGTATGACATAGCCAATATTCTCCACATCCTCGTGTTTAAGTGACTGAAATGCAATACCCACACAATTGCCCTTATCATTAAAAGCCGGACCCCCAGAATTTCCTGAATTGATGGCTGCGTCTATCTGCAAAAAGGACCATAAATGAGAGATATCAAAAACTTTTACCTATAAAACAGCTGGAAGACATGAATAATATAATAATTGGATGCCATTTGAATGACCTGGAGTCCCAACAGCTCAGTTGACCCGTGTACATACGACAAAATCTCAATGCGTGACACAACACCACTTGTCACTGATATTGTATCTCCCCCAATGGGATATCCAACAACCGTGACAGCATCTTGAAGAGCAGGCAAAGACCCAAACTCAACCGGTGATACATCTTGCCAGAACTCATCATCCTCAACTGTCAGCATTGCTGCACAATCACAAACCAAAATCATAATGAGGACTTCTTTTTAAGCCAATATATATCTTAGATTGTACAATCAAGTGACTCCAACATCATTTGCTGAAAGAGCTAACTTCCAGGAATACACATGTCTCGTGACTCAAATGCAAACTAAGAGCTAATTAGTTAAGAACGAGAACCTGTTTGCATCATAAACCTCACTCCAACAATAACATAGTGTGCTACAGAAATCATACTTCTGGATACCCTCTTATCTAAGGCCTCCATATTTGTTTCAATAAAAAGAGCATGCTTTTTTGAATCATAATTCTAGAACTTCCAAGCTACTTATTGGTGTTGAACAGATAAAGATCTCTCTTCCTACTCCCCTCCCTGCATTTACAAGCCAAATACTAAAGATACACCTAATTCCACAGAGACAATTCAAAAATGGTACACAATCCATATAATTCCATAATGCAAACACACCTGCAACTACTAATGTGCTACTAAAATCATAAATAAACACACATGCAGAACCCAAACATCAATATTATTGCAGAAATAACATAAAAGATCGAAACTTTAATAAACCAGACACATTACCTATATCACATTCAGTCCCAATTGCAAGCACAGTAGCTAAATATTTAGTATCTGATCCACGTTTCTTAAGCTTCACTTGAGTATGATGTTCAACAGAATGGGCATTCGTCAAAACCCTGCGCCCAGCAATAATAAACCCACTACTACTTGAACTATACTGTCTTTTCCTCTGCCATGGTAATGAAAAATTAGGTTCTGTATGTACACAAAATACCTTAACAACTGCATCCATTGATGGAACAACTTTTGTAACATTTGGGGGTGCGGATTCACTAATTATACCAAGAGGAACAACTGAGGATGATACATTATTATTAACTTTACCAACAGGGACAGCTGAGGATGATACATTATTATTAAAATTAGGTGAACAAACACCATTAGCCCTAGGATTTCTTCTTAAAACAGCAGTATCAGAATTTTCTGCATCATTGCGGGATTTCTTAGGTGGTCTTCCTCTTCCTCTACGAACAACAGAATCAGGTTGCTCTTCTGCAACAACAGGTTCTTCTGCTTCTTCAGTATCATCGGCTACTTCAACATCGTTAACTGAGAATACATCATCCACAACCATTGGTGAATCTGGCATTGATTCTGGTACTGGATTTTTAGGTTTTCGACCTCGTTTCATCTTCTCTCTGATATAAAATTAGGGTTTTATTTTTCCGGTTCCGATTTTAATGACAGGACAGGGGAAGGAGTTCCGGGAGAGAGGAAATTATGATTTATTTTCTTTTTGTTTTGGGTTTCTGAACTGACACTGCAGGAACGGGAGAACAAGTGGTCGACGTGGAAATAGTTCAGTGATAATTAGCCAGGTTCCGATTTTAATGACAGGACAGGGGAAGGAGTAGAAATAAAGGAGAGAGCTTTTCGGATTCGTAAATCGAGCGAGTATTCTGAGAGAGGAAATTATGATTTCTTTTCTTTTGGTTTTGGGTTTCTGAACTGACACTGCAGGAACGGGAGAACAAGTGGTCGACGTGGAAATAGTTCAGTGATAATTAGCCAGGTGGATGATGAAGTGCTACTTTTTCTTAAATACAAACATAAATTTGCTAGGGGGTAACAACCTTAACAAGGGATCCATCCCACCAATTTTATGCACATTGTATATATAATTTGAGTACAAATTGCTGGCCTCACATTCAAAGTTAGGCCAAAAGCTTGAATTCTAGAGCTTCTGGCCCCCGACCAATAGAAATCAAGGATTTTCAAACCTTTTTCTCACCCAACACTAAATGTGAAGATTACTCACAAAATCTGGGTCGAGATATACAACCTTCCCTCCACTCTTCCTCCTAATAACGAAATCCAGAGAAATCCTACTAAAAGAAAAAGAAAAAAATGGTCAAAAAGCGCCGAGATGCACAACCTGCTCTAACGCCAGCTCCCGATTCATCTGTTATCTATCAGTGAAGGTTGATAGATCCACACTTCCGCTCATTTTTTTCTTAAACACGATTTGATTTGATTTTTCATGTTCCATGTACTTGATTCATATGATCATAAATTATGTTAGGTATTTGATTGATTGATTTATTTTTTATCATATATTAACTTGATCGTATGTTCGGTAGGTATTGATTTTTTAATAGTGTTCGGTACTTGATCGTATGTTAGGTAATTGTTTTTTTTTTTTTTTTTTTTTTGGATCAGATATTAACTTGATCGTATATTACGTGGGTATTTTCAGTTGGGTACATATAGCAATTCATCGTGACTCTTCTAATATGATTCTTTTTAACTTGATCTAATTAGCTTGATCGTAAGAACTTGATAACTTGACTTGAGTACATACATCATTGGTGGGTATTTTCTTATTCATTATCTTATATTATGAGGGCATTGTGTTTAATACTAATACTTTTTTTGTATTGTCTTATCCTAAATACAACAGTACATTGTCTCATTTCAGGTGGCTACCAGCAATTTTCAATTGGGTCTCTAATAACTTAATGGAATCATATATTAACTTTAAATTCTATCATACGATTTGATTTGTCATATTATTTGATCATAAATAAGCTTTGAGTTCTCTCATATGATTTGGTTTTATATATTAAATGGTGTCATTAACTGATAGGTTATCTACATGGTTTATAACTGTGATTTTGATATTATGCATTCTTACATAATAGGTATGGACGAGCAATTTTCGTGTCGGGGAGAACAGGAGGCTTCGCAGACAACTTATCGATACTAAAGTAGCAACACAACGATATTTGTTTCAGGACGAAGGAATACCATTGAAATCCAGCTCAGACGATGATAGTTCTGATTACGACTCAGATGAAGATGAGATATACGAAATATCTCAGAGTGGAGATGTTGAGCATTCTATAAGTAAGATCCAATTGTACTAGGTTTCACAAAATTTACATCAGATATATATATATATATATATAAATCATTAACTGTGTACTTACGAATAGCAACTGTTGCTCAATATGCTTCTAATACTTTGTCTATTTGGGAAATTTTCACAGGATTAGCTATCAAGAAATCTGATTTCGGCGCACCAGCTTATACATGCAAGCGTTGTGGTGCAATAATGTGGTCCCAGGAGAAAACCAAAAATTCAAAAAAAAAAATTGATTGCGAGTTTAGCATATGTTGTTCCAACGGTAATGTTGAGCTCCCACTTCTTAAGGATAGTCCTGATTATCTTGAGGGATTGTTGGACTTTAATGGTGGACAGGGGCCCGCCAAGTTTAGAAAAAACATAAAGGCATACAACTCTATGCTTGCTTTTACCTCAAACGGAGTCGGATTTAGTGGCAACATCAATAAGAAAGGTAAGGGACCATGGACATATATACTTCAAGATCAGAGCTATCACAAAATAGGTTCTCTGGTACCTCCAGAAAACAAAGAACCAGGATACAACCAGCTATACATATGTGATACAGAATTGGCACAAGAAGCCTACCGTCGGAAGAACATAATTTTTAGAAAGGAGCATAAAAATGAAGCCCAAAAGAATGGTGTAGTCGAAAAGAAAAATCATACACATAAGAAAAATGAGAATGGAACTGGACTTGGAAGTGATAACTAATTTAATATCTATGTTGGATGCAAATAATGCATACGCAAAGACATTCACGTATATATAAATCATTAACTATATATTCGTTGTTACTCACTGCAATAAGTAAAATCCGAATGTATTAAGTTTCACTACATACTAGCATCAGATATATATAAATCATTAACTATATACTTGATATTCAGGATGGCCAAGGAAAGAATGCAACGGAAACCTGCAGTTGAGTTATGCTTGCAAATCATAAGCCGACGAGAAAGAGATGCTAGGCAGTAGAACCTACCAACGTGTTCAGAAGTGGCAGCTTTGCGAATCCTACTGATGATGATGTGTACATGGACATTATTGTTGAACATAAGAACAATGGTCATACTAGAATCAATGAAATACATCCATTTTATATGCCAATGCAATTCCCTCTATTATTCCCCTATGGGGAGGATGGTTATACTATGGAAACTACATAAAGGAACGCCAAAATAGGTAAAGATGGTGTGTTGAGGAAGCGGCAGCAGCTCACCATGAGGGAGTATTATGCATTTAGGCTACAACAATGGCTTGGTGAGAGGCAGACTTTAATTTGTGGTGGACGTTTGTTTCAGCAATATTGTGTAGATGCTTTTGCATGTATTGAAGAATGTCGACTTAAGTGGGTAAGAAAGAACTAAGAGCATGTAAGGGCCGAGTTACACAGTGGTTAAGAGATGCATTATTGAAGGGAGATACAACGAGGAAAAAGGGCAAAAGAATTGTGTTACCCTCATCTTACAGCGGAGGCCCAAGATATGATGCAACACTGTTAAGACGCTATTGCAATCTGTTGGAAAATTGGTGTTCCAGATCTCTTTATAACTTTCACATGCAGTCCCAAATGGAAGGAAATTTTAGAAGCTCTAGCTAGCTCACATACAAGGTCAGCAACCAGAAGATAGACCCGATATCGTTGCTAGGGTATTCAAGATAAAATTGAAGCATTTGATGGAAGTTCACCCAAAAGGAAAACATTTTGGGAAAGTCAAAGGAGGTAATTTACAGTTTATTTGTGTTCCATATTATACTCTGTGTTGTTTAACTTCATTCTAATTTGTATTTTTTTGTTTCTACAGCAATCTACACTATAGAATTTCAAAAGAGAGGCTTACCACATACCCACATTTTATTGTTTCTGGATAAGAAGGATAAACCAGAGACACCATCCGATATTAATAGAATTGTCAAAGCAGTACCTGACAACAACTCAGTTGTCAACTACATGATGCATGGACCCTGTGGACTATTAAAAGATGGTTCACCATGCATGAAAAACGGGGTGTGCTCAAATCAATATCCAAAAGATTTCAGCCGCGAAACTAATGTTGACAAATATGGTTATCCATTTTACAGGAGACGCGATAACGTCAGAATTGCCAATAAAAATGGTATATTGATCTGGATAATACCTGGGTTGTTCCTCATTACAGGGATTTGATAGTAATGTTTGATGCGCACATTAATGTTGAGGTATGTAATTCAAGAGGGGCATTGGTTAAATACTTATTCAAATACATCAACATGGGTAAAGATCGAGTGACTGCTATAATTGAAAAAGATCCAAACTTAAATGAAGATACATGGGAAGAGGAAGTATTAATTGATGAAATAAATAATTACTTGGATTGTCGGTATATATCTGGGGCAGAAGCGTGCTTGAGGATTTTCGATTTCGTCATTCAGTTCCGTGATCCATCAGTGGAGAGGCTACTATATCATTTGGATGGTGAACACCAGGTAATATCTTCTATTTCCTCACTTTACGTATAACCCATACTCGAGAGTTTCCGCATATAATTTGTTTTTTTTTAATAATGCTCCATGTACTTGATCGTATATGTAATAGTATTTAATACACTAATCCTAATGTAACAATAAACAGATCACTGTCGCGCTCATGAATGGCAATGACACTTGGATTTTTGGATTTGTGGTTATTTGATCACGTTTTCTCCTATAAACACCAGGTAATATTTCGCGATACAAACGATTTAGAAGATGTATTAGATAACCCAAGCTCCAATGTCACGAAATTTCTAGAATGGTTTGAAGCAAATAAAAAGTATCCAGAAGCAAGGAAGTTGACTTATGCAGATTTTCCATTCTGAGTTGAAAACTGTTGATGGAACCACTTACACAACTTTTAGAGACACATGTGCAGCTCTTGGATTACTCTCAGACGATAACAAATGGCACACCGGTCTGCAAGAAGCATCAACATACAGCACAGGTGACTTACTGTGCCAAATGTTTGTCATAATGTTGATTTTTTGTGAAGTAACTGATCCAAAAAAGTCATGGGAAAAAAATTCAGCCGAAGGGATTCAGCACCGAGAGAGAAAAAGAAGGCGCAACTTACATCCGGAACTTACTGAAGCCCAGTTAAAAAACCTCACCTTGATTGACATCGAAGAATTAATGAAGAGAAATGGTAGAACCATCTTAGTAACAGTTGTGAATTATATTTTCTTAGCACTTTCGGAATACTTGGCACTTTCAAATGTATCAATATATTCTGAAGTATGCAAGACAAACTCAGTAGATGCGGCATTCATAAAACAATAGGACAGGCCCGTCTTTACATTTCAACACAAATAGTAACTCAATTAACTTAGCCCCGTGCAACGCACGGGGGAGACACTAGTCCAATCGATTACAGATTACTGGTCATGTTTGGGAAGTAAAAAGCCCTGTTACGTTTACTGGTCGAATGTGTTCTTCAATTCATTCAGAGACTCGAGCGAAACTCAAGACTGCAGTATTGAGTCTGAGCAAAACTCAGATTGAAGAAAATTATTTTAAAAGAACATTAATCTCATATTTTAATTTTAAAAGAATGGTTGAGGTTGTATATAGGAGAGTGAATCTAAGACTTGTTTATTATTTTTACGATGGTGCAAAGAAACTCAGGATGTGATAACTAGATGGTCTAAGGCGTCCTATGGGGTGTGGCTAACCCATCTATTTGCCATGGCCTGGCAAACTGGTCGCGCCGTTATGGAAAAAAAGATAAGCGATCGAGTCTCCACCGAACGGTCGAGACTATACCGCTAGCGGTCTCTTTTCGATCACCCGGTCTAATTTACACCGCTAGCGGTGTAAACTCTACTGCCTATAAATACCACCATTCCCTTTAGTTTTCATTCACACAAAAAAAAATCTTCCCTTCTCTAGAGAGCAGACAAGAGCGACTAAAAATGAGTAGTTCCAAAACAAATAGACAAAGGAAAAGAAACAGGAAAGAAAAGGGAAAAACTGTTGCAGATAGTGATATCGTATGGGTTCAGGATAAACAACAAGAGTTCGCTAATGTTAGGAAACTGGTTGGACCTGGTGTAACATCCACCCATTTAAGTAACCATCCCGAGCGAGTTCTGTTACCTAAAGTAAGAGGTGGGTGGTATGAGCTAACCGAAGTGTATGGGTTACTCCCCGAACCTGTTCAAGAATCCTTGAGAAGATATCCTTGGCAGCGTTTATATTTCATGGAAGGAAAAAACCACAGGACTCAAATTGTGCGAGTTATTTGTGAACGTTGGTGGAACACTTCAAATAAGTTCTTTTCAAGGATTTCGAGTGTGCTAAGTTCTATTTTTCCATTCAATGGTTTAATTTTTAGTTCAGAAACAAATTTTAATTTTTAGAGATTCAATTTTTTAATTTGATACAAATTTTAGTTCCACATACAACCATGTTGTTTTTAGGGTTCACAACGTTAGATTTGTATATGTTGACTGGAATAAAAAGTCAGGGTGAAATAGTATAATTTAACTAATTAAAGTGGATATCAGAAGGAAGATGGAAACAATTACTCCCCTTGTACTCAAATGATACTGAAGGAAATCCAAAATCCAGACAGTTACACTCATATGGATTAAGAGTGTCTGGGTTGAAGGCTTTTTTGAGCCGTTACCATGCCAAGGGGATAAACAGAGATGAAGATTATCCCGAGCTTGAACGCATTTTTGTATTATGGATGTTAGGCCAAGTTTTTTTCCCCAATGGAAGCTCAGTGTCATTAATTGGTTTTCTAGAATCTTTAGAAGATTTAAATAAAGCGCCAAATTATGATTGGGGTTCTGCAATTTTATCTGAGCTATACATATGTCTCGGTGATTGCTCAACTAAGAAGACAGATAGCTTAAATGGATTTTGGGTCGTATTGGAGGTAAGAACTATTTATTAGATTTATTATCGAGTTGTCAAACTAGTGGTGAATGTATTAACACATCAATTTTCGTCAATGTTATTTTTCAGTATTGGTGGTATACTTACTTTAAGGTCGGCGAACCTGATCTTCACGATAAACAATTAATTTTTCCAGTCATGTACAAGTACAAAGTTGATAATTGGATTGGTCAGATTAATGATGGTCAAAATGTCGTTGTTATGCAAAGGATACAACAAGTGTGCAGAACTAGTATGAATATTACGCCAGTGCCGTATACAGTAATTGATGAGTTTCATGAACCAGTGGCACAAGCCATGCTTCAGTTAAGCCTTAGGCGACTTGTGTTTTACAGTCCAGTTAGTAGTTAGGGTATTTAGTACTATGTAGAAAGGCATATGTTTCAGCTACAAGGAAGAAAGGTAAAAGTAATACCCGTTTCCAACTTCAATAATTTCACATGATGATTGGATAAAGTTGGTAAATAATGCACAACCTTGGGAAGAAGCTGATGATTTGATCCAAGGACCAGAAGATGACTATGTTACTTCAGTTGGTTTCAAAAGGTATGCAAGCTAAATATTGTTGTTCATCCACAAAACTTCGGTAGTGTTGACTTTCCAGCAATTGGAAATTCTCCACTTACAGATCTTCCATCCCAACCCCCACCACCGACGGGCGAAGCATATACATACCCTAGCAGTCAAATGGGGTCGTCAAATATGCCTCCATTATCTTGGGAAGTCCAGACTTTATCACCAAGTGGAGATATTGTTACAGTTCCACTTACTAGTGAAGGTATGCAGCAGAGCTATCCATACTATGGTGTGGTGCATCACCATAAGAGTATCAGAACGAGTTGAACAATTTTGCGCTTTTTACCAATCAATTCCGCGATTTTCAATTGAGACAGATGTAGGCTTTGAGGGAGAGTGTGAGTTATGAATTGGCTGAGACTCCGTTAGGGTCAAGTTCTCAAATGCCCGGTGAGAGAAATGCAAGAAGTCGTGCAAGTGGAAGTCGTCATCACACTCCAACTATGGTGGAAGAGACTCAGCTACCACTAACAACAGCAAATGTGGAGACTGATTTCCAGTTTCCTATTGGTTACGTGCCCCAATGTACTGTAATTACTCCTAGTGGTAGCGTAAATATGGATGCATTTAGAAAATCCGTAATTTATACCTCAGCAAGTTCAGCATTTCACCGATTTCAAGCACCTCCAATGGCTCAGGTACCATTTCAAGGTTATGAATCACCTGATGCTACTCAACCACCATCTCAGAGTCCAAATAATGAGTTTTCACAAGATCAAACAGGCTTATATTAGGGGATTATATATTTGGTAATCGTTAGTTTGATAGATTGTTAATCGTTAATATGAATCGTGGTTTGTTTAAATCGTTAATGTAATTGCACTTTTGTTTGATAAATAATAATCTTCATTTAAAGTTTTCTACATAAGTTAAAATTGAGTACTTAAAATTGATAAGCTAGATTAAATTGGGGCAACACTTTTAAGATTTCATAACAACTTGCATATCGGGACTTCTCTCCGTTGTCATGGAGCCACTTTGCACGACATCTTTGATCAATCTCCAGCAGGGTTTCACCACTTCTCATATTTCGAGCCTCTTCCCTTATCATACCAATATACATGTTAACATTCTTGGAAATTATGGAGAACCGAGCACTCAACACCATCGAATCACGATTGTTGAGGTTCGTTGTTTCTTCTTCAAATTTCAGTAAAACGCGTCCCCAAAACGGAATTAGCCGTAATGCGCCATCAGCGATTGGATGATTAGTGAATAAAACATAATTCATGCAGATGCATTCATCTTCTAACGTGCTAAAATTACGCTGATGTGCAACTCTCCAACTATTTTCTCTTCTTATTTCATTTTACACACTAGCTCGAAGTACTCTTTGAATTTCGGCCGCATGTTGCTCTTCTATGAATTGAGGCATATACATGTTTTGAGCCATTGGAAAATCTCGAAAAATAGGAAGAAGGTGTGAGTTAAAATGGTAGAGGAATATGGTATTTATAGGGGGAAGATTTATGGCCGTTGGATCAGATTTTACTTAGCAGTGTAAACTAGACCGACCAGTCTTATAAGAGCCGCTAGCGGTGTACATAACACCGAACGGTGTAGTCTTGACCGAGTGGTCGAGTCTCGACCGCTCGGTGGAAACTTGACCTGGCCTGGCTAAGTGGCAAATTTGCCACTTAGCTAGGCCAGTTTTCCATCTCCATAGTGGGTGCAAAAATGACAAACTATCAAGTTTGCCACACCCATAGGAACTGGCCTAAGCTAACGTCTGCTATTTCCTTGCTAATGTACAATAACAATTAACCAAGATAACTAATGGTGGGTTTGGTTTGGATGCAAAATTTTAAAGATGAGATTCATGGGGTCAGTGGATTTGTTAGAACTACGATTACCTTGGAATGAGTTTCCAAACATGCCGAGAATTTACTTGATTCCTTGAAATTATAAATTCTTCGGAATCATAATTTATGCATCCAAATCCACCATAACAGTATTTTACCTCTATATTTAAGCGTCCATATAGAAGTGGCTCACACCTACAACAAATAGGCAAAGAAAGTGTCAGGTTAAAAATGTGGAAAATATAACCATGAAAAATTACAAGGAAAGACTAATATTAACACCCACTCAGTTATTTCTACTTCACAAGCAAAATCAATTATAGAACCCGTTGTTCAATCAATGGCAACCTACAAATAAGTAAACAAAACAAAAAAAGTTTAAGAAACTCAACAAAAATAATGATAATAAACAAACAAGACTTTTAGTATAATAAAAGGAGATTTGAAAAGAGCAATCATTAACATTCTACCATTCACATCCGATGATTTCCTTCCATTATCCTTCTCACCTTCCAAAAGAAGAAGTTGAACAAAAAAAAATGACACATTTAGAATACATATAAACAATGTAAAGTTTATTGGCATATAAATAAAAAGAGGTAACAGACGAACACCCATGTTTGACAAAGTCTCGTTTCCTGATTTTTTCTTTGCACCATCTTATAGATGCTGGATTTTCGACAAAGGCTAAAATCATAAACCCATAATTATATGTATTCCTGATCCAGCAATCAGATGAATATTGAGGCTCATGTCTCTTATTGAAAGCATGAAAGATCATGCTATGAGAATCTCTCGGCCGAGAATACTGTCTCTCGGAGTATATATAGATATGTAGTCTCTCACCGAGGCAACGGCATGTCTCACAAATACTTGAGCAACTTCAAGTAATTACTTCTATATAGAATCGAAAGATTAGACGGCTCCTAGACAACTTGCCCGCTAGTATAGAGCAATAACGTCTTCGTGATGTAACAATGTTTTCCCGACTATATGAAAGAAATATGACGCTTCAACAAGCTCATATCACTCAATTCTGAATAATTAATGCTCCTAGATGATCGTACTAGTATAGAGCCATTAATTAATTATTCTCAAAATCAATAGATTCATTAATCAATCCTCGGAAAATATTCAATATTTTCATAATATTTCGTTACTTCAATTTATGGCTCTTCCCAAAGAGAATTCCATGGGTTAGTAATAAATATTCAATACGCGGGCATCTGAGTTACCTTCGAGCAAGCCCCGACCAAAATGGTGTGAATGTATTCGACAAAAAATGCATTAGCAAACACCTGAATGAATAAACAAGTATTTCAAAATACGACGAGACGATGAACCTATGCAAATAGGAAATAAAATAATAAAATAATAGTCAAGGCGCTAGGGGACTGGCTCCTCGACCGGTCAGTCATGCCGTGACCAGTCCCACGCCCAAATTCTACATTTTATCATATTTTATTATTTTCCTTGATCTCATGAAATCCTCTCATTCGACAAATATCCTTTGTTTTGAGGAAACTCCTCAGTTTCATAGTGATTCCTTTACACTGAGGGAATAATATAAAATTAGGGAAAATATCGTGGGGCCGTGATTATTGGCCAACCGGCCATGCCTTGATCCCGGTCGGCCCCACACCTCATGGTTCCTCATTATTTTATTATTATTTCCCTAATCTCATGAAAACTCCTTAATCTCATGATATTCCCTTGATCCCATGAAAAATAATATAAAATTAGGGAAACCCGTGGGACCGGGCCATAGCCGGCCGGACATGCCCTAGCTGGCCCCACACGCCCTATTTTATTATTATTATATTTTTCATGTTTCCTTAATCCCATGAAATTCCTTGATTTCATGATGTTTTCTTCAAATTATGAAATTCCTTCAAATTATGGGAAAATACATAAAAATATATAAAATTAAGGAAACTTGTGGGACCGGGCCCAAGTTGGCCGGTCATGCCCTAGCCGGTCCCACAAACCTCTTATTTTATCATTATTATTTTTATATTTCCTTAATTTTATGAAATTCTTTGATTTCGTGATATTTCCTTTAAATTATGAAAATTCTTTCAAAAATTATGAAAATTCTTTCAAATCATGAAATAATACATAAAATAAGGGAAAACCCACGGGACCGGGCCCTAGCCGGCCAACCATGATCAAGCCGGTCCCACACGCCCTTATTTTATTATTTTTTTTATTTTTTTTCCTTCATCTCATGGAAACTCTTTGATTTCAACAAAAAATCCTTGGTTTTAACAAATTCCTTGGTTTTATCATATTTCCCTAAAATCATGAAAATATTATAAAAATTTGGAAAAAACGTGTGGGACCAAGCTCCTTGGCCGACCGGCCATGCCTTGGCCATGACCGGTCCCACACCTCATGATTCCTTCACCCTTTTATTATTTTTCCTTCATCTCGTGGAGTTTTGATGGTTTCATCAAAAATCCTGATTTCTTCATATTTTCTCAAATGATTGCTCAAATGCACATCTGAAATATCAAAATTCTCAGAACTGAGATACGAACACATTAGTGACATGAGCATGTTACCTTGACCAACCAAGGTTGGCTTTTGGATCGCAAGGAGCCGGTCCCGCGTATTTACACCATTTGACCTAATTTGCGCAATTGCACGTATTAGGTCCAAAACTCTTCCAAATAATTCTGGATTTTCATAGAATGATCGTCAGTCGATCCCGTGACCACTTAGGGCCGATTTCATGACCCCTTGGTCGGTCCCTCACCTTTTCATAATTAATTAGGTTTTATTACCTAAGGTTCAGACGAGCATTATTTTAAAAATGATTAAGCCAGCATTTAATCATTCTTTCATTAAATCAACTGGTCTTCAGGAGACCTTGATATTTGCTCACGTGAGCATCTGGGCGCTACATGGTTGATCCATAATCCCATGTAGCCGGTCCCTCCTCATCTCCGTGGTTAACTTTCAATAAACCATCAGTTAATCATCAATTGATCAAATTAGGGTTTTGAGTCCAAAATTCATAATTCCAGATTCAAACGCTAATAATTTTACGTCAATCCCGTGATCAGCATTTTATTTATCATACTCGGTTCAATTACCAGTATCTTATTTGGTCATACTACCAATAATTCATTGAATGAGCAACATTTGCTCGGATGAGCAATATTTGCTCAAACCAAGGAATATTGGTTCAACTATCAATATTCAACAATTCATCGAATGAGCAATATTTGCTCATGTCAACTTATTCACACATCATATCTCTATCTCAACAAACATGTTCAATTCACGAGTCTCAGAATATTTCCAAATCACGTTCGACTCAACATAACAAGGACTCATCGTCCCATGAAGTCATGAAGTCAGCAACTGACTAACTAAATACACGTCTGCCTTGCAGACTCCACAATCACACGAGATATCAATCGTGTTACATGGGGGATATTAACTAGGGTTTTGGTCTGGCGATTTACGGCACGTATGTTCAAACACACGATGGAATGTGAGCAAGTCGTGTAATCAGTTGAAGGAGTTAACAAAGTAGTGGATGGAAAATCGACCAAGTCTCCGCACGATGAGCAACTGGTTTCAAACACGATTTCCATTTCCCCACTCCTTGACTCCATCAACTGTCACACTTCATGGGATCATGGTGTCTACAATTTCAGCAATATAAATAAGTCCCTGAATCATGATTGAAAGGACAACGAGAATCTCACGTATTACAGACAACACGAGCTCAAAAACTCATCAATTGAGTAACTTAAATCTTTCAGAACTTATCATATTCAGAATTCACAACACACCTACAATCTTTGATTACCATTGATTCCACACATTTCTCAGCTTCCCTCCTACAGATCGACCCATCCTCTCATGTGACCGAATTTACTCTGGAACGACCATTGTCTTGGTTTAAGCCGGAGTACTACATATTGATCTCTCGAATTCAAAGCACTCCCTTCCTTCAGTGCATCTGTGTGAGTTTGAACATTTCGCTCGGTTCAAGGAGTCTCCTCCGTACGGTCGTCTCCTCAATTCCATAAAAACCAACAAATCGTTTTGCCCCATCTACACATGTGCTAGGAAGTTGTTCTGTATTATGTTACTAAGTGTCACGCAGATAGAACTAAAATAAAGAAAAAGATAAACTATTTTGATTGGTCACTTTTTTTTATTGGTCTGACATATTGTCTTAAATATTAGTTATGATAGACATTCAAAATTAAAAGAAAAGACGAGAAAGATGAAGTTTCGCCTGATCGAACATGCACTAGGACTAATGAAAATTTCGGCACATAGGACATTTGTTACCTATAAATATGTATTTAGATATCTCAAACAATGCAAGTCTATTAAAATTTCTTGTTTCTCATATGTGATTCGTGTGTTACTTCTATATTTAAACATATAAAATTATATGTGATTAATGTGATATTTTTTACATTTCAAAATGTATAATAGTACATATATATAATTGTACTTGAATATGTTTTGTTTTTCCAGGTTTTTTTTGTTGGGTTTCTTACACGAATCATGATTTAGTTTTTATTGTTATAAAAATCTTAAAAATTCCATAATCTTTTATGAGTTGTTAATCTCCCTCATTTCGATTTATATGCGTACAACATTCTTGAGCAAGTTTGCTATGAATTTTAACGAAGCTTGAATGTAGAACTAGTGTAACTTTTGTTATATTTGTATTGCAAAATAATTTAAAATTCTTGCCCAGTTTTATCCTAGAAGGGTAAAAGATTTGTTCGTCTGCATAAGGTGTGTCTTTGTATTTAGTAACTTGTATCTTGGAGACGTTTGTTTGTACTTATATTGATTAAACAAATTGTAAGAAGGTACTTGAAAATCAGGAATAACTATATTTACACACCTACCATGCTCTCCATTTCAATGCTGAATTTTTATAAAATGCATTCTCATATTGTGGTAATAAACCTCTCGAAGATACACATTGGCTAATAAATTGAAGTTTGTATACAGTCAATCATTTGTTACGACTCTAAATTTCTCGATCTCAAGCCTGGTGATCCATTTATTCTAAGCAATAGAAGTGCTGCCTATATCAGGTGAGCTTATGAATCTCTCATTATCAGTTCTTTGTTGATTCTTTGTATACTATTACCAAGGAAATTAAGACAAAATTTACTAGAATACAGATTCTCGGAGCAATATAATGCATTTCCCAACTAACATATCCCTGACTCATCAGGATTATCACATTTTTCAAATGTAGACCTGCTTCTGATTCTGAATACCTACAATTGATAGGGCTAGATCCTACAAAACATGATAAAGTAAGCTTCATATAATATCTTCCTTGTTTATTACTGATTACGAGAAGTTAAGTTTTGTTTTCTTTCCCAACTAATGTTAGCTTGTATTGGAGGATGCGGAGAAGGTTATAAACATACGAAGTAATTCAGTAAAATTGTATAATCTGAAGGGCAATGCTATTGTATTTGTGAGAACGAAATTAGTTAATGATTTTGTTTGTCCTTTTCTTACTTCTGAAAAAAACTCACCCAGCCAGTATCATTTTGTGACTATCAGTATTTTCAAAGTTGGTATTGCTTTAAAGGTGAACATGATCTTACTTTACGTAATACCAATTTCTACCATTAAATTGCAGCTAGAAGGATATGGAAATATATATTTAAAGCAAAAATTATTTCCATTTATTACGTCTATTAAAATTGTTTTTATTAGTCTAGAATGTTTTTTTTGTCATAAATTCCTTGACCGTTTCATGTACAAGAGTAAATGGTTTTTATTAAACCATATTAATGTTTCATTAAACTCTATTGAGATCTTTTGACTATAAAATATAAGATTTTGGTTGGAAAAACAAAACAATAGAGAGTTTTTCTTGATGCTTTTAGTTTATAAAGAAAAAGAAATTTGAGAGAAAGAATATTAGTGGGTGATCATTGAAAAGACGAGGGTACCCAAATACACCACAATCTTTTTATATCAACATATAAGTCATTTTACCAAGTGTGATTGTCTATGGATAAAGTCGGGACAATACAACAACTTTGGTACACACACTTTGTGTGATCTTCTATGGATACGAGATCGAGACAATACGACAACAAGATAACTTGTGTCATTGACTATGGATACAAGATCGAGACGATACGACAACAAAGTGATCACTTGATAATAGGTTCGGAATCAACTGAAACTCTATAGGATCAATATCAAGTGTTGTGGAGTTAACGTACAAGTGTAATTTACTTTTAATTATAATAAACAACAACTATAATTGCGGAATAGAAAAGTAAATGACACAGCAAGATTTTGTTAACTAGAAAACCGCAAATGCAGAAAAAACCTCGGGACCTAATCCAATTTTGAATACTCTCAAGATTAAGCCGCTATACAAAATATGATACCAACTTCGTATAGTTGAGACCAAGCAGACTACCCCTAGCTACTTAGTTCCCTCAATATCCATGCGCCTTCGACTTTTAGAGTCACGCACGTGAATAGCAAGTCCTTTGGATCATATTCCAAACAGCAAAGGAAGAATCTGTTTGGTAACCACTCTAATCAATATTGCTAGAAGATATTAATGAGTCGTTGACAAAGGCTCCTATGTTTAATCTAATAAACTCCTTTGTCTGGTTAGATCAATCTATCCAATAACTACCGAAATAGTCAAGTCTAAATTCGCACTCAATAAATATAGATCTCATAGAGAATTCCGATCTCACGCAACTAATCAATCAGATCTATCAAAGATAAACTGATTCTAGTTGGATCCCAGCCGAAATCGAAGACTTTAATAAACAAATATGTATCACACAGAAAAGTCTACGGTAATAGATGAATCCGTCTCCCACGAATATACCTACAAGTTTTTGTTCCGTCTTTTGATAAATCAAGGTGAACAGGAACCAATTGATAACCCGGACTTATATTCCCGAAGAACATCCTAGTATTATCAATCACTTCACAATAATCTTAATTGACGCAACGAAAAAGATATTGCGTAATCACAAACGATGAGACGAAGTGTTTGTGATTTCTTTTCTATCTTGCCTATTGGAGATATAAATCTCAAGCCAATTATTCCAATTGTACTCGTATGATAGAAACAACAAGATCAGATCACACAACTACAAGAAAAGTAGTATCGGTCTGGCTTCACAATCCCAATGAAGTCTTTAAGTCGTTAACCTGGTTTAGAGAAGAAAACCCAAGGTTAAAGGAGAATCGACTCTAGCTTATGCAACTAGTATCACACGCAAGGTGTGGGGATTAGGTTTCCCAGTTGCTAGAGTTCTCCCTTATACAGTCTTTCAAATCAGGGTTTGCAATCAATGTTAGCTTAGTAACAAAGCATTCAATATTCACCGTTAGATGAAACCTGATTAGATTCAAGCTAATATTTCTCAACCGTTGGATCGAAACCTTAGCTTGTTACACACAAATGAAATGTCCAATTTTGGGTTTATGTAACCTTTCCCAAACATTGACATTTGTTGGTTCAACAATAGTTAACCAAATGGTTAGCCATATGAGCAATTTCATATCAACCATATTCTTCTTCACCATAACTAGTTCAAATGACTCAAATGAACTAGTTAGAGATTTTTTCAATTGTTTAGATCTTATGTAACTACACAAGACACAATCGAAGCAAAAACGGTTTGATTCACTCGAATCGGTTCATGAACTTTATAGCCACGGTTTGCAAAAGCATTCCTTAGTTTATATAAACATGAGTTCAAGAACAACCGATTTTAGATATAACCTGCTCAAGTTCGCGGACTTTCGCGGACTTAAGCTCACGGAAGGAGTTCACAAACTCCAGCGAAATTCTCGGGTCGAGAACTTCCGCCAGTTCGCGGACTTGGCTCACGCCACATTCCGTTTCTCTTGATCAACAAAGTTCGCAAACTTTGGTTCAAGGAATAAGGACTTATATATATATGTGTTTCCACAACAATGCTTATATCCTACCAATGGTTATGTAATCTAAACTCTCATTTCAATCATTGAAACATTCTCAGAGGACGTTATATAGCCGTTATTCATAGACCATTTTTCGTCAGAGCACTTTTCAAAGTGATTGAAACATAACATGACATTCGTCACTAGGTAAAGATGAATTTGGCTAAAGCGAAAGCTTACCAACACATATTTTGAGAAATAGATAGGCGAGTTAAACTCGGCTCGAAATAGAAAATGTGTATAATGAAAGTCTATATATCAAAATGACTTTTGTCTCAAGAATAGGAGATAGAGTAAATATACTTTTGAGTGACAGATAAGTTCAAGTCTCCACATACCTTTTAGTCGATGAAGTTCCACCAGTTCCTTGAGTAGGCATTCGTCTTGTATGATGATTGCCATGGAGTCTTGAGCTCAACTACACTTTCTATCCTAGTCCGAGACCTTTAGCTATAATAGGCTAGAAATCAAGACTTATAGTTTTGATCACTAACATTGACAAACATACTTGATATAGCAACGCATGCGAGTTCGACCGAGCAATGCTCTAACAATCTCCCCCTTTGTCAATTTTAGTGACAAAACTATTAATACATATAGAATACAAAAAATAAATAAATTAACTTTTGTAGATCCTATTCCACATGCCTAATCTTCAACATTACTCGAAATCTTCGTCACTTCCAAGTACTCCAATGATCCCAAAGGTTGTAAGTTTAGCATCATCGTTGTTGAAAATCCGTAGCTATAACAACAAGAAAACAAGAGTTCTCAATCATTGTTAAACAGTGTCATAGTATCATTACACAGCGTCAAAGTCCAATTGTATCACAACTTCAATAACAATACTATGGTGATATGTATCACTCCCCCTTTGTCAATACTCCATATCACATGGAAACCACTCCCCCTTATATAATGATCCGAAAACCATATGTATTTGTAATGTGAACTACATATTAATACTCCCCCTTTTTGTCAATAAAATTGGCAAAGGTACAAGAACGGGATCCTAATGAAATTTCCGAAAGAGACATTTCATGACCAAAAGAAAGAAACACATATCATCTTATTTAGATGCAATCATAAAGCTGAAGCTAAATGCATTCATCAAGGAGTTTAAAGATACAAGACAACCCCTATAATATTCCACAGACGCACTCCCCACAAAGATTTGGCAATTAAGCACAAGTCAAAAAGAACTCTCCCCCATAATATGTCATTCCCGAAAGAACAACAAGAGCAACCTTAATTTTGAAAGAAAAGAAGGATTTCTTTGGACATAACAAATCACATACAAGTATGAATTTGAATCCAAAATACTCAATTAAATTAACCACAAGAAATTCATGATTAATTTAATCGATAATGCTCAACACAAGTGAAATTATGGAGACTCAAAAATACTCAATTAGATTAATCACAAGAGAACCCATAATTAATCTAATCGAAATACACAACCAAACTAATCACAAAAGTAATCAATTTAATTGGTCATACTCAACATAAGAGAATCTATGGAGCAATGACTAAGTTAATCATGAAAATAATCAACCCAGTCAAAAACGCTCAAACATAAGAAGACTTATGGAGTTATAACTAAATAACCAAACAAGATGATTAATTTAGTTCAAAAATGCTCGACATAAAGTACCTTACGGAACAACAACAAAGCTAATCATAAAATAATCAACTTGGTTGTTTAGTGCTCAACATAAGACACATTATGGAGCCTCACTGTAATACATAAAATATGGATCAGGGAAGATCAATTACTGAGGAATACACAAGGATTCATTCTATTTTCCATCACCATTGGCACAATGACAAACAATAGACATAATCCTTCAAAACAAAAGATTTTAACCTATCTTGTGTCAATAATTGACAATATAGACTTAACTTTTGTATTTGTCAAAAGTCCATTCATTCCTTTATCAACATATGAATATCGACTTATGAAAGACTTTACTTTTGACAAGGTATGGGACAATCATAGTTCACGGACGCAAGCACACATATCCCATAACAATTGCAATATATAAAACCATAAATATTAATACTACAAAAATCATCTTCCAAATAAATATAGAGTTTAAACCAATAAATCTAAAAACATGAAGATGAAAACGTTGGACATAGCTATGTGTAATCACAATAATGGCTATTCCACACTCTAGTTATTTTTCTAAACAAAAACAAGAAAAATAGAAGATTTACTAGACAAACTAAGAACACAAATTACTCATCTTCTTCTTCCTCATCAGAGATACTCCAAGATGCTTGAATTGTGTTCAATTATTCCTTGAGTTCGGGAAACTTTGTTGCAATCAAAGACAATTGTTCTTGGACACGTTTCACCCTTGAATCGACTTTACACACACCCTTGTGAATTTTTTGAAGAAGACTCAAAGTGGTAGGGTCACAATCGTTGAGTGAGGCATCTCTTTATCATTTGCACACATTCTCCCTTATGCGTCTAACGGTACACGGACGAACCGGTTTGGGAACCCCGAGAGAGTTTCCAATTGAATCAAGACCAAGATCATGGAAAATTTGTCCAATCAAGCAAGGGTAACCTAACATCTTGATGGGTGAAGTCATCGAAATCATCTGATAAATGATAAAACCACAAATATTGAGACTTTGAACACCCAATTCAAGGAAATAGACTAATTCCGCAAACTCATGACTCCACCAAGAATTCTTAATTGTGGAGGGACAAAGATTGGGGATACCAAGTTTCCCAAAATTCAACAACGGGATACCAAGATCATTAGTAGGAAACTTTCCTTGATTCCAAGCTACCTTCTTGCCACAAAGCCCAAGAGAGATTTCATCACATGATGGACGTTCATCACTTGGTCTAGGAATACGTATGTTCCCCAACGGAATGTTGGTAATCTTTGAAATCAATTCTCTACCAACAAGAAATCTTTCTATATTTATCATGGATTTGAATTCCATCTTATTAAGATCAACATCATGAATGTTGGCATAGAAAATTCTTGTGAGAGAATCAAAACCTTGACCATGACCATCAGATATTTCCAAGCTTGATTTTTTTAAAGCAAGCTAAATCCTCTTCATGCCCACTAGAGAGATCCAATTTCTTTTCAAGGATGAAACCTTTAGATGGTATCTTTTCAAAAATTCTAGCACAAGAATCATCCACAAACCTAATCCTAAGAGAATTTTGGTCACTAGGAAAACCCAAGCTAGAGGTATTTGAGCTTTTGGAGCTTCTTTTTGAGCCCTTAGAATTCATCATGAGGTCTAAGAAATTGAAAGGGACAAGAGGAATTTACTTACTTGGAGTGAAACTTGAACACCCTTTCTTTCAATTTCTCCAAGGAGGCTTCAATGGAGGAAATAGGATATTCTAATTCATTGAACAATGCACAACCTGTGATATTTCAATTATATAAACAAATATAATGCGGAATAGAAATAACACAGACACCAGAATTTTGTTAACGAGGAAACCGCAAATGCAGAAAAACCCCGGGACCTAGTCCAGATTGAACACACACTGTATTAAGCCGCTACGTACACTAGCCTACTCCAAATTAACTTCGGTCTGGACTGTAGTTGAACCCCAATCAATCTCACACTGATCCAAGGTACAGTTATGCTCCTATGCCTTTGATCCCAGCAGGATGCTACGTGCTTGATTCCCTTAGCTGATCTCACCCACAACTAAGAGTTGCTACGACCCAAAATCGAAGACTTTAATAAACAAATCTGTATCACATAGAAAAGTCTACGGTAATAGATAAATCCGTCTCCCACGAATATACCTACGAGTTTTTGTTCCGTCTTTTGATAAATCAAGGTGAACAGGAACCAATTGATAACCCGGACTTATATTCCCGAAGAACAGCCTAGTATTATCAATTAGCTCACAATAATATTAATCGACGCAGCGAAAAAAGATATTGCAGAATCACAAACGATGAGACGAAGTGTTTGTGATTTATTTTATATCCTGCCTATCGGAGATATAAATCTCAAGCCAATTATTCCAATTATACTGCATTTATAGAAACAAAGAAGATCGGATCACACAACTACAAGAAAAGTAGTATCGGTCTGGCTTCACAATCCCAATGAAGTCTTTAAGTCGTTAACCTGGTTTAGAGAAGAAAACCCAAGGTTAAAGGAAAATCGACTCTAGCTTATGCAACTAGTATCACACGTAAGGTGTGGGGATTAGGTTTCCCAGTTGCTAGAGTTCTCCCTTATATAGTCTTTCAAATCAGGGTTTGCAATCAATGTTAGCTTAGTAACAAAGCATTCAATATTCACCGTTAGATGAAAACCTGATTAGATTCAAGCTAATATTTCTCAACCGTTGGATCGAAACCTTAGCTTGTTACACATAAATGAAATGTCCAATTTTGGGTTTATGTAACCGTTCCCAAACATTGACATTTGTTGGTTCAACAATAGTTAACCAAATGGTTAGCCATATGAGCAATTTTATATCAACCATATTCTTCTTCACCATAACTAGTTCAAATGACTCAAATGAACTAGTTAGAGAGTTGTTCAATTGTTTAGATCTTATGTAACTACACAAGACACAATCAAAGCAAAAATGATTTGATTCACTCGAATCGGTTCATGAACTTTATAGCCACGGTTTGCAAAAGCATTCCTTAGTTTATATAAACATGAGTTCAAGAACAACCGATTTTAGATATAACCTACTCAAGTTCGCGGACTTAAGATCACGGAAGGAGTTCACAAACTCCAGCAGAAATTCTCGGGTCGAGAACTTCCGCCAGTTCGTGGACTTGGCTCACGCCACATTCCGTTTCTCTTGATCAACAAAGTTCGCAAACTTTGGTTCAAGGAATAATGACTTATACATATATGTTTTTCCACAATAATGCTTATATCCTACCAATGGTTATGTAAACTAAACTCTCATTTCAATCATTGAAACATTCTTAGAGGACGTTATATAGCCGTTATTCACATACCATTTTTCGTCAGAGCAATTTTCAAAGTGACTGAAACATAACATGACATTCGTCACTAGGTAAAGATGAATTTGGCTAAAGAGAAAGCTTACCAACACATATTTCGAGAAATAGATAGGCGAGTTAAACTTGGATCGAAATAGCAAATGTGTATAATGAAAGTCTATATATCAAAACGACTTTTGTCTCAAGAATAGGAGATAGAGTAAATAGACTTTTGAGTGACAGATAAGTTCAAGTCTCCACATACCTTTTAGTCGATGAAGTTCCACCAGTTCCTTGAGTAGTCCTTCGTCTTGTATGATGATTGCCATGGAGTCTTGAGCTCAACTACACTTTCTATCCTAGTCCGAGACCATTAGCTATAATAGGCTAGAAATCAAGACTTATACTTTTAATCACTAACATTGACAAACATGCTTTAGATAGCAACGCATGCGAGTTCGACCGAGCAATTCTCTAACAGGAATGAAACAGTTTAAGTCAAAATATTACTAACCTTAAGAGGAAGGATGATGTTGTCAATGTAGCTTGTTACTTCTTCACATTCTTCAAGTCTTCGAGTAATACTTGTATGTCTCATTATCCTATTTTTTCTAGCCTAACATATACGAAGTTGTCTCTAGTATATAATCAAGCGACTCTTTAATTGAGTTTTGATTCACTAAAATATGACAACCAAACTTGACATACCAACGCTTGGTGGGTTCAACCGAGCTATGCTCTAACAATATCCCCCTATGTCAATTTTAGTGACAAAACTCTTACAATCATATGGATAAACAAATTACAAAAATTCATTATACATACGCTTGATTCCAAGTATCAACAACACAATACCCTGCGTATATTCAATCCATAAATGCCGATGTTGACATTTAAATAACAAAGCTAATACTCCCCCTAAAGGTAAGATAGGTGGATTTTCAATCCGCACATCTTATTTATTTCCCTTTGTAGTCCAAATAACTACAATCATCATATGATATGTTTCTCCCCCTTAGTTAATGTTTTACTCTTTCGTTAGATATAACGTTTAAGCACAATTGTCCTTTCCTAAGTGATAACATATCACTTGTTTACTCCATATATTTCTCCCCCTTTTTGTCACAAAATGACAAAGGTCCGAGCAAATACCAAAAACCGAAAGGATCTTACAATCTAAAAGAATTGTACAACCTATAAGAGTTAAGCACGAGGGTTTCACATACCACTTTAGATAACCAATATCAAAACCGAAACTACAAGTAATTTGGTTTTAATATGTTATCAAGGAAACAATTGCCCGAAGAAATTCTCCCTAATAATTTAACAAATTAACTAAGAAAACTTAGTTTCCTTGCTAAACTGATTGCACAAGTACAATCGCTTGTTTCGATAAGACCAAAATAAAGATCAGAATTAACTTTATTTTTCTCATCAGGCACTAACTATTCAGACAATAACTTAGACCTTTCACTTTACACAAGACAAATACTAGGTTAGTTAACTAATATTTCTTGTCAAGGCATTCAATTAGACTTGAATAACCGAATCCTTTACTTTTGATAAGTCTAACTAAGATCAAAATTAACTTAGTTTCTCTTATCCGGAATCGAATTGGACTAAACAAATGATCCCGTATTTTGTTAAGCCATAAACAATACATACAAACCAAATAGATTGACTTGCACAATTATTTTTCTTAACCGGAAGCAATTGAAATAAACAAGACATTAAAGCACCACAATTGCACAGAAATTTCGTTAAGTCTAAAACAATTGATACCAAACAATAAAGAAAGATATCAAACCAGTTTTTCTTAACCGGAAACAATTGAATCACACACACACACACATCCATACATACATACACCCATAATGGAATAAACATCAATTGTACCGAATTTTGTTAAGCAAAAGCAAAACATGTGCAATAAACTCATGCTTTCTTAAACAGGAAAACGATTAACTAACAAATTTGTTACCTCAAATTCCGCATCCTCTTATCCCCCGAAAGATATATCATTAAACGCAAGTTCAAGTTAGAATTCTCCCCCATTATATTTTCATCCTCTCGCAAGAACAAAAGAACAACAACAACATCAACCTTTACCAGAGAAAGGTTGAATCGGTTTTAACTAATGCAAATAGCAAAAGTTGAAAACCCGAAACACATATGCTTTTATGTTAAACAAAAATTCAACATATTGTGACTTTTTCACATATGAGTTTCAATCGTAACACCTTATGATCCTTTGATAAAGCCTACCAACATGGGCTAGAACTTAATCCCGCTAAATCAAAAAGCCACCCAAACCATAAGGGTTCACACATCATATGAGATCGAATATTAAGGTTATGAAAACCGAAATCAAACATCACATTCACATAGCAATAATATAAAACATTTAAGCACAGACTATGTAATCGAAAAACTATCACAAGAAAAATTATAAAATAATAATTTTTATTCATAAATAATAGATAGTTTTATTCAGCAATAGACCTTACACAATAATTGAAAGAAATCAAAAACTGATATCTATTTTGTTTTTTCTAATCTTAATCTTCAAACAGATTTTTCAAAGATCATCTTCAATTTCCTCAAATTTTTCAGGATCTTTATCAACAGCATCTTGACTGATTTCTCGGATTCTGCACACAGTACCTTGATTATGTTCACAGGCTAAGGTATTAACCTTTCGATTAATATTCCGAGCATACTCCGTATTACCGATTCCAAGTTTAATTAGCTTCCTTTGGTTACGAATAACAGTTCTTAGTAATGCTGCCTGTCTATGATGTGTTTCAATAGTACTGAGGAGGACTTGTCGAAGATTGAGAATGTCAATCTTAGCATCCAAACTGTTTTGGACAAGAAGATGAGTCATATCTTCCTTTTCTTTTCCTTTATCTTCACAATCAGATTTCTTGAAGGGATCATCAAGATTGATAGTTTCAGTAGAAGCCATTCCACTCAACGCTTTCAGAATTTTAGCTTGAGATCTAGTTTGAGGATACATCCTTTAGTATAAGTTCTCAAACAGGATTAGTTCATATACTCGAGAATAATTTTAAACACATACCAAACATAGGTGCCAGCCTTAATTAAGTAATTCTGACCAGATTTGAAAAGATTTTCGCATCTAATGTGTTATTCCATTTTAAAGATTCTTTGGTAAAAATCGATCATCTAGATCAGGTATCAGATGATACATTAGTGATAGGGTGTAGAATACATCCTATTTATTATCTATTGTTTATGCTTTCTTTGTTATTTTTCTTGTAAATTATGTATTTTACGCCTGTTTTGAGTTTTGTAGCTACTTTGGAGTCACACGGAGGAAAAGAAGAAGAAATTACTCTATTTGAGCCAAAAGGGCAAAATTGTCATTTCAGGGGCGAACACTATTTGGATCCCAGTCAAGGTTAAGGGGCAACTTTTGGGAGGAGTATTAAAAGACAACCAAAGAATGGTTAGGGGGTCATAGCTGTGTAGCCCTTATCAAAGGGACCAGACACTGAATAACCCCCCAACCCTAAATCGAGAAGAGTTATCTTCTCTCAATCATTTTCATTCATCCCATCAACAAAAATTGAGAAAGAAAAGGCAGACAGCAGCTGCGTCAGAAATCGAGAGAAATTGAGGGTTCTTGTAAGAGATTCGGGGACTCAGGAGGAAGCTTAATTGAAGATTTATATGGAGAAGAAGAAGAAGTTACTCGATCTATGATGAACAAACTAAAGGTCATGTATTGAAGAACAAAAGGGGATCTGCTGTGATGAGATGATGAAGAAATCAGATGGGTTCGAAGATTTCAGGGATAGAGATTAAATCTGAGAGTTCTGTTGGTTGTTTCCATGGATGATTAACAATGGTTCTGTTGCGTGGATTGAATCTGAGAAAGAGATCGAGAGATGCAGAGAGGAATGGGTTTGAGTTGCACTGAGAATGAGTTTATGGTAATTGTCGAAATTGATCTCAAATTGATCAACAGATGAGAAGAATCGATAATGGTGGCCGTTGTTTGAAGCTCGGTGAAATGGGTTAGAAGATGAAGCCATGGAAGCTCAGGGAGATGGGTCTGTGATTAAATTGGGTTGAATATTAGATTGGGTTCTTTGAGTTCATCAGGAAATGAAAGGGATGAATAGGTTTGTGGAAATGAATCTGCTGCAACTGGAGTTGAGATGAAATTCAAAATGGGTTTGTTTGTTCTGATGCTGCTATGAAGATACAGTTTGTAGTTGATGCTGTGATTTCAAATACGAGCTGAAGCTCTGCTGCAAGAATGGAGTGAATAAACATAGATGTATGCTAGGATTCTTAATAGGAATGGAGCTAAAGAGAGGCCTGAACTTGGCCGGGAAACACCAGCAAACAAACGAGACTCGGCCGGACTCTGGTTCTGGCGAGTCAACTCAATGATTCAGATGACAGATCCAGAAACCGGTCCAACTCAACTGAATAAGACCAGTTAGTCGAGTAAGATGCTGACTCGGTGGCTGAGTCACTCTTCTGCCTTGACCCATTGACTGACGGTTTGACTGATTTGACCGTTATTTCTGACGGTATCATAACGGAATATTCCGTCTGCGGAGAAAATTTCAGGTGGCCGTCGGCGACTTTTCTGGCCGGATTCCGGTGAACTTCAGTGACTTTTCAGGCGACCAAAATTACAGAATTTTGTGTGGATTCTTCTCATGGGTGTGAATACTTAGATTTGGGAATTGGATGAAAATTTGGAGGCTTTGGAGAATTGGACTTGAAATTGGAATTGGGCTCAAATTTGGAAAGTGGTGTTATTAAGGGAAAAGGATTTTATTCCTTGGAAGATTTGGAGAACATTGAAGCCTATAAGTAGAGAAGTTCTCTACACACTTTTACATCTTTGACACGCCTCTCTACACACACAACACTTGTGTTTTTGCTTGCTTTTCAATTCTTCTTTTAATTATTTGTGTGAACTTGAAAAATTCTCCCTTTAATTATTTGTGTGAATTTCAAAAACATGAGTAGCTAATTTTCTTATTGATTGAGGATGAATTCCTAGTTCTTAATATATGATTTGAGTTTTGTTTTCAATTCTATCTTGAAGTTCTTCACATGATTATCGTTTGTTTTTACTAATAGGAATGTTTATACATTCATGGTTGATTGATAGATTGTTTAGAGTGCACGTTAAATTGATTTGTTAATTTGATCTAAAGCTAGTGAAAGTTAGGGGATAAGTAATCGTTTCTTGACTCTTTACATAAGTAGCAAACACGAGACCTTGCGGAGGGATTCCGTGGAGCAATTGTGTGTGAAAATAACGTTAGCAAGTAGACCTTGATCTAAGAGTCTAACTACTAATATCAACCTAATAAGTTCATAAATCTTAATGCGTTTATTTAAATTACATCTTGAGTGATCTACTACTAGGTGGTTTGGTAAATAGAATCCGGTAGTCGAGAACTTCCGTATCCGGTGATATAAGGGATTTAGGGGTTTAGCACTGATCTAGCTGCTTTACCTACGGTTGGTGATAATCTGTGACTAATAACATGTGGATGAAAATCATAACTTGAATCATTGTTTTGCAACGAAGAAGGATTCCTTGATCTTGTCTCTCTTATTGATTTCAACTTTAACTTTGAATTGCTTTGTTTATTTTCTTTTGCTTTATACATCCCCCCTTTTGTGACAATTTCTACAACTAAGAATCTCTTGCTCCTCGTGGGAACAAACTTGACTACACTATATTACTTGTTAATTAGGTGGAAAAATATTAATTAATTTGTTGTGGTTACGACACGCATCAAATTTTGGTGCCGTTGCCGGGGAGCAGCGGGCGGTTTTTAGTTGTTTTTATTTTTATTTTTTGCTTTATTCTTGCTTTGTCAGATTCTATATCGTATCTAACTTAGTTTCTGAGAATCTTATTTCAGGTACCGGTTTTCCATGTATGGTGGACAAGAGCAAGCATATTACAACAATCAATACGGTTTTCAACCTCAACATTATGGCAACTTCCAATCATCCTTAGGATACAGACTTTATGGATATTCTCATACATATCAACAACCTTATGATGGGTATGTAAGTGAACAATCACTAGGACGGGAGGATATTTATGATTCTAAATCTATGCGTGATCTCCTTGGTGTAAGGCAACCTAGTTTGAGGGAACTTGAGAGAAGGTTCTATCAATTGATCGATGAAGTCCTAGCATCAGATGAAGAAATTCTTGAAGCTAAAAGAGCTTTAAGAATGGAGCGTGAAAAACGTTATTATATGGGTTACGATGATGATTTTGAACCTTATGAAAATTATTGTAACAAGGATAAAGTTATTCCAACTCCGGATCATAATAACGATCCTTCGCCTATTCAAAAGGAGGAGATTGGGTGTGACTTACCTATTGTTATAAACGGTGTAACACCCTCACAAGAAGATCTTACAATTTATACCGACGAGAATCATTTTAGTGAATGGCCCGATTCCGATGATGAGAATGTTGAAGAGATGATGCTAGAGGATGAAACCAAATTTGTGGAAGACCCAATTGAACTTGCCAATGATTATAATGATGCCAAGACTTTGGTTAAGGTAGTCAATAACGACGAATGGTTGCAAGATTTGATAGAGGACCACGATATACAAGAGGTAAGTAATTCACATGAATTCTCTAAGGATGAAGAGGATTCCGCAAAACAAGAGATTGTGCAAGGTTTGTCTAACCCTTTGCCTATTGATTCTTCTCCTTTACCTCTTATTGGTTTGAATGTATGTGCTTCGAAAGTATTTTTGGATGATTTTGTTTCTAAATATCTACCATTGGAAACACTTGATGCTAACACTATGCAGGTTTGCCAAGAGGAATACATGGAAGTTCCCAAATTCTATGTTCTTTATACACTTCCGAGTGTGGACAAGAATAAGTGTGGGGGAAATTTCTATCAAGCGATAACATCATTATTATTTTCTTGTGCTAACATTTGTATGGAGTTATTGTTTGCAAAACAGGTATTATGGGTGGATCCTCAAATTTTCCGATTGTTAGTATATGGGGAATGAATCTTGCAAGAGCTAAGTCGGGCCGTCGACTTTAAAACAAGCGCTTAATGGGAGGCAACCCATAGGTTTTGTATTTCTTATCATTTTGCTTTTTATTTTTGTTTCTTTATTTTTCTTGTTCTTTATCATGTTAAAATTTCCCACCTTGACTTTACTAGGACGATTCAATTACATTGAGGACAATGTAAGGTTTAAGTGTGGGGGAGTGGTTAAGCATGTATATTATAAAAAAAAAAAAAATTTAAATTTAAAAAAAAAAAAAATAAGTTTTACATAAAACCTCCAACTTTTAGAGATTTTAGAGTCACTAGCATACTTCTAGGTATGTTTACACAGAGAATTCTGATCGACATAATTGAACTTGGAAGTGTTAGGGAACTACATTCAGATTTCTTGCTTGTTAGAGTATTAAATAATGGATTTAATCATGCCGGTGATGCAAATTTGGTGCAGGGAGAAATGCATTATTAGAGTTGCTGATCAATCATTAGTGGAGACTACCCGTATTTATATCATGTGAGGCACTGACCAGAAATTTTTTCCATCCAACTAAAGAGCTTTCTTTTGAGTGTGTGTCACCGTACGTTAATTCCGGGTAGAATGGTGAGCTACCCAACCTCCCACCAATAGAAGTACTACTCTTTGATCTCTTGAGTGCTAATTTTGTCAATCATGAGGGTGATGTCTATAGATGAAAGCCTCCTTCTTGTAGTTCGATTTGCAGTTAGCACCATTTTCTCCACAACAACGGGTCCACAGAAAAAACATCATCATCAACAAGGAGCGACATCAAAATCTACAAGGAAAGTTGAAGAAGTTCAAGGTTTATAAGCAACGGAACGAGAAAAAGAGCAAATTTCATATTCAAGTAAAGCAACATACAAAGAGCAGATTTTTACATATATGTTGAGGACTTACAATACAATGAGGTAATTCTATATCCAAGTATAAAGACTTATTCACAAGAGCGAAGAAAATCAAAAGGTGAGAATTGTTGAAGTTTATGATTTCGAGACGATACAAGTTGTGAAGAATCAAGCGGTAAAATACTTCTCCCACGGCCACGGTTTGTTTTATTTCTCTTGTTTTCAAAAAAAAAAAAAAAAAAAAAAAAAAAAAGAGAAATATTTTTTTTTTTTCTGATGAAATATTTGTTTTGTTTTTATTTATTTAATAAGTCGTGGGGAAGGAAAATCTATAAGGAAGTTTCAAGCAACAAGGATTTAAGGTAAAGGTTACAAATTGTCAAGGATTTATGAAGTTCGAGAATTTATCATCAAAGTTGAAACCGAAGACGAAGACCAAGAAGATCAAGACGAGGAGCGGAAGACGTTTCTATTGGATGCCGTGAGAGTGGTGTTATCATAATTGGCGATCGGATGTGAAGATGAGTAAGTAATCTCATCCTCGATAATAGTGGTTGATTTCCTTTCTTAGAGATCGTCAGAAAAATGGTTTTTCAAAATGTTAAAAGATGTGGGTTTTTAAAAATATTTCGGAAGTTATCCTTCCCACCATTCAACGTGTCGCAGGATTTCTCTCTTCATTCCTACCTGCACACATGTGAGACCCATAAAAAAGCCGTCTTTTTGAGTGCAATTATCATAAAATCCTTTTTGGTGAGGCAGAAGTCGAGGCGAAATGCTTATTGATCGTTTCTCAAACACGCATTCTCTCATTATGGTGTGGTTATTTCTCACTCAACATTTAAGAATGAGAATATGTTCTTTAGTATTTCTAACTTCTTATTACTAGCATGCAGAAACTCTATGTCCTCATAACTCTTTGGATGCTTGGGACGCTGAAACGCTTTGAAGTTGTAAGTTTTAGTTTGATTTGCTCGAGGACTAGCAAAGTCTAAGTATGCGGGAATCTGATAGGGTGTAGAATACATCCTATTTATTATCTATTGTTTATGCTTTCTTTGCTATTTTTCTTGTAAATTATGTATTTTACGCATGTTTTGAGTTTTGTAGCTACTTTGGAGTCACACGGAGGAAAAGAAGAAGAAATTACTCTATTTGAGCCAAAAGGGCAAAATTGTCATTTCAGGGGCGAACACTATTTGGAGCCCAGTCAAGGTTAAGGGGCAACTTTTGGGAGGAGTATTAAAAGACAACCAGCAATGGTTAGGGGGCTGCTAGCTGTGTAGCCCTTATCAAAGGGACCAGACACTGAATAACCCCCAACCCTAAATCGAGAAGAGTTATCTTCTCTCAATCATTTTCATTCATCCCATCAACAAAAATTGAGAAAGAAAAGGCAGACAGCAGCTGCGTCAGAAATCGAGAGAAATTGAGGGTTCTTGTAAGAGATTCAGGGACTCAGGAGGAAGCTTAATGGAAGATTTATATGGAGAAGAAGAAGAAGTTACTCGATCTGTGATGAACAAACTAAAGGTCATGTATTGAAGAACAAAAGGGGATCTGCTGTGATGAGATGATGAAGAAATCAGATGGGTTCGAAGATTTCAGGGATAGAGATTAAATCTGAGAGTTCTGTTGGTTGTTTCCATGGATGATTAACAATGGTTCTGTTGCGTGGATTGAATTTGAGAAAGAGATCGAGAGATGCAGAGAGGAATGGGTTTGAGTTGCACTGAGAATGGGTTTGTGGTAATTGTCGAAATTGATCTCAAATTGATCAACAGATGAGAAGAATCGATAATGGTGGCCGATGTTTGAAGCTCGGTGAAATGGGTTAGAAGATTTTTACTTGTCCTCAAGTGAAACAAAAATGAAGAAATCCTAACTATACCCTTGTCGCAGGTCTCTCGAATGCATTTAGCGTATGCACTAAGCCTTTAAACCCCTAGGTGTCCCTAGTGGACGAGTTGTAGTCTCGTGAGGGTTTACCAGAGGTGTACCCACAAAACCTTCTCCAACTTCAGAGTGTAAAAGAGTCTCAAGCATCCAAGAAGCTATGAGGACAAAGAGTTTCGCATGCTAGTAACGAGAAGTTAGAACTATCGAAGAACGCATTCTCATCCTTAAGTCTTTGAGCGAGAAGTAACCATACCATATGAAAGAATTCGGATTCGATTGTGATCATAAGTCTCAACTTCGCCTCACCATTAGGGTTTTATGATAATTGCACTCAAAAAGATCGCTTTTTTAGTCTCTCATGTGTGCGGCGGGAATAAAGAGAGAAATCCCGCACACGTTGTAGGTAAGAAGGATAACCTTCCGAAAATAAAATCGAGACTCCACGAAGTGTGGACAAAAAGAATCTTTTTCGATGATCTCTAAGAAAGGAAATCAACCATTAGCAAGGGGTGGGAGTACTCACTCACTTCTCACCCGATCGGCAATTAATATCACTCTCTCATAAGAACCATAGAAACGTCTTCAATCTTCGGTCTTCGGTCTTCAAATGTTGATGACGAACTTCTAAACTTCACAAAACTTGACAATTTTTAACTTTTCTACTCAAATTCCTTGTTGTTTGGATTTTTCTTCTTGAACTCTCTTTACCATGGTGGTAGCAAAAATAAACTACAATATTTTTTGATTTTTTTGATTTTTTTTTTTTTTTTTACATTACAATAAAAATACAAATAATGAAACAACTAACTCCATGGACAAAGGACTTTATCACTCAATTTTTCCACAACTTGTATTGTCTTGATTTTATAAATTTTATTAATTCTCATCCTATTTTCTTTTCTTTGTTGCACATAAACCTTGGACTATATCAATTTTTTCTTTTAATATTCTGATGATGCTCCGTTTGTTGACGATGATGTGTTTCTATGGGTCTTGCTGATTGAGAGAGAGAGTGATGATAACTGCAAATTGGTATTTAGAAGGAGTTTTCATCTTTAGACGTCACCCTCATGATTGACGGAATTAGCACTCAAGAGATCAAAAGTAGTGCTGAAAGTGGTGCGAAGTTGGGTAGCTCACCATTCCTACCCGGAATTTACGTACGGTGACACACACTCTAACAGCTTTTCTAGAAAGTTGCAAAAAATTGAAGGTTGGTGCCTCACTTGATGTAAATTGGGTAGTCTCCACTATGGGTGATCACAATTCTACTACCGAATATCTAAACAACACCTAATTCGCCCTCCGGTATGGTTAAATCCAACTTTAACGCTCTAATCAACTAAGGAACCCGATTGTGTTCTCCGGTACTTCTAACTTTTGTTATTTCGGTCAGATTCTCTATATAAACATAGCTAGAAGCATGCTAGTGACTCTAAAATCTCTAAAAGTTGGAGGTTTTTACAAAAAGAGTTTTTAATAATAATTTTTTTTTTTTTTTTTTTTAAATTAAAAGATAAAATAAAAGACTAAAAACTCTAAATGCAAATGCACCCCCAAACCTAAATCAAACATTGTCCTCAATGTGTCGACATATAGAAAAATTTTAAACAGTCACATACCGAGAGAACTATGCTGATAAGAGAAAAAGGGAAGAGATTACCGGATGTCGGCGGAGCACGGTTAAGCTTCTTTAGTCAAGGCTAGAATCCAACATTCTCAACGGAGATCATATCGGATTAGCATAATATATGCGCATGAAGACTCAACCGATTCAAGAAAAGAAAATTTAACAAGTCCTACTGGATATATACAATGAAAATTCACCATAAACTAACAATCTAAAGAGTTGAGGATCAACCCAATAGAAAATATGTACACACATTAACAGCCTTACACAAATATAATATGATAGTGCAAGTAAGACTGCAGATGTGAAGGAGTTTCCCCCAAACCTAAACTTGTGAACAGGTGTGTTTGTGAGAACAAAATCTTGCAATTTTAAAGGTACATCATGCAAAAGGTCTAACTCAAAATGAGTTTTGTTAAGAACAGGCAGACATACACATTCCAACTGTGGTTCACTAAAGGTGTCATACTTTGATGCAAAATAGTCCAAGAGGACTTGGGAAGCACAAAGCTCTAGGCCTAAGTTAGGCATTTTCAGAAAAGTTGGTTTTGCAATTTTGTTACAAACTACACCTAGGTTTGGTGGAGGAGTTTCAATTTGTGACTCAGGAGAGAGGTTAGGTACATCTAAGTTATTTTCATGTATAAAATCATTTGCACCATCACACACTTTCCTAAGGTCAGAAGAGGGTAAATCATGTTCACCAAAGATAGAACAATTCAAAGAATCACCAAGTCATAATCATCGGAGCAGGCAACATATTGTGATATGGGCGGGGAATCGACACAACAATAATATCATGATCCAAAAGAACATTAGTGTCAACGAAGATTCATCCTGTCCTAAGTCACAAACAAGTTGTGAAGCATGCTCACATTCACCGAAGAATTTCACAAAGCCAAGCTCAGAATCCATATCACATATATGAATGTTAGAAGAAGTATCATTCATAGGGTTCACAGAAGAGACGCCTAACGTCTCTGAACCAAAAGATTCCATCATATTTTCAGCATGCACATGCATATCATATTCATCATCATCATCATCATAGAAATGCATTTCCTTATTAAAAATCATAGTATTTCTAGTCCCATCATTTGAAACAGTTCATATGCAATATCAATTGCACGAGTAAGACTAGGCATACTATTTTCATTATGGGTGATAAACATTTCATTTTGAAAGTCCTCCCTTTCCTCATTTAGTGCATCACATTTGACTCAATTTGAGTTCTAAGCTCGCAGCCCTTTGGTCAAGGTTTTGAATCAATTCTAGAATTTCATTATGTGGTTCAATGAAAGGAGAGTTTTCAAAAGTAGGAAATTCATAATCAATGCTATATGGTTTATCATGCAATACACTCCTAGCATTATTTTGTTCGATGAGTCTAAGATTTTCCTCCACAGATTGAGAAGTACAAAATTGTTCATCTCCCCACTGTGGTGAATGATGTATGTGATCATAATGATTAGGGTATGTGAGATCAGGGCCCTGAGAAGGCTCATAAAAATCCCTAAAATAACTATGGTATGTGGGGAGTTCATCCTGTGAAAGGTGCCCGTAAGCAAGCTCTATAAGGGATTTGTTGGTATCCCCAGTTGCAGACCAAAATCCTGACATGATTTAGTACTCAAATCGAACTCAAAGCCCAGCTGAAGTGGACTAAGTTTGGTTTATTGGGTTTTTGGTTTGTTGGGTTTCATTTGGTTTTGTTGGGTTTTGGTTTGTTGTGGGCTAGTTGTTTGGTTTTTGAGGGAATTTGGTTTGTTTGGGATTTGCTGTTTGAAACCCAGGATTTGTGAAAACAGAACAACCCAGTTTAGGTTGAGTTGGGCTCGGTTTGGTATAAGCCCAAGTGGTTGTTTTAGACAGCCCAGCAGTTGTGTGCACAGCCCAACAGATGTGGGCTTAGTTTAGCAGAGCCCAGCTTAGGTAGAAGCGGCCCAGCACAGTGAACTGCACAGTGAGGCCTAATAGTTGAGGGCTTCAGTTTGCTTGCAGACAACCCAACAACTCAGTTGATATGGGCTTGGCTATTTAAGGGTTCGATCCATTAGTTGGGCTTACGCTCATGTGCGGCCCGGTTTGTGTTACCCAGGTGAACTGGGTTTCGGTTTGGTTGCGGCCACAGTTATGTTTTTAGCCTAAGTAGCCCGGAGATGTTACAATTTGCACAGACTTGGTCGGGCCAAGCACGAAATAGGTGCACACTCGGGCCGGCACAATGCGGCACCAATTTTGTGCTCGAGACAACCCCGAGCAATGAGACAAAATTTAGGTTGCTAAGCACGATTAAGCACAAATAAGTTTTCAAATTCAAACACAAAGATACAAGGTGCGGGTAGCTCCACACTTGCCGCCGGGGGCTAGCAAGGTGGTAGATGGCTCACAAGGCTCACATGCCACAAAGCGGGTAGCTAGCAAACACAGATTCACAATGCTATGTGGATCAGCACAGAGCACTGAGGCACAGGGCACAGAATTGGTGGCTCAGGTGAGGTTTGCAGCCAACTTGGCTGTCTGAGCTACAAATCACCCTCAACAGCTTCAGGGGCTGGGGGGTTTGGCACAACTTGGCTCACCAGGGCAGATTGGTTATGCACGTGCTAAGCTCACGATTCGGGCCTCGATTGTACCAATTTCGGTTATTGCAAGTTTGAACAATGTTTAGCACAATGACTGGATTATCATGCAAAGCGAGTTATGCAAAATGGGCTAACGGTTCGGGGCTTGGCTCAACATGGGTTATAGCACGAGGCTATGTCAAGGCCAAGACTTCACAAAGACAAAGAATACTCAACTCCCGGCCGGGGCTGGAGTTTGGCTCAACTTGGTACACAGGAGAGCGAGAAGGCTCACGGGGCTTAGGGCTCATGCAAATGGCTCACTAAGGTTCCGGCAAATGGCAAACGGGGCTCATGCAAATGGCAGATGGCTCACAGGGCTTAGGGATTACACTATGCAATTACTAACCTCAGTTCTGCAGCATAGGTAGCACAGACAGGTAGGTGCCTCGAATTGCACTTTGCTCAACACTCACAGTGTACCGACTCCTATAAGTTGCAGGGGTTGCTCAGTTGCACCACAAGCACCGTAGCCCAACAGCAAGCTCAACAGAGAGAATGTAGATAAGTAAAAATGCAGATGATTAAATATACAGTGAAGATTAACTAAAATGCAGGGATATACACAATTTAACTAAGTTACACTAAAACATAACTAAAAGAAATAACACAGAGCAACTATGTACAGGGAGATTGAAAACAGCTAAACAGCAATGAAAGACTAAAAACAATGCAAAGCAACAATGCAAAGCAAAGGACTAAAAACAGTAAAGACAAGGTAAATATGTACAGGGTGAGAATGAAAAGCAGTGAAGCGAGCCAATGAACAATGGGCACGCGCCAAGTCCCCGGCAGCGGCGCCAAAAACTTGGTAGGCCTCTAAAGGTGTATAAATTTAAGCCTATATGTTATACCGCAAGTGCACGGCGTCTATCGGAGACGCGGCAAGTACGGGTCGATCCCACAAGGACTAGGGTGTGCTTAAGTATGATCTATGGCTTTACCTAACTGAGTTCTATGAAGTATTGTGACAACAGGGGGTATGTAACTCAAATAATTGGTTTTGTCGAAGCGACTGAGATGGAAATGTGACACTAAACTAAGGCAATTAAATGAGATTATGACTAATTGGAGAGCACCAGGGTAGTTGCTTTCACCACTAGACCCTATGCTAAGGTAATCCACTGAGGTTGTATTCTTATACTTTCCTAAAGAAGATTTTAAGGTATGATGTATCGGCTAATCTTCCTAATTCATCCCTAGTATAGAGTGTCTTTTTATAGTACACTCTATCACAGATTCCTTGGTTAATTAACTAATCAACATTCCTATTCTATTAAGCATCTGTCTTCTTCCCCACAAAGAAGTTTCTAATGTAGAATTGATTAACTTTTAACTCTAATTCTCCCTAGTATTGGCATGTCTTCTTACAAAGACACCAATCACAGGAGAATTGGGTTAATGGGCTAATCATACTTCTACTTCTATGAGGCACAATAATAATAACAACAACAATATGATTCACTCAACATTTTATCTAGGGTTTCAACAACACCCCATCCCAAGGAAATGTAAATTAAAACATAACAAGAACAAATTGAACACAAGAAAAGCTAATTGATGCTCGTCTGCTAGCCTGTAGGCATAAACTCTATCAACCCCAGTTCATCTCCATTTATACATGCACAAAACCCAAACCCTAATTCATTTTAAATTGAAAAGTAAACGCAAAATAATTCGAACCCATACTCTGATTGCCTCTGAATTGCTTGTCTGCTCTGTCAATCGGCTCTGATTGATGTTTTCCCTCAATTGATGTGAAGTAAGAGCAAACCCTAGCTCTAATTATCTTTAATATAGCCTCTAGGGTTAAGATAGAGGCTAGATGAAAGATAACTCGAACTAGGTGCAGCGAAGATGGTTGTGGTGGTACTGTTGGTGTCAGGGAAGGAGAGATGGTGGCGGAGGTGGTGTTGCGAGAGGGTTTGGTCGGGGAAGAATGGGTGGTTTCTCTGCAGAGGTCGTGGGAAAGAGGTGAAGAGAAGAAAGAGAAGATGAGGGTGAAATGGCTAGGTCGATGGGGGTATAGGGTTAGGGTAGTTTGGGTGTTGAGCGGGCACAGTGAAGTGTCGATGGGAAGGCATCGCGAGCGTAGGATCTAGCCGGAGAAGATCTCGAACGGTCGAGGGAGAACTGAGGCGATTTGCTGTGGAGCGGGAGTATCAAGACATGATGTGAACGATGGAGCGACCGTAGGATGTAGCTAGACGCGATCTGAACGGCTCGGGATGAACGGGTACGGATCCGGGTCGTTGGTAGCTCTAGCCCATGTCTTCCTTGTTGGGTTGCAACTGATTCGCGCGCGGGCTTTGGCTCTCTGCTCCATAGATGCTTGACTCCAATTCTTCGCTCTTTTGGCTCCTCAGATTCTCCGAGCTTTATTTATTACCTAAAAACACAAAATTAATTAATACAAATATTTATTCTTGAAAACAAAGAAAACACAGAATTTGGGATAATATCTGATTTCTGAGCGCAAAAGATGAGTAAAATGCCAATAAAAAGGTGTATAAATATGCACTATTTAGCACTCATCAAAGATGAAGCCATGGAAGCTCAGGGAGATGGGTCTGTGATTAAATTGGGTTGAAGATTAGATTGGGTTCTCTGAGTTCATCAGGAAATGAAAGGGATGAATAGGTTTGTGGAAATGAATCTGCTTTTAAATCGGAGTTGAGATGAAATTCAAAATGGGTTTGTTTGTTACGATGTCTGCTATGAAGATACGGTTTGTAGTTGATGCTTTGTGATTTCAAATACGAGTAAGCTCTGCAAGAATGGAGTGAATAAACATAGATGTATGCTAGGATTCTTAACAGGAATGGAGCTAAAGAGAGGCCTGATCTTGGCCGGGAAACACCAGAAAACAAACGAGACTCGGCCGGACTCTGGTTCTGGCGAGTCAACTCAATGACTCAGATGACAGATCCAGAAACCGGTCCAACTCAACTGAATAAGACCAGTTAGCCGAGTAAGATGCTGACTCGGTGGCTGAGTCACTCTTCTGCCTTGACCCATTGACTGACGGTTTGACTGATTTGACCGTTATTTCTGACGGTATCATAACAGAATATTCCGTCTGCGGAGAAAAATTTCAGGTGGCCGGCGGCGACTTTTCTGGCCTGATTCCGGTGAACTTCAGTGATTTTTCAGGCGACCAAAATTACAGAATTTTGTGTGGATTCTTCTCATGGGTGTGAATACTTAGATTTGGGAATTGGATGAAAATTTGGAGGCTTTGGAGAATTGGACTTGAAATTGGAATTGGGCTCAAATTTGGAAAGTGGTGTTATTAAGGGAAAATGATTCTATTCCTTGGAAGATTTGGAGAACATTGAAGCCTATAAGTAGAGAAGTTCTCTACACACTTTTACATCTTTGACACACCTCTCTACACACACAACACTTGTGTTTTTGCTTGCTTTTCAATTCTTCTTTTAATTATTTGTGTGAACTTGAAAAATTCTCCCTTTAATTATTTGTGTGAATTTCAAAAACATGAGTAGATAATTTTCTTATTGATTGAGGATGAATTCCTAGTTCTTAATATATGATTTGAGTTTTGTTTTCAATTCTATCTTGAAGTTCTTCACATGATTATCGTTTGTTTTTACTAATAGGAATGTTTATACATTCATGGTTGATTGATAGATTGTTTAGAGTGCACGCTAAATTGATTTGTTAATTTGATCTAAAGCTAGTGAAAGTTAGGGGATAAGTAATCGTTTCTTGACTCTTTACATAAGTAGCAAACACGAGACCTTGCGGAGGGATTCCGTGGAGCAATTGTGTGTGAAAATAACGTTATCAAGTAGACCTTGATCTAAGAGTCTAACTACTAATATCAACCTAATAAGTTCATAAATCTTAATGCGTTTATTTAAATTACATCTTGAGTGATCTACTACTAGGTGGTTTGGTAAATAGAATCCTAGTAGTCGAGAACTTCCGTATCCTATGATATAAGGGATTTAGGGGTTTAGCACTGATCTAGCTGCTTTACCTACGGTTGGTGATAATCTGTGACTAATAACATGTGGATGAAAATCATAACTTGAATCATTGTTTTGCAACGAAGAAGGATTCCTTGATCTTGTCTCTCTTATTGATTTCAACTTTAACTTTGAATTGCTTTGTTTATTTTCTTTTGCTTTATACATCCCCCCCTTTGTGACAATTTCTACAACTAAGAATCTCTTGCTCCTCGTGGGAAGGAACTTGACTACACTATATTACTTGTTAATTAGGTGGAAAAATATTAATTAATTTGTTGTGGTTACGACACGCATCAATTAGACAAGTAAACTAATCATGTTTACACAAGTTATTGTAAGAAAACTTATCTACCCATGTAGATTGTGTATTCTCTATTTGTTGAATAAGAGATATTTACATGATACATAATGCCCAGGTACTTGTGTTTCCTTACATCAAAAGATCGGGCATTGTAAGGATGCACTTTCCAACATAATTAAGCATTGGGGTGAGAGGTACCTTTCTCACCGAGTACCTTTTGAGGAACTTCTTCCTTCTTTTCTTTAGGGACACGATCATGTTCCCTTGTGTGGGTTTCGGATTCAACCTCTTTATCAGGAATATTGCGTGATGATATATCCTTGATTATATTTTGTTCCCAGGATGGTAAGTTCTTTGAATTCGAACCCGTGTGATCTTGATCTGCCATTAAAAAGATTGCAGATGTCTTTTGTTCAAAACATTCTATATGTCCTTTAAGATATCCATTCCCTGTTGAAAATGTTTTTCTAAACACTTATCAAGGTATACCTTTCGACATGTCTCTGTAAGAAGTTTTTCTATAAGGATTTTGTTCCTTATTTGTGAATGCTCCAGCGGGTGAGTAAGAATTTCACACTCTGAAGTTTGCTGATATACTTCATTGCACAAGGCTAATTTTTGTTCCAAATAATCTTCTAGATTACTTTGAAGACTGAGTGTTTTTCGCTTTCCTTCACAAATTCTTACATTTAATTGAACAATAAGTTCTAAGACATCATCTAGGCTGTCAATGGTTTTTCCTTCTTCTGAATAATTTTCAATATGTTTGAAAAACCTTTCCAACACTTTACGAAATTCAGAGCTTGGACAAACCAGTGAATCAAATCTCTTTTCTATTTTAGAAACAGAAGATTTTCCACTAGTGATTGGAGATGGATCCAAAACATGTTCCTTTGTTTTTGGATTCATTCTTTTCTGATCAGAATCCTGATCCATAATCAAGTTATCAGTCTTAGACTTTCTCCTTGATTTTCGAAAAGATTTATGAGACCAATTTCCATTGACCTTTGCTGAGACCATATTCTCATCATCTTAATGAACGTTAACTGAGTTGTTCATAAGTTTAGCTTTGCTTTTCTTATTTTGACTCATTTCTTATAGGTTGGATCGCACCAAACACAGATTATTATATCTTTTTGTATTTGCCTGCTCCGATACCAATTGAAAAGACGAGGGTACCCAAATATACCACAATCTTAAACTTTTCCACCTATTAGTCCTCTTACCGAAAGTGATTGTCTATGGACTGAGTCGAGACAATACAACGAATCGGTATTCACACTTTGTGTGATCGTCAATGGATATGAGATCGAGACAATACAACAATCAAAGTGTGATTACTTGATAATAGGTTCGGACTTAACCAAACTCTATTGGATCACTATCAAGTAATACGGAGTTAACGTTTGTGTAATTTACTTCAAATTATAATAACAATAATTATAATTGCGAAAAACAAAAGTAAATGACAGAGCAAGATTTTGTTAACGAGGAAACCGCAAATGCAGAAAAACCCCGGGACCTAGTCCAGGATTGAATACTTTCAGAATTAAGCCGCTATACAAAATCAAATCAACTTCGTATAGTTGAGACCAAGCAACTAAATCCATAGTTCACCTAGTTTCTTCAGTATCCCTGCGCTTCCGACATTCAATAAGTGCACGCACTGGAACAATTCCTTTGGATCGTATTCCAAACAGTAAAGGAACAACAAATCTGTTCGGTAACAACTCTATTCAATCTCAGTGATATGAGTTTGACAAAGACTCTTCTGTTTATTTCAATAAACTCCTTTGTCGGGTTTAGATCAATTTATCCAACAACTACCAAAAGTAGCAGAGTTTAGATTATGCAATCAATAATAGGATATACCAAGATACTAAATACTGATGCCGATCTACGCAACTAATCAATCAAATCTATCAAAGATAAACCGATTATAGTTGGATCCCAGCCGATCAAGTTTTGTGCACACCAAAGATTATGAACCCAAATAAGAAATTTTCTTCGTCTTCAAATCTTCTTAAATCTTCAATAAATACCTGCACACCACAACTTGAATCTCATGTGATCAATCATGCATAGAACGGAGTCTGTTAACAATGGATTATCACAAGATGTATTTAGATCTACAAACAGTTCTAAAGATCCCGTCGACACTTCGATCTAGTTTGAGTGAATCTTATATCAGAAGAGAAGATTCTCAAGAATAAACAAACTAGGTGCAATCAAAGTTCAACAACCGTTAGTCAATCAAATCAAATCGAAAACTAATAATACTGCAATTATCTAGTTTCCCACCAACTGTACTCGTAGAGCTTATTGATACCACAGAAGTCTTTAAACGAGCGGTCGTAAGAGATTTCGCATAATTAGGGTACTTCCTCTCCGAATAGACGGCTCCACCAGTAACAACACGACAAGGTAGTTTTGCTGGCTCTTAGGATATTTTGCTCGAAATGCAAACTTGGGTATTTATAGACCAAGGAAGTTTGGACACCAAGGAATTTCCAAAACCGAAAATATTCTCAAGATATACAATATTTCCAAATTCAGTTTTCATAATTCCTAGAAATGCTCTGTCCAATTTTAACCGAAATCCTACTAGAAAATCTCCAATTAGTAAATGCACATTACCAATTTTTATTTTCCAGAGATATGCATTTTAATTGCTGGTAATTAAAAGCATATAAAATTAACAACCTTAATTAAAAGATTCTTAACTTATTTCGGTCCGGGATCTCCTTTAGTTATTAAGGAATATCTTTGAAAAATAAAAGATAAGAGTTAGTGAACATGTTAAAAGTATGTCGACATCTTATTTCTTTGTCATATTGGTAGATGGGGCAAAGCGAGTTGCTGGTTTTTACGGAATTGAGGAGACGACCGTGCGGAGGAAATTCCTTGAATTGAGCGAACTGTCAAACCTCACACAGATGCACTACAAGAAGGGAGTGCTTTGAATTCGAGAGATCAATCTGTAGGACTCCGGCCTAAACCAAGACAATGGACGTTCCAGAGTCAATTCGGTCACAAGAGATGATGGGTCGATCTGTAGGAGGGAAGCTGAGAAATATGTGAGATCAATGGTGATCGAAGATTGTAGGTGTGTTATGTATTATGCGTGAAGAAATAAGATAAGCTCTGATTGATTGAATTTGCTCTGTTGAGAGTAATTGCTCAGACGTTGAGTTTTTAATCTCTTGTTGTCTGTTTGACGAAAGATTGTCATGCTTTCAATCATGATTCAGAGGCTTATTTATATTGCCGGAATTATAAACACCATGATCCCATGAAGTGTGACATTTGATGGAATCAAAGAGTGGAGAAGTGGAAATCGTGTTAAAACCAGTTACTCAACGTGCGGAGACTTGGTCAATTTTCCATCCACTACTTTGCTAACTCTTCAACTGATTGCACGACTTGCTCACATTCTCATCGTATGTATGAACACACGTGTTGTAGACCGCCAGACCAAAACCCTAGTTAATATCCCCCATGTGACATGATTGATGTCTCGTGATTGTGGAGTCTGCAAGGCAGATGTGTATTTAGTCAGTTGTTGACTTCATGACTTCATGGGACGATGAGTCCTTGTATTGTTAAGTCGAACATGATTTGAAATGTTCTGAGACTCATGAATTGAACATGTCTGCTGAGACAGAGGTATGATTCTCACGTAAATGTTGATAGTTAAGGTGAACAAATATTGCTCATTTGATGGATTGTTGAATATTGACAATTGAACCAATATTCCTTAGTCTGAGAAAATGTTCCTCGTCTGATGAATTATTGATAGCATGACCAAATGAAATGTTATTTAAAATGCTAGCAACTGAGCCGAGTATAATTAATAAAATGTTGATCATGGGATCGTTGTAAAATTATTAATGTTCAAATCCAGAATTATGAACCTTGGACTCGAAACCCTAATTCGATCAATTGATGATCAATCGATGGTTTATTGAAAATTAACCACGGAGTGAAGGAGGGACCGGCTACATGGGATGATGAGTCGACCATGTAGCGCCCAGATGCTCGAGTGAGCAAAAATACCAAGTCTCTTGAAGACCAGTTGGCCAGAAGATGATTAAATGCTGGTTTAATCATTTATTAGAATAATGTTCGTTTGAGCATCAGGTGATAAAACCTAATTAATTATGAAGAGGCGAGGGACCGACCAAGGGGTCATGAAACCGGCCCTGGTTGGTCATGGGATCGAATGACGATCGTTTCATGAAATTCCAAAATTGTTCGGAAGAATTTGAACCTAATGTGAACAAATTAGGTCAAATGATGAAAATATGAGGGACCGGCCTCTTGCAAGCCAAAGAGCCAACCCTGGTCGGTCAAGGTAATATGCTCGTGTCGCCAAAGTGTTCGCGTCTCAGTCCTGAGAATTTTCATATTTTCTGATGTGCATTTGAGCAATCATTTGAGAAAATATGAAGAAATCAGGGATTTTTGCTGAAACTGAGGAAACTTCATGAGATGAAGGAAAATAATTATAAAATGAAGGAATCATGAAGTGTGGGATCGGCTATGGCCAAGGCATGGCCGGCCGGCCAATGAGCCCGGTCCCATAACATTTTTCCTAATTTTATTATATTGTTCATGATTTTATGAAAATACCATGAAATCAAGGAGTTTGTTGAAATTAAGGAGTTTCCTTAAAGTGAAGGAGTTTCCATGAGGTGAAGGAAACATAAAAAATAATAATCATAAAAAAAGATGCGTGTGGGACCGGCTAGGGCATGAACGGCCGGCTAGGGCCCGGTCCCACGAGTTTACCTAATTTTATTTTTCATAACTTTATGAAAATATCATGAAATCAAGGAGTTTCCTTGAAGTGAAGGAGTTTCCATGAGGTGAAGGAAACATAGAAAATAATAACAATAAAATAAGAGGCGTGTGGGACCGGCTAGGGCATGACCGGCCGGCTAGGGCCCGGTCCCACGAGTTTACCTAATTTTATATTTCATGACTTGAAGAAAATATCATGAAATTAGGGAAATACCATGAGATCAAGGAATTTCATGGGATGAAGGAAAGAATAATAAAATAATAAGGAATGTAAGGTGTGGGACCGGCCACAACTAGGGCATGACCGGCCGGCTAGTAGGCTTGGTCCTGCATACCTTTCCTAATTATTTATTATTTCCTTGATGTGAAGGAAACGCCATGAAACTGAGGAGTTTCCTTGAAACGAAGGAATTTTGTTCAAATGAGGGAATTTTCATGAGATCAAGGAAAATAATAAAAATATGATAAAATATAGAATTGGGCGTGGGACTGGCTACGGCACGGCCGGCCGGTCGGTGGGCCCAGTCCCCCAGCGCCTTGATTAATATTTTATTATTTATCATTTTCTTCCTATTTTGCATAGGTTCATCGTTCCTTCGTATTTTGGAATGCTCGTTCGTGCATTCAGGTGCTCGTTAGTGCATTATTGCTTAGTACACTTTGCACCATTTTAGTCGGGGCTTACTCGATAGCGGCTCAGATGCCCGTTGAATATTTATTACTAACCCATGGAATTCTGCTGGGAAGAACCATGAATTGAAGTAACGAAATATTATGAAGAACGTAGAATATTTCTGAATATCCAGTTAGTGAATTTAAGGATTAGAAATAATTAATTGATGGCTCTATACTAGCAGGCATGCTATCTAGGAGTATTAATTATTAGAGGATTGGGTGATATGAGCTAGTTGAAGCGTCATATTTATTATGTATAGTATAGTCAGGGAAAACACGTTGTTGCATCCTGAAGACTTTATCGCTCTATACTAGCAGGCAAGCTGTCTAGGAGCCGTCCAATCATAATGATTCTATACACATGTCTTTTATATAGTCAGGGAAAACATTGTTACATCCTAAAGACGTTATTGCTCTATACTAGCAGGCAAGCTGTCTAGGAGCCGTCCAATCGTTCGATTCTATATAGAAGTAATTACTGAAATTGCTCAGTCTTCATGAGATATGTCGTTGTCTCAGTTGAGAGACTACACATCTACATATACTCTGAGAGACAGTATCCTCAGTTAGAGGTTCTTGCGGCATGAACATGCTTCGATGAGAGACATGAGCCTCAATACTCATCTGATTGCTGGATCAGGAGCATGTGTAATTATAGTTTTACGATTTTAGCTCTTGTCTAAAATCCACCATCTACATATATTTACAATCTTGGAAACGATTATACCACACTTCCAAACAAGTTTAGAACTGGTTCATCTAATTTCCAAGAACTATGTGATTGATCAAATCAACACACTAATCATGGGTTTACGGTTCTACCTTAATATGGTTACTGGGACCGGTTACATCAGTTACCAAATTGGTTACATCACCAGGACCGGTTACCATATTCTCATGGTATTACTTGTGATCGGTCACACCAGTTATCAGGATCGGTTACACCAATTACCAGGACCGGTTTCAACAATTACAAGGATCGATTACACATTCTTTTGTGATCGGTCATACCAATTACTAGGATCGGTTACACCAATTACTAGGATCGGTCACACCAATTACAAATATTGATCATAGCATCTTAGGTGATTACTTAGGATCGGTTACACTAATAAAAGTCATACCAATACATAAGTCAGGCATTGAGACTAGTTTTACCAAGATACATAACAAGTTATGATCGGTTCTACTAACTCACACATATTGGTAATCCAAAGATATGCAATGAATAACAATACCAATAAGCCTAGCGATTTCCCTTTCGATTCACAATTTTTTTTTACGAATGTACTTCCTTTAAACGAATGTAAACATTATTTCCTTGGACGAATTCTTCACCCATACCCATACACATAATCACAATAGCATTCATACGATTATGTCGATGTCTTATATACGAAGTTCAAAAGATAAGTGTTATACTTCGTATTGTAATTCCTTAACACTATGTCTACTAGAGTATAATCATTCACAGCTTCGCAGTTATGTTTTCAATATAGCACGACTTGAAAGATACGTTGGAAATGAAACAGTTCAAGTCAAAATATTACTAACCTCAAGAGGAAGGATGATGTCGTCGATGTAGCTTGTTACTTCTTCACATTCTTCAAGTCTTCGAGTAATACTTGTATGTCTCATTATCCTAATCTTTCTAGCCTAACCTATACGAAGTTGTCTCTAGTACATAATCAAGCGACTCTTTAATTGAGTTTTGATTCACTAAAATATGATAACCAAACTTGACATACCAACGCTTGGTGGGTTCAACCGAGCCATGCTCTAACAATCTCCCCCTTTGTCAATTTTAGTGACAAAACTCTTACAATCATATGGATAAACAAATTACAAAAATTCATTATACATACGCTTGATTCCAAGTTTCAACAACACAATACCCTACATATATTCAATCCATGAATGCCACTGTTGGCATTTAAATAACAAAGCTAATACTCCCCCTAAAGGTAAGATAGGTAGATTTTCAATCCGCACATCTTTGTTATTTCCCTTTGTAGTCCAAATAACTACAATCATCGTATGATATGTTTCTCCCCCTTAGTCAATGCTTTACTCTTTCGTTAGATATAACGTTTAAGCATAATATCCTTTCCTAACTGATTAAAAATCACTTGTTTACTCCATATATTTCTTCCCCTTTTTGTCACAAAATGATAAAGGTCCGAGCAAATACCAAAAACCGAAAGGATCTTACAATCTAAAAGAATTGTACAACCTATAAGAGTTAAGCACGGGGGTTTCACATACCACTTTAGATAACCAATATCAAAACCGAAACTACAAGTAATTTGGTTTTAATATGTTATCAAGGAAACAATTTCTCGAAGCAATTTTCCCTAATAGTTTAACAAATTGACTAAGAAAACTTAGTTCCCTTGCTAAACCGATTGCACAAGTACAATCGCTTGTTTCGATAAGACCAAAATAAAGATCATAATTAACTTTATTTTTCTCATCAGGCACTAATTATTCAGACAATAACTTAGACCTTTCACTTTAGACAAGACAAATACTAGGTTAGGTAACTAATATTTCTTGTCAAGGCATTCAATTAGACTTGAATAACCGAATCCTTTACTTTTGATAAGTCTAACTAAGATTAGAATTAACTTAGTTCTCGTATCCGGAATCGAATTGGACTAAACAAATGATCCCATATTTTGTTAAGCCATAAACAATACATACAAACCAAATAGATTGACTTGCACAATTATTTTTCTTAATCGGAAGCAATTGAAATAATCATATGCATTAAAGCACCGAAATTTCATTAAGTCTAAAACAATTGATACCAAACAATAAAGAAAGATATCAAACCAGTTTTTATTTACCGGAAACAATTGAATCACACACACACATACATCCATACATACACACATAATGGAATGAACATCAATTGTACCGAATTTTTTTATGCAAAAGCAAAATATATGCAATAAACTCAAGCTTTTCTTAAATAGGAAAACGATTAACTAACAAATTCATTACCTTAGATTCCGCATCCTCTTCTCCCCCGAAAGATATATCATTAAGTGCAAGTTCAAGTTAGAACTCTCCCCCATTATGTTGTCATTCTCTCGCAAGAACAAAAGAACAACAACAACAACCTTTACCAGAGAAAGGTTGAATCGGTTTTAACTAATGCAAATAGCAAAAGTTGAAAACCCGAAACACATATGCTTTTATGTTAAACAAAAATTCAACATATTGTGACTTTTTCACATACGAGTTTCAATCGGAACACCTTATGATCCTTTGATAAAGCCTACGAACATGGGCTAGAACTTAATCCCGCTAAATCAAAAATCCACACAAACCATAAGGGTTCACACATCATATGAGATCGAATATTAAGGTTATGAAAACCGAAATCAAACATCCCATAAACACACAAAGTGGTTTTTGACGGTACTAAGACATAAATAGCATTGAAATACTGAAAACATCATACTATTACACATAAGTTCATAACACAATATTAAAGTTTTTCAATACTTAAAATAAAAGGTTCAACAACTAACAAAGTTCAAGGATAACATAAATAGATTTTTAAGACAAGAAGGTCTAAGAGCTTGAACTAGAGTCACTGAGACCAAAATCGTTTTCAGATTCTGTGTCCTTGTAATCTTGAGCAATCAAGGTGAGTTCTGCAGCAAGTTTTGGATGCTTGAGAGATGCATGACTAACTTGACGCTCCAGACAATCATTCCTCCTACAGAGCCTTCGATAGAAGGTTTGAAGATCAGTGTCTTGTATAGGAGTACTAGGAGCAGCACTTGTGGTTGTTCTAGCGTCACTACAAAATTAATGATTTTTAGTCACTGCCTAATTGCCACGGATTTGAATACCCGTGGCTATTTGTTACATTTTGCCACGCTAAACAGGTAATCGTGGCAAATTGGTGGCTCATTTGCCACGGCATGATGTCAACTTGCCACGCGTCTAGCTTTACACATTATAAGCTTGCCGAATTTCTGCTACTGACGACACAGTGGGTCGTGGGTATAGCGGGCCTATTGCTTCGGGACAACAAATAGGGCCGTGGATATTGTTTGGCGTGAAATCCAAAAATCCAAAATCGTGTCTAGTAAACATAGAAGACCACGATCCCCACCTGATGAGATAACTCCCCAGTTCCTCCCGTTCTTCTCACCTCCCTCAACGCTCTTCTTTCTTCGATTATGGATGTTATAATCGAAGTTCGATTTGGAACCGTATACACAGAGAACACAATATTTCAGGTAAGTTAAGATTTGTAAAATTAGATCTTCATTTTTTGATTTTCTGAAACTAGGGTTTCTTAAGTAGTAATTGTTTATGATTGAATCAACCTAGTTGAATTTCGGATTTCATTTTCTTACACTGCTTTGGGATTTATCTTCGTTAATTTGAGTTGTTCTATGATATTGGGTCAGATTTGGAAGAAGGAAATCCATCAATTTCATCAATCTATGCAAGACATCATCGATTTTATCTGCACAAGCAGGTAAGAAATTTAATTTCTTGTTCCTTGATTTCCTTCTGCGATTGTCATACATTTTGAGTTTCTTTTGGATCAAAGTTCGATTTTTTTTTTGAAATTCCAGCGAATGTATACTAGGTGTTTTTGTAGCACTGTATTTCTATTTCAAGTGTAATTGCAAAATCCAGTATGCATGTCTTTCTAGGTTAGTGAAATGCTATTTTTGGTTATTCCTTGAGAATGTTGTTTTTCAGTAAGAGATGTGCATCTGGATGTGTGTTAAGTCTCCATACCAGTCGTTTGAGGGTAGGTTGTTGGCTTAAATATCAGGAGTTTATGATTATTGCTTTTCTGATTGGTATTCTCCCTCGAGAAAAAAAGTAAAAACCATGGACAAGTGCACTATTTGAGGGGCTTCAAGGTGGAAGATAGTGAGACCTAATATTGCTTCTAAGACACTCCGCCACTTCCCATTAAAGCCTAGGCTTCAGTGTTTGTTCATTTCTTCCAAAATTGTCGAGGACATGGGATGCAAAAAGAAGAGCGAACTGATACTTATGATCCAAGTAGTCCAGTGAACCATATTGATGTGTACTTGAGACCTTTGATCAAAGAACTTAAAGAGCTATGGGCAGAAGGAGTTGATACTTATGATACTTAAAGAGTTTATGAAATGGTTGTGAAGGAATGAGTCCACAACGCTTCCTTCACAACCGATATGAACTTATGATACTTAAAGGCTTCCTTCACAACCGATACGAAACTGGTGCAAGTTTCAGCATACTAAGATGTGATCACCTGGCATATGAATTTCACATGTGTGTCTGATAGGTGTCTAAAACACCTAATTTACTATCTAGTAGTTACGCTTTCTTTGCTATTTTTCTTGTGAATTATGTACTTTACGCGTGCTTTTGAGTTTATCAGGTACTTTGGAGTCATTAGGAGCAAAAGAAGAAAAATTCATTGAAAATAGGAAAAGCGTCATTTCATGCGCAATTGCTATTGGGAGCGAGAGACGGACCAAACACAAACATTGCAGCTTAGTCTAGAGAAGCGATAGGGGACATCCTTGGTTGGCCCTTATCCGATTCATTTGGGTGGTCAGTATCATTTTCCTACACAAGACCTGAAAATCGGAGAGAAATCAATTTTCTATCGTGCTATCTCTTTCTCATTCTTTACCCGAGAGAGGCGAGAGATGGAGGCGATGTTAATAGTTTGGATTCGAGAGAAAAGAGAAGCAACGTCTCGATTCTTTGAATCAATTCGAAGATGAAATGGAATTATGGTTGAAACATCGAGAATCCTTATATCGAAGTTAGGGTTTGGTTTTTTTGTTGTTCATGGAGAGATCCGAGATGGGTTGTGAAGAAACCGGAAGAAAGAAGATGGAGGTTCTTTGTGTTGTTTGATTGAGAAATTGAAGGTTTATGAAGAATTATAAGATGGGTTTAAGAGCAAGATCGGATTGGAGGATCGAACAACAAATTATGTGAACCTGTTAGCTTGAAATTGATTTAGGGGTTTGAATTTTCTGGGTTCATGATGAGGAAGAAATTGAGGAAATGGTTGCTCCCAGAGGTTGTGAGAAGAACATAGGGTTCAGTTCAGGCATGGGTTTGCCATGGAATTGAGTCTCAGTCTTTGTGAGTTCAAACTACAGGGGAAGATGTGACCTGAGAAGATGCAGCTGCAGGTGGACTGTGGTTGTCCTGGGTTGTTTCTCCAGTGGTGCAGTGAGTATGAGGTTGGATGGGTCTTGAACTATTGGTGTTATGCAAGTCAGGGAGAGTTTACTGAGAAATGAGTATTGCTTAAGAACATGTGCTGCTGCAAGACAACAACAGGGAATATGTATGAGATACATGGAGAGAATGGAGTTGAAGATGGTCTGAGCTTGAGATTTTGGTTTGTTTGTGCTGAGAGAATGAAGGTTATGGTGGATTGCAATTGGTAGCTGTGATTGGGTCTGTTGCTGCTAATGAGTTGAGGCCTAGGAAGCTATGTGTTGCAGGAATTGTGTGTGCTTACTGATATTAAAGTAATGGATGTAGGTATGGATGATTGCAGGTATACTCGGATTGAAGTTGTCGAGGTGATAGAAGCTGGTGATGCAGTTATGGAGACTGAGATGATAGTGATGATGTATGAAGTTCTAGGTTATAGATTGTTGTGTTGATAAAGTGCAGCTGGATGCTGTTGTGACTAGAGCTTCAGATGGTGGTTGAAATGGAGTGAATGCTTGTATGCCTCTGAGAATGGAGTGATGCTGAATGAATGAGCAAAGGGGTTGAGGCACCAGCTGAGTTGGGACTGTGTTGCAGAATGGGAATGTTGGTGATCAGAGCCACACAATGGCTGTGGTTGAATGAGAACTGGTGCTCAAGAAAGATGATGCCAAAGGCAGTGCAGGTGCCAGCAGATGCGGTGATAAGCACTTGGAGCTGAACTGAAGTGTGAGTCTGGTGATTTCAGAGAAGCTGTGTGTGTTTGGCTGCAGTCAGATGGCGAGAAATTGCAGCTGTGACTGAAATAGAGAATGACTCAAGCAGTGCAAGAATGATGCAGTGGCGCTGTTGATAGTTGGAGCTCAAGTTTCAGGTGGTTTGGTTTGATAAGTTGCATCTTAACTGCTTGCCAGGGATTGCAGGAAAGTTGAGATAGTAGAGCATCAGAGCTAGGCACTGAGGCAGTGACTCTGATTGGAGTAGTTGTTGGTGGTTCAGAGCAGGAAATGGTGAGAAAGCAAGTGGTAATGAGTTGCAGGCTGAATGGGAAGTTGAAGTTGGCAGTGATGTGCATTGCAGCTGTATGATGGAAGGGATGAGGAACGAATGGCCTTGTTGTTGTTCTGGTGTTGATGGAATTACAGAGAAGCATGGACTGAAATGGGAAAGAATGAGTTTGTCTTGATTTGCAGGTTATGAGCTCAGTTTTGAACCTGAGAACAAGATGGGAGTATGTTGTGCAGCTGTGAAGAAGGCAGGCCATCATGGCTGGAAGTGCATTGGTGAAGCACAATGATAGTGCAACACGAGATATTGGCTCGTGTAATGGCTCCGGGCTCTGCCAATTTAACTCAGCCAGCTGATTCTGACTCACTGAATCGGTGTTGACTCGGTTGGTCTGACCGAGTTGACCCGAGTTGACTCGAGTTGACTGGTGACCGGGCGGACTTTGCCGGTCACCTGAGCTATTTTCCGGCCAATTTCCGGCCATAATACCAGATTTCCGGCGACGTATTTTTTTGGACATATTTTCTACATGGGTTTCTCTCTCTTATGGGCTTGGTGGATTTTCAGCTAATGGACTTTGAAGGCTAGACCTAATTTTAGAAGTTGGAGAAAAGCTATAAAAGGGAAAGTCTTCTACAACTTATCACATATTTTTCTTGGAATTTTGGAGAGCCGGTTTTGTTTACGCTTCTAGGGTTTGCTTTTGTTCATCTTCTTCTTTTCAATTATTATTATTATGATGAACTCCATAGCTATGAGTAGCTAAACATATTATTGGTTATGGGATAAAGTTGATTTCTCAATATGTTATATGATTCAATGAATTAGTTTTGTCTCAATATTTTATTGTTTGTGATTCACAATTAATAGTGTTACATGATTTGATAGTTTGTTTGGTTGAGTCCGGAATCAATCCGATTTACATTCATCTCTAGAGCTATATTAGGGTTTTCAATACGAAAAGGATGTTTATCCCTGATTCTAAGTAGCATAATTGTGGGTAGTGCTTGTAGTGATATATCCTACTAGTCACAAGTGAATCATAACTTTTGTTAAAACGTTTAGTGCTTTTACACATTCGTTTGCATTGATTAGTCTTATTCCATATAACTTATTGCTTTTAGGGAGTTAAATCTAATTGTGCTTTTACACTTTAGGTTGATTTCTAGGAAGAATTCACATATGCATCTTTTAATGTGGTTGTGATGAAATCAGGGAATTAGCGGGTTATTCTTGCGATCAAGGTATCCTAGGACTTTTAGTAGATGAGAGATTAAAATACCAATTCTAATCATTGATGAAAATACATGTTTGTGAATGATACTATCCCGTGACCAATATCTTCTCCTTATTGATTATTCCAACTATTTGCTTTGCTTTATTTTATTTTTACTTTAGTATTTCGTTAAAACAACAAACATCCCCCCGTGGTTACCTTAGAAACTGAAAATTGCATAACAACAATTGCCTCTCTGTGGATACGAACTCTTCCTTACCTTGTGCTTCATTTAAATTTAGTGAGTAAGAAAGTGAAATTATTTTTGACGGATTGACAACCGATCAAATTTTGGCGCCGCTGCCGGGGAGGCATACGGCTTGTTATTGAGTTTTTAGTTTCTTTTTACAATTTCTGCTTTTATCTTTGCTTTTCGGTTCTTGTCTTGTTTCTCACTTGTTTGGGAGAATTGTTTTCAGGTACCTAATCCCTGACTTCTAAAGATTGGAATTATCCAAGGTGCGGGATAGCTACTCGAAGAGGCACAATACTCCAACCAAGTCAAGGCACAACAGAAAATCTAGAGTTAAAAGTGGAAGGAGAAGTACAAATAGAAGGAGAACAAGAGGTTCCAATCGTAGACGAACCACAAGTTGAAGAAGAAGAAGCAATGGGTGATGCAAATCGTTCACTCAAGGACTTAGCTTCTCATAGGCTTGATACACAACAGGGGTGTATTCAAACGAACTCTACTTTTGAGATAAAGCCGGGGTTGCTTAGAGAATTACCAAAATTCCATGGCATGGTGAATGAAGATCCAAACAAACATCTTATGGACTTCCACACCATTGTCATGGCCATGCTTCCAAATGATGTAGAGGCGGATGGTGCAATGTTGAAAGTTTTCCGTTTCTCTTTAATGGATAGTGCTAAGGATTGGTTGTACTATTTACCTCCCGGAAGTGTCACGACATGGAATGGGTTGAAGAAACACTTTTTGGAGAGATATTTTCCTGCATCAAAGGCTACTCAAATTCGCAAGGAGATTTGTGGGATGAAGCAAAATTTGGGAGAATCCTTATATGAATGTTGGGAACGATACAAGAGATTGGTGGCAAGCTGTCCTCACCACCAATTCAGTGACGCTATGATCATCCAATACTTCTATGAAGGACTCCAATCAAGTGATAGGAATCTTATTGACGCTGCGGGTGGTGGTGCACTAGTTAGCAAAACGGTGGCACAAGCTAGAGAGTTGATTGAAAACATGGCGGCGAACTCACAACAATTCTTGAGTCGTGGTTCGGATGTGATTCTAAGAAGGGTGAATGAAGTGAGCGAGGTGGAGGAACTTCGTCAACAAATGGGTAACATGTCGGCAATGATGCAACAAGTTGCAGCCGCGGTGATACCAAGTTCTTCTCAAACTTATGAGGACGAGCAAGCTAATGAGATCTTTCCAAATCAACAAAGACGGTATGATCCCTACTCAAACACTTACAATCCGGGATGGAGAGATCACCCCAATTTTAGCTATGCCAACAAGCAAGGAGCGGTTCAACAACCTACCTTCAACTTTTCAAGTGGATTTCAACCTCAACAACAACAATTCCAGCCGAGACAACAATTTAAGCAACCACAAGCACAACAATCAATGCAAAATCAAGGTTCCGATATTGATTCAAAGCTTCAAACAATGATGCAAGGTATTTCTACCATGTTTAAAGAGAGTCAACAAGAAACTAAGAGTGCTATCAAGGAGTTGCAAACACAAATGGGCTCCATGGCTATTGAGTTGAACCAATTGAAGGCACAAAATAGTGGTAAACTCCCTTCTCAACCTATTAACCCAAAAGAGGGTGTCAATGCTATTACGTTGAGAAGTGGTACAAAACTTGTGCAACCCGAAGTTACCGATTCGGGCAAGGTGGAAACACCAAAGGAACCTGTTTTGGAGGAGAATAATGAGGATTCTCCCCAAACTTCTGAGGTACCTATTCCTAACTCTAAAACTCCGGTTTCTACTTATGTTCCTCCTTTACCTTTTCCTCGCAGATTTGCAAGTTCTAAGAAGGCGGAACTCGAAAAGGAGATTTTAGACGTTCTTAAAAAGATCCATGTGAACATACCACTCATTGATGCTATTAAGCAAGTTCCAAAGTATGCAAAGGTGTTGAAGGACTTGTGCACCAATAAGAAAAGGCTCAAAGGTAATGAAGTGCTTAGTGTGGGGGAGAATGCTTCGGCAATCTTACAACACAAACTCCCACTTAAGTGCAAGGATCCGGGTAGTTTTGACATTCCCGTCACAATTGGTAACACAACATTTAACAAAGCTATGTTGGATTTATGTGCATCCGTTAATGTTATGCCTGCGTCAATGTATAATTCACTTGATCTTGGTCCTCTTAAAAAGGCTGAAATTGTATTGCAATTAGCCGATCGCTCTAATGTCTACCCAATGGGTATTTTTGAGGATGTTCTTGTGCAGGTTAATCAACTTGTATTTCCAGTTGACTTTTGTGTGTTAGAGATGGATGAAGGTTCACCGGACTCGTCTCTTCCATTGCTACTTGGGCGTCCCTTCATGAAAACGGCGAAAACCATAATTGATGTGGATAAGGGAACGTTGACCATGGAATTTGATGGAGAAACAATACTTTTCAATATTTTCGAGACGATGAGATATCCTAGTGATGTCCACTCTTGTTTCTCCATTGATGTTATGGATACATTGGCACAACAAATGTTTGAATTAAACGGTGATGATGCTTTGGAAACCGTGTTAACTACATCCATGGATAATGGTGTAGAGTGTGGTAATGAAGTCAAGGAAGCCCTTGGTGATCTTAATTCACTACAAGGATGCCCGGAAACTCATAATATCTCTTTTATTTCTTTAGCATGCAGTGATGAAAAGCTTGTACCTTCAATTGTTAAATCTCCAAAGTTAGAAACCTTAAGTACTTGTACTTGGGTGATAATGAAGAGTTACCTGTGATTGTTTCTAATAAGCTTAATGATTTACAGGAGCAAAAACTTCTAAGGGTGCTAAGGAAGTACAAGACGGCCATAGGATGGACAATTGCCGATATCAAGGGTATAAGCCCTGCCGTTTGTATGCACAAAATTCGTTTGGAGGATGATGCAAAGCCTACAAGGGAAGCTCAACGTCGTTTGAATCCTCCCATGATGGAAGTTGTGAAAAAGGAGATACTCAAGCTTTTGGAAGTGGGTGTTATTTACCCCATATCCGATAGCAAGTGGGTAAGCCCGGTACAAGTAGTACCAAAGAAATCAGGTGTGACAGTGGTGGAGAATGATAAGAATGAGCTTGTCCCAACTCGTGTGCAAACCGGTTGGAGGGTTTGTATTGATTACAGGAAATTGAATGCCACCACTAGAAAAGATCATTTTCCATTGCCTTTTATTGATCAAATGCTTGAACGTTTAGCTGGACACTCTTATTATTGCTTTCTTGATGGCTATTCAGGTTATAATCAGATTGTGATAGCACCGGAGGACCAAGAGAAAACCACTTTCACTTGTCCTTTCGGTACTTTTGCTTATAGAAGGATGCCTTTTGGCTTATGCAATGCTCCAGCTACTTTTCAAAGGTGTATGGTAAGTATCTTTTCGGAATATGTTGAAAACATAATCGAAGTGTTCATGGATGACTTTAGTGTCTTTGGTGATTCATTTGACCTTTGCTTGAACAATTTGTCTCTAATCCTTGAACGATGTGTTGAAACAAATCTTGTGCTAAATTGGGAGAAGTGCCATTTCATGGTAACTCATGGCATAGTTTTAGGCCATATAATATCTTCTAAAGGCTTGGAAGTCGATAAATCTAAGATAGACCTTATTCGTGCTCTAACCCCTCCCACTACGGTGAGGGAGATTCGCTCTTTTCTTGGTCATGCAGGTTTTTATCGTAGATTCATCAAGGACTTTTCCAAGATAGCATCACCACTTTGTAACTTATTGCAAAAAGATGTGGTTTTTAACTTTGATGAAAAATGTATGGTGGCATTCAATCATTTGAAAGAACTTTTGATTTCAGCCCCTATCATTAAACCACCGGATTGGAGTAAGCCCTTTGAGCTTATGTGTGATGCTAGTGACTACGCGGTTGGTGCGGTGCTTGGGCAACGTGTGGGGAAGCTTCCTCATGCTATTTATTATGCTTCTAGAACGTTAAATGAGGCCCAACAAAACTACACAACCACTGAAAAAGAGTTATTAGCCATTGTTTTTGCTTTAGAAAAGTTTCGCTCTTATCTAATTGGTACAAAAGTTGTTGTTTTTTCTGATCATGCAGCGCTTAAGTACTTGCTTACAAAGAAAGAGGCGAAACCGAGGCTCATACGGTGGATTTTACTCTTGCAAGAGTTTGATATTGAAATCAAAGACAAGAAAGGGATTGAGAACACCGTTGCGGATCACTTGAGCCGACTTGTTGTAGATAAGGAGACTATCCCATTGCGTGAAAGTTTCCCGGATGAGCAACTATTCTCAATTGCCTTTGGAGAACCATGGTATGCCGATATTGTTAATTACTTAGTTTCTAAACAAATCCCAAAGAACTTGTCTCGTGCTGAGAGAGACAAACTTAAGAGGTTAGGTAACCAATACATATGGGATGATCCATACTTGTGGAAACATGGTAGTGACCAAGTAATACGAAGGTGCGTTCCCGAATCAATTTAATTCTATCTTGTCTTTTTGTCACTCTTATGCTTGCGAGGACATTTTGGGAGTAAGAGAACCGCTCACAAGGTACTTGAAAGTGGTTTTTATTGGCCAACTTTGTTTAAGGATGCACATATATTTTGTACAACTTGTGATAGGTGTCTAAGAACCGCAATCTAGGTGCCCGAAATCAAATGCCACAAACTTTTATTCAATTTATTGAAGTTTTTGATGTATGGGGTATTGATTTTATGGGGCCTTTTGTCAACTCCCATGGGAATTTTTATATCTTACTTGCGGTTGATTATGTCTCGAAATGGGTGGAAGCTAAAGCCACCCCAACTAATGATTCTAAAGTGGTTTTGATTTTGTGCAAGCTCATATTTTTGCAAGGTTTGGAATTCCAAGAGCCATAATTAGCGACGGGGGTTCTCACTTCAAAAACAGGATTTTACAAAGCTTGTTGACGAAGTACAATGTGTCGCACAAGATTGCAACACCTTATCATCCCCAAACAAATGGACAAGCCGAGGTGTCTAACCGGGAGGTGAAATCTATTCTAGAAAAGACGGTGAACCCAACAAGGAAGGATTGGAGCATGCGACTTAATGATGCTTTGTGGGCGTATAGAACCGCATATAAAACACCTATTGGGATGTCTCCCTTTAGGCTTGTGTATGGTAAACCTTGTCACTTACCCGTAGAGATTGAGCATAAGGCGTTTTGGGCTATTAAACAATGCAACATGGAGATGGATGGGGCTGGAAAGCAAAGGAAGTTACAACTCCAAGAGCTAGAGGAGCTTCGTAATGATGCATTTGAAAGCTCGCGCATTTATAAGGAAAAGACGAAGGCATTTCATGATAACATGATTTCTAGGAAACAATTTTGCATTGGGCAGAAAGTGCTTTTGTTTAATTCTCGCTTGCATTTATTTCCGGGTAAATTAAGGTCACGGTGGATCGGACCTTTTATTGTTACTAATGTGTTTTCTCATGGTGCAGTGGAAATTCGTAGCATAGCTACAGGGAAAGAACTTAAAGTTAATGGGCACCGGTTGAAACCATATTATGAGAATTTCACTTCCGAAGTGGTGGAAGGAGTTAACTTTGTGGATGTACTCCCTCTGGAGGAGTCATAGAAAGCAAGGAGATAGTCGGGCTGACGACTTTAAACCAAGCGCTAATTGGGAGGCAACCCAAAGGATGAGTATTTCTTGTCTTGTATTTATTTCTTGTCTTGTTTTTAGCTTTTTCGTGTCTTGTTTTTTTTTTTATTTTTTCTGATTTCTTGTTCGAATTTCCCACCTTGACTTGCTTTGGACGATTCAATTACATTGAGGACAATGTAAAGTTTAAGTGTGGGGGAGTGGTTAAGCATTTGCGTTGTAAATTTTTGAAATTTTCAACTTTTCTGTAAACTAGTGAATAAGAAAACTCCAACTTAGGTTAGTTTAGAGTCACATAGTATACATGTCGCTAAGATTACATCGAGAATCTCATAAGAGTGACTGAACTTAGAGATGACAGAGAACATGATCGGGTTTCTTAATTGTATGAGAGTTAAAGTTGGATTTAACCATGCCGGTGGGCAAATAAGGTGCGGGCCGAATTCGGTATTAGAGCAGTGATCCCCTATAGTGGAGACTACCCAAGTTACATAATGTGAGGCACCGACCTTCAATTCTTTGTACCTGTCTAAATTTGTGCTTTTAGAGTGTGTGTCACCGTACGTAAATTCCGGGCAGAATGGTGAGCTGCCCAACTTCCCACCATAGAAGCACTATTTTGATCTCTTGAGTGCTATTTTTATCAATCATGATGGTGACATCGAATTGCTAACTTACATACCCCTTGTAATCTTGTTCGCAGTTAGCACCTTCCACCTTATCTCTCTCTACACCAACAGGTCCATAGAAACACCATCATCATCAACAAGAGGAGCATCACAAATTTGAAGGAAAGTTGAACACGTTTGAGGTTTACAAGCAACGGTACAGAAATGGGCAGATTTCAGATTTAAGTAAAGCAACAAAACAAGGAGCAGAATTTTTATAAGTTGAAGACTATTGTACAAGAGTGAAAATTATCAAGGATGAGAGTTCGAGAAGTTTATGATATCAAGACATATAAGTTGTGAAGAATCAAGCGGTAAAGTACTTACACCATGGCCTTTGTACTTGCATTTTTATTTGTATTTTCAGTTTGTGTTTCTTTCTCTTGTCTCAAAAAAAAAAAAAAAAAAAAAAAAAAAAAAGAAAATTTCTTAGGTTCATTACTAGTTTTATTGTTTTATTTCGTTTTTATTTTGTATTTGTTTTATTTTTTATCTCAAAAAAAAAAAAAAAAAAAATTTTATTTTGGGTTTGTATAGTTCGTTTTTAGTTTTGTATTCTTTCAATAAAGCCAAGGGAAGAAGGAATATCTACAATGAAGTTTCAAGCAACAAGAAATTAGAGGAAAGAATCATATTGTCAAGATTCTACGAAGTTCAAGAGTTATCATCAAGAGTTGAAGACCGAAGACGAAGATGAAGACACCGATAGAAGACCGAAGACGTTTCTATGGATGCTGTGAGAGTGGTGCTAGCTGCACGCCGAACGGATAACGAGGTAAGTAAGCATATTCCCACCTTCGTTAAGTGGTTGATTTCCTTTCGAAGAGATCGTCAGAAAAATGGGTTTTTAAAAAAAAGTTATAAAAGATGTGGGTTTTCAAAATACTTCGGAGGGTTTTGCCTTCCTACCATTCAACGTGTCGCATGATTCTCTCTTCATTCCTACCTGGACATATGTGTGACCCATAAAAAGCTGTTTATTATTGAGAGCAATTTCATAAAACCCTTTCTTGTGAGGCAGAGTCGAGACTTTCGATCATTCCGAACCCGAATTTTTGTCGAGAAGGGATGGTTATTTCTCTCTCAACTTTTAAGAATGAGATTATGTTCATTTATGTGTCTAACTTCTTATGACTAGTGTGCAGAATTTCTATGTCTTCTTAGCGCTTGGATACTATCATTTCGGAGAACTATTAAGTTGGAAAAGTAGGTTTTGTGGGTATATCTCTGGTAAACCCTCACGAGACTATAACTCGTCCACTAGGGACACCTAGGGGTTCAAAGGCTTGTTATTTATGCTAAAAGTGACCGTAGCCTCGACGACACGGAGTTGTTTGTATGTTTTAGAATTGTCTTGTTTGATTTGCTCGAGGACTAGCAAAGTCTAAGTGTGGGGAATCGATAGGTGTCTAAAACACCTAATTTACTATCTAGTAGTTACGCTTTCTTTGCTATTTTTCTTGTGAATTATGTACTTTACGCGTGCTTTTGAGTTTATCAGGTACTTTGGAGTCATTAGGAGCAAAAGAAGAAAAATTCATTGAAAATAGGAAAAGCGTCATTTCATGCGCAATTGCTATTGGGAGCAGAGACGGACCAAACACAAACATTGCAGCTTAGTCTAGAGAAGCGATAGGGGACATCCTTGGTTGTCCCTTATCCAGTTCATTTGGGTGGCTGTATCATTTTCCTACACAAGACCTGAAAATCAGAGAGAAATCAATTCTCTATCAGTGCTATCTCTTTCTCATTCTTTACCCGAGAGAGGCAGAGATGGAGGCGATGTTAATAGTTTGGATTTAGAGAGAAAAGAGAAGCAACGTCTCAGTTGCTGAATCAATTCGAAGATGAAATGGAATTATGGTTGAAACATCAGAGAATCTGAAGTTAGGGTTTGGTTTTTGCTGTTCATGGAGAGATCTGAGATGGGTTGTGAAGAAACTGGAAGAAAGAAGATGGAGGTTGCTGTGTTGTTTGATTGAGAAATTGAAGGTTTATGAAGAATTATAAGATGGGTTTAAGCTGGATTGGAGGATCGAACAACAAATTATGTGAACTGTTAGCTTGAAATTGATTTAGGGGTTTGAATTTTCTGGGTTCATGATGAGGAAGAAATTGAGGAAATGGTTGCTCCCAGAGGTTGTGAAAAGAACATAGGGTTCAGTTCAGGCATGGGTTTGCCATGGAATTGAGTCTGTGCTGTGAGTTCAAACTACAGGGGAAGATGTGACCTGAGAAGATGCAGCTGCAGGTGGACTGTGGTTGTCCTGGGTTGTTTCTCCAGTGGTGCAGTGAGTCTGAGGTTGGATGGGTCTTGAACTATTGGTGTTGTGCAAGTCAGGGAGAGTTTACTGAGAAATGAGTATTGCTTAAGAACATGTGCTGCTGCAAGACAACAACAGGGAATATGTATGAGATACAGGGAGAGAATGGAGTTGAAGATGGTCTGAGCTTGAGATTTTGGTTTGTTTGTGCTGAGAGAATGAAGGTTATGGTGGATTGCAAATGGTAGTGTGTGATTGGGTCCATTCTTTGCTAATGAGTTGAGGCCTAGGAAGCTATGTGTTGCAGGAATTGTGTGTGCTTACTGATGTTAAAGCAATGGATGTAGGTATGGATGATTGCGGGTATACTCGGATTGAAGTTGTCGAGGTGATAGAAGCTTGTGATGCGATTATGGAGACTGAGATGATAGTGATGATGTATGAAGTTCTAGGTTATAGATTGCTGTGTTGATAAAGTGCAGCTGGATCTTTGTTGTGACTAGAGCTTCAGATGGTGGTTGAAATGGAGTGAATGCTTGTATGCCTCTGAGAATGGAGTGATGCTGAATGAATGAGTAAAGGGGTTGAGGCACCAGCTGAGTTGGGACTGTGTTGCAGAATGGGAATGTTGGTGATCAGAGCCACACAATGGCTGTGGTTGAATGAGAACTGGTGCTCAAGAAAGATGATGCCAAAGGCAGTGCAGGTGCCAGCAGATGCGGTGATAAGCACTTGGAGCTGAACTGAAGTGTGAGTCTGGTGATTTCAGAGAAGCTGTGTGTGTTTGGCTGCAGTCAGATGGCGAGAAATTGCACTTTGTGGATCGAAATAGAGAATGACTCAAGCAAAGCAAGAATGATGCGATGGCGCGCTGTTGATAGTTGGAGCTCAAGTTTCAGGTGGTTTGGTTTGATAAGTTGCATCTTAACTGCTTGCCAGGGATTGCAGGAAAGTTGAGATAGTAGAGCATCAGAGCTAGGCACTGAGGCAGTGACTCTGATTGGAGTAGTTGGTGGTGGTTCAGAGCAGGAAATGGTGAGAAAGCAAGTGGTAATGAGTTGCAGGCTGAATGGGAAGTTGAAGTTGGCAGTGATGTGCATTGCAGCTGTATGATGGAAGGGATGAGGAACGAATGGCCTTGTTGTTGTTCTGGTGTTGATGGAATTACAGAGAAGCATGGACTGAAATGGGAAAGAATGAGTTTGTCTTGATTTGCAGGTTATGAGCTCAGTTTTGAACCTGAGAACAAGATGGGAGTATGTTGTGCAAGTGTGAAGAAGGCAGGCCATCATGGCTGGAAGTGCATTGGTGAAGCACAATGATAGTGCAACACAGATATTGGCCTGTGTAATGGCCTGGCCTGGCCAATTTAACTCAGCCAGCTGATTCTGACTCACTGAATCGGTGTTGACTCGGTTGGTCTGACCGAGTTGACCCGAGTTGACTCGAGTTGACTCGTTGACTGGTGACCGGGCGGACTTTGCCGGTCACCTGAGCTATTTTCCGGCCAATTTCCGGCCATAATACCAGATTTCCGGCGACATATTTTTTTTGGACATATTTTCTACATGGGTTTCTCTCTCTTATGGGCTTGATGGATTTTCAGCTAATGGACTTTGAAGACTAGACCTAATTTTAGAAGTTGGAGAAAAGCTATAAAAGGGAAAGTCTTCTACAACTTATCACATATTTTTCTTGGAATTTTGGAGAGCCGGTTTTGTTTACGCTTCTAGGGTTTGCTTTTGTTCATCTTCTTCTTTTCAATTATTATTATTATGATGAACTCCATAGCTATGAGTAGCTAAACATATTATTGGTTATGGGATAAAGTTGATTTCTCAATATGTTATATGATTCAATGAATTAGTTTTGTCTCAATATTTTATTGTTTGTGATTCACAATTAATAGTGTTACATGATTTGATAGTTTGTTTGGTTGAGTCCCGAATCAATCCGATTTACATTCATCTCTAGAGCTATATTAGGGTTTTCAATACGAAAAAGTTGTTTATCCCTGATTCTAAGTAGCATAATTGTGGGTAGTGCTTGTAGTGATATATCCTACTAGTCACAAGTGAATCATAACTTTTGTTAAAACGTTTAGTGCTTTTACACATTCGTTTGCATTGATTAGTCTTATTCCATATAACTTATTGCTTTTAGGGAGTTAAATCTAATTGTGCTTTTACACTTTAGGTTGCTTTCTAGGAAGAATTCACATATGCATCTTTTAATGTGGTTGTGATGAAATCAGGGAATTAGCGGGTTATTCTTGCGATCAAGGTATCCTAGGACTTTTAGTAGATGAGAGATTAAAATACCAATTCTAATCATTGATGAAAATACATGTTTGTGAATGATACTATCCCGTGACCAATATCTTCTCCTTATTGATTATTCCAACTATTTGCTTTGCTTTATTTTATTTTTACTTTAGTATTTCGTTAAAACAACAAACATCCCCCCGTGGTTACCTTAGAAACTGAAAATTGCATAAAAAAAATTGCCTCTATGTGGATACGAACTCTTCCTTACCTTGTGCTTCATTTAAATTTAGTGAGTAAGAAAGTGAAATTATTTTTGACGGATTGACAACCGAGCAGTGCCTTAAAATGAAATGCCACTTTACGTAAGTGAGACGATTGCATATATTCCAGTGATACTATGCACAATGTTAATCCTGAAACTACAAGTCTTTAACTGTGACCTGTTGTGTTGTTGACCACATGTTTCTCATGCTGATATTAAATTAACCTTTTGTATTATTGACCTGTTGCCTTGTTGATGTGATAAGTCATTGTTATTGACCTGTTTCCTTGTTATTTGTACCATATTAAAGGGGAATATAGCATGTTAGTCCGAATACAAGAATCGCTTAGAATTTTTTTTTCAAATTTGACCCATTCTGCTCATCTTTCCTAGCAGGATAAGAAACTTTATGTTGTTTGTCTTTACTGGTGGTAAAGCTCCGTCTCTCTGCAAGTGAAGTTTGGCCGAGTAGAAGAGGGCACTCGTTGATTATTAGGGCACTCAAGTTGGTTCATACTTGGTAAGTTCTCTTTCATGAGCTCATTAGTATTGATTTTTATTTGTGCTTTTATTCCAAAAATTACTCCATATAAGGTTTTGAGTTTCAGCTGCAAGTTTCAGGTCTTCTTGGATTTCACTAATTCTTCTGAGTGGTTGTGGTTGTTGCTGCTACTTTGCTGCTGTACATTCAAGGTAAATGCTACATGACAATAAAATTTGTTTTGCAATTTTAGCTTTTTGTATGAGCTCGAAAACTAGTGCAGGACGACTTCAATGGTAGTTTAGAACTTTTGGACAAGCTAAATTTTGGTTTTGCACATTGCGTCAGTTTTTTTTAGTAGAATGGAGGGTGAAATAATTAATGAATTTGGGCTATACAGATCCAAATTGTTTACTCACTGATGAAATCATATTAGGGGTTTAGGGTTTGGGTTCCCTTCCTGCTTGATCACATTTGTCGTCAGCGCCAAATTCATTAGTTCGGACGATGGATTAGTAGAAAGTACAGCAATTGGTCAACAAGATGATGATGCTGATGAGATAAATTTGGTGAGAAAAGACGTGGAAGTAACTATGGTTGACCCTCCAAATAAAGATTCTCGTGGTTCTGATAAAAGTGCTAGCAGAAATATTGTAAACCAGAGCTTGGACACGGGTGCAGATGAAGACGTAGATATGGATGAAGGTGAGGATGAAGATGGAAGTGAGGATGAAGATGGAGATATGGATGGAAATGGGGATGAAGAGGAGGATGAGGATGGTGATACCAACGAAGATGATAATGGGGACGAGGACGGCGATGAAATAAATGATTTGGATTCATAACCTCAAACTACCTTTAGCGTCTCTTGGTTTTTGCACTTCTGTTTATGACTCTCTGTATCATGTAGTTATTTTTAAACTTGATTACAACTTTTTGCTAATTTCTTATCTACTTGTTGTGTGACTATTTTGTTTTGTTATGATGTGCTTATTGCTTGTGTTTCATGCAGGAACATGGATGGCAACCCACAGCTTCCGGCAACAAAGAAAGTAAGAGGCGGGGCTAAGTTGGAATTTCTTACAAAGGTGAAAAAAAAAGATAAAGTAGAACTGGAATTTTGCCAGGGTGTACCAGCTGGACCGAACACAAATAAGATCTTGGCTTATTGTGGAAAGCTGGCACAAAATGGAGAAAACTTCCCTTTTGACATTCATGACTGGTCTGAAATGCCGCATAAGGATGAAAATCTTGAAGAATAAGGAGCTGAAGGTAAAGAAAATTACATTAACCAATCTATTAATTATTAATTGGTTGAAGGCTACTAAATTTTAACTGATGAATATTGTAGAATTTTTTTCATTATTCTGATGAGATCAACTTTTTGGTGGAGGAAAAAATCCATGAAAAATGGAAGGAGAACAAACGTAACATGAGGTTGAATCATTTCGACGAGAAGAAGACAAAACAGAGCTAGTTGTCCAGACAAAATTATTGACACTTAGTGGGAAAATATGTTGAAATATTAGAGTTCACCTGAATTCAAGGTGAGAATGTTTACAACTTTATCAATTATTAGTTTATATGTTAAACTGTGACTCCTAACTTTTGAACGTCGAATAACATAGAAAAGAGTGAGAATGGCAAAGAAAGTAGAAAGCATTTGGTTGTGCCTTATCATGGTGGTACTAAGTCATTCGTGAACCACGCGATAGAGGTAACGACTAATATCAATCAATATTGATAGTTAATTTTTTTGTAGATCTTGGGATACTATATATGAACAGATAGAAGAGACAACACAAAAGAAAGCAAATCGAGCGGTTGTGTATCGGAAAACCTATAGAGCCAAAGACGGGAAAACTCCCAACCCTACAGCTGAAGCAAATCGCGTATGGCTTTTTAATACGTTAATTTGTATGCTGTTAGAATTAATAAAATTTTTGCAACTTGTTCTTACTTTAAATTCTCATATTATTAATTGCAGGCTCAAATGTAAGCCTTATAGAGGGAAGATTTAGAAGAGAATAGTTCAGATAGTGATGTTTCAATCTTGGAGGTCACTTCTTATGACCAGTTGAAAGGAGATAAGTACTCTAAAATCATGGGAGCTGAGAAACTAGGTCGGATTCGTGTTGTTGGTTCAGAAATTAGAGGAACCAAGCTTAGGGGGAATCTTCTTCAAATGTTGTCCAAAACAACGAGGAAAATGCTGCATTAAGAGATGAAATTAAGAAACTTAAGGAGGATCAGGTCGATATGCAGAACGACATGAAAGAAGAACGTCTCTTGTTTAAATCCATTGCATGGAGAAAATAAAATATCTTTTTGTAAATGAGATGAAAAAGGCTAATGAGGAATCATAAAAAATAGATGCCCCATTGCTACTATTTTACCATTGATAAATTTGTTCGGCTAGGTGCCGGGTTGGGAACGGGTATGTATGAGCATATCCATAAATATCTTTTGGAGTTGAAAGATGAGACACTATATTATCTAGAATTTAAAGCTTTCTTTGGAATTTATGAGCGTAACTATAAATATTTTTGGCAGTGTATTATCTAGAATCATAAGCTTTCTTAATTGCATTTAAAGAACAACAAATCTATTCAGTAACAAGTCTTTTCAAACAGCGTGATATGAGTTTGACAAAAGGATCTTCCGTTTATCCCAATAAACTCCTTTGTCAGGTTCTTAGATCAATCTCTCAACAACTACCAAAGTAATTTTCTAGACTATGCAATCAATACTTTGAATCACAAAGAATTGTATTGATGCCGATCTACTCAACTAATCAATCAAGGTTATCACAAAGATAAACCGATTATAGTTGGATCCCCAGCCGATCAAGTTTTGTGCACACCAAAGATTATGAACTCAAATAAGAAATCTTCTTTGTCTTCAAATCTTCTTAGATCTTCAATAAACACCTGCACACAATCAACTTGAATCTCTTGTGATCAACCACACACATAACGGAGTCTGTTAACAATGGATTATCACAAGACTTCTTTAGATCTACAAACAGTTTAAAGATCCCCGTCGAAACTTCGATCTAGTTTGAGTGATTCTTATATCAGAAGAGAAGATTCTCAAGCATAAACAAACTAGGTGCAATCAAAGTTCAACAACCGTTATTCAATCAAATCAATCGAAAACTAATAATAAACTGCAATTATCTAGTTTCCCACCAACGGTACTCATAGAGCTTCCCAATCCCAAAGAAGTCTTTAAAACGAGCGGTCGTAAGAGATTTCCCCTAATTAGGGTACTTTCCTCTCCGAATGAACGACTCCACCAGTAACAACACAACAAGGTAGTTTTGCTGGCTCTGAGGATTAGTTTGCTCGAAATTCAAACTTCAATATTTATAGACCAATGAAGTTTGGACACCAAGGAATTTCCAAAACCGAAAATATTCTCAAGATATGCAATATATTTCCAAATTCAGTTTTCATAATTCCTGGAAATGCTCTTTCCAAATATTGACCGAAATCTCAGCAGAAAATCTCCAATTAGTAAATGCACATTACCAATTTTTATTTTCTATAAAACTAAAAACCTTAATTAAAAGATTCTCAATTTATTTCGATCCGGGATTCTCCTTTAGCTATTAAGGAATATCTTTGAACAATAAAAGATAAGAGTTACTGCACATGTTCAAAGTATGTCGACATCTTTACTTTGTAAATCCTTTTTCATATTTACAATCTTGGAACCGATTTTCCACACTTCCAAACGAGTTTAGAATTGGTTCATCTGACTTCCAAAAACTATGTGATTGATTATCCTATCAAATCACCATTAATGGGTTTCACGGTTCTACCAAAACAAGTTTCTGTTCTACCTCCATGTGGGTACTAGGATCGGTCACACTAGCTTTCCAAAATTTAGTTGACTAGGTACTAGGATCGGTTACCACATAATTATGGTATTTAACTTGTAATCGGTTGCACAAGTCATAGGATCGGTTACCAATTACTAAGACTTGTTGTACCTCTTACAAGGATCGATTCCACATGCTTGTGATCGGTTGCACCTCTTACTAGGATCGGTTCCCCAATGTCTAGAGTTGGTCATACCAATTACAATATATCGATCATACCATCTCAGGTGATTACTTAAGATCGGTTTCACTAATAAAAGTCATACCAATACAAAAGTTAGTCATTGTGAATAGTTTTACCAAGATACATAAACAAGTTATGAGCGGTTATACTAAACACACATATTGGTAATCCAAAGATTTGCAATGAATAACAATACCAATAAGCTTAGCGATTTCCCTTTCGATTCATAAAAAAAGTTTATGAATTGTACTTCCTTTAAACGAATGTAAAACATTGTTTCCTAGGATGAAATCTTCACCCACACGCATACATAATCACAATAGCATTCATACGATTATGTCGATGTCTTATATACGAAGTTCAAAAGATAGACGTTATACTTCGTATTGTAATTCCTTAATACTATGTCTAACTAGAGTATAATCATTCACAGCTTCGCATTTATGTTTTCAATATGCTCGACTTGAAAGATACTTTAGGAATGAAACAGTTCAAGTCAAATATTACTAACCTCAAGAGGAAGGATGATGTCGTCGTTGTAGCTCTTTACTTCTTCACATTCTTCAAGTCTTCACGTAATACTTGTAAGTCTCATATCCTAATAACTTTCTAGTAAACCTATACGAAGTTGACTCTAGTAAATAATCAAGCGACTCTTTAAATGAGTTTTGGTTCACTAAAATATGACAACCAAACTTGACATACCAACGCTTGGTGGGTTCAACCGAGCTATGCTCTAACAATCTCCCCCTTTGTCAATTTTAGTGACAAAACTCTTACATCATATGGATAAAAAAATTACAAGAATTCATTACACATACGCTTGATTCCAAGTTTCAACATCACAATAACCTATATATATTCAATCCATAAATGCCGTTGTTGACATTATAATAACAAAGCTAATACTCTCCCTAAAGGTAAGATAGGTAGATTTTCAATCCGCACGTCTTTGTTATTCCCTTTGTAGTCCATGTAACTACAAGTATCAATATGATATGCTACTCCCCCTTAGTATATGCTTTACTCTTTCTTTAGATATAACGTTTAAGCACCATTGTCCTTTCCTTAGTGATACCAAATCACTTGTTTACTCCATATATTTCGCCCCCTTTTTGTCACAAAGTGACAAAGGTACGAGCAAGTAAAAGGACAAACCGAAAGGATCTTACAAATCTCAAAAGACTTGCAACCTATAAGAGTAAAGCACGAGGGTTCCACACACCATTTTCGATAATCAATACCAAAACCGAAACTACAAAGTAATTTTGTTTTGATATTTTACCAAGGAAACAATTGCCCGAAGCAATTTCCCCTAATAGTTTAGCAAATTAAAAATCGACTAAGCACCTTAGTTCTTTTGCTAAACCGATTGCACAAATACAATCGCTTGTTCGATAAGACCAAAAAGAATTAACTCTATTTTTCTCATCAGGATCTAATTATTCAAACAATAACTTAGACCTTTCACTTTTAAACAAGACAAGTACTAAGTTAGTTAACTAGTATTTCTTGTTAAGGCATTCGATTAGACTTGAATAACCGAAACCTTCACTTTGATAAGTCTAACTAAGATCAAAATAACTTAGTTTCTCTTATCCGGAATCGAGTTGGACTAAACAATTCATCCCGAAAAATCTTTTGTTAAGCCATAAACAATTCATACAAACCAAATAAATCAACTTGCATAATTATTTACCTCAACCGGAAGCAATTGAAACAACATAGACATTAAAGTACCGCAATTGCACCGGAATTTCGTAAGCCTAAATATTGATACCAAACAATAAAGCAAGATAACAATAGTTTTTCTTAACCGGAAACAATTGAATCACACACACATCCATACACAAATAATGGAATAAACATCAATTGTACCGAAATTTTGTTAAGCAAAGGCAATAAATATATGCAATAAAATCAGGCTTTTCTCAGGAAAACGATTAACTAACAAATTCGTTACCTCAAGCTCTGCATCCTCTTCACCCCAGAAAGATATATCATTAAGCGCAAGTTCAAGTTACAACCCTCCCCCATTGTGTTGTCATCCTCTCGCAAGACAAAAGAATAACAACAAACACCAACCTTTACCAGAGAAAGGTTGAAAATCGGTTTTAGCTAATGCAATGCAAAAGTTGAAACCCCGAAACACATATGCTTTTATGCTAAACCAAAAAGGATTCAACATATTGTGACTTTTTCATATATTAGTTTCAATCATAACCCCTTATGATCCTTTGATAAAGCCTACCAACATGGGCTAGAACTTAATCCTATATCTTGTATAGAATTGAATTGCTAAACCAACGCTAAAAGAATGAGGTCATTCCGAGTTCGGACGAAGAATTTATGGGCAAAACAGTTTTACACTCCTTCGTATGGACCTATCACTAGGATCGGTTACAAAATCACTAGTAGTCACTAGGACCGGTTACTAGGATCGGTTACAAGAGTTACTTGTGACGGATCACAACACTAAACTGTTTTTGACATAACTTTTGCATACGATGTCCGAATTCAGTGATTTTTGGCTCGTTTTAACTGTAAAAACAAGGGCTACACATATATGATCAGTAGATATCAACATAATAAACTCAAAATTACCGTTTCTATCAAAAGCTCAAATATATATAGAAAAGGTATGATTATAGAAGAAAAGAAATCTCCCTAAAGATGTTAATTAGTCATATAATAACCGAGAGATCATGTGCTCAGTTTTCATGTGCTTCCTCACCTTTCAAAAGATTGAGCACCAAGGTGAGCATGCACATTTTAACACAACTAGGTTGTGTTGAGTTGAGATTTGTCTTGTTCGTCACGAGTGACTAAGACAGAATCATCATTCTTGACCTCTTGCTTGTTTTTTTTTTCTCTTGTTCCATCTCTTGTTTTTCTTCTTTGACTTGTGATAAAGAGTGTCAATATCACACCGTTTACTAGTACTAGAGATTTCAGGCATGATGTCTTTCTTTAGTCTTTCAATAAAAATCTTATAATTGTTGTCACCAACAATTAACAGCTGAGAGTCATTCTTGTGACTAACTTTTGGTCCCTTCTTGAATATAGAGGACTTCGGGACCCATTTAGAGTTGGGTTTCACAGGAGCATCTTTCTCCTTCATACTATTAGGACGATTGTCCTTTTGAATACTTTGCGAAACAACTTTTTTCCAATTTAGAACATCAGATCTTGTCTTAGCATTTACAAAGTCATCTCCCTTTCTATATTCGGGTCTTTTATAAGATGACCTTGTCGAGCGATAGGCAAAATTTGAACTATCATTATAATAATTCTTTTGCCTAAACTTTGGATAATATCGATCTAAGTTCCTTTGGGGAGCAATCTTAGCCAATTCGTTTGATACAAAAGAAAGTGTATCTTTTATCTTACGAATATTTCATCCCCATTCCAAATGCCCTTTATTACCACAATACCAACAATGCTTAGTAACATACGAAGTTTGAGTTTTAATGTTCCCTTTTTGTGGATCCTCTTGCATTGGAGCTTGACGATTTTTCTTCTTCTTCTTATCTTTATTCAACTTTGCTGCTTTCTTGACATTAGCAGAAGTGCTCTCTTTGATTTTAGTACTTGAAGAGTATGGTTGAACATGATTCTTAGGCTTGACTGGTTTTCCTTCTTTACGAGCATCTTTTACATCAGTGGAAACCTTTGGTTTAGAAGAATTTTTAGCTTTAACAAATTTTATATCTTTGCTAATACGTGAAGCATATATTCCCTTATAGCCCAATCCTCGTGTATCACGATGATTTCTACTTGCTTCTAACATTGAGGTTAAATTGTTTGAGCTAACATTGAACTTCTTAAGGTCCAAATTTTCATCTTCCAACGTCTTGATTTTATCAAGAGCACTAGCTAGATCATCCTCAAGGCGTTTTTCTCGTGTGAGATATTTTCCTTCTTTCTCTTCAAAGTTCTTTTGTTGAGAGTTATTCCTTGCATCAAATTCAGCAAGTTTTTCTTCCGAAAAATATACTTTTTCAAGAGCCGCATTACGATCTTTCTCAGCTTGAGAAAGACTAGCACATATTTTGTCTTTAAGACTCTGTATTTGTTGTGAGAATTTTTCTTTCAGCAAGTTATGCTCTTCATCGAGATTTTCAAACTTTAAAGTTAAATCTCGTTCTCTTTCAAGTGTTGAAAGAAGATCATTAGAACAAATAAGAAATTGTTTGCTCAATTCCTTTAGTTCAGATGTTTTTACACTTGATCTTTCATCAGAAATCTCAAGTATAGAACTCAAAGATATCTCGTTAGAGACATCATCAATTGAACAACCTGAAATTAAAGAACTATCTCCTTTTGAGCACATATCTTGTGACACGTTAACCGAGTCTTTCTTTAGTTTTCGCTCTCGCTTAAATCTACTTTGACCCATGTATTATAGGTTGGATCGTATCAAACACAGATTGTTAGATCTTTTCGTGTTTGCCTGCTCTGATACCAATTGAAAAGATGAGGGTACCCAAATATACCTCAATCTAAAATTTTCCACCTATAAGTCCTTTCTCCGAAAGTGATTGTCTATAGACTGAGTCGAGACAATACAACAAATCGGTTCACACTTCGTGTGATCGTCTATGGATACGAGATCGAGACAATACGACAACAAGATAACTTACGTGATTGACTACGGATACAAGATTGAGACAATACAACAACGAAGTATGATTACTTGATAATAGGTTCGGACTTAACCAAACACAATAGGATTGCTATCAAGTAAATAAGAATTAAAGTTTGTATATTTTACTTCTAATTATAATAAAAACAATTATAATTACGGAAATAGAAAAGTAAAAGACACAACAAGATTTTGTTAACGAAGAAGCCGCAAATGCAGGAAAAACCCCGGGACCTTGTTGTTTATGGCTGAAAACTATTTCTGCCGGTTTTGGTAATTTGAGGTGTGTGGATGAGAAATGAGTCTAAACCTTAAACAGATGCACTGCACGGGAGTGCTTGTAGATTCGAGAAATTAATCTGTGCAAATCCGGCCTAAACTAAGAAATGGCCGTTTCAGACTTGTTTCGGTCACAAAGTGAAGGAGATGGGGTTGATCTTAGGGAGGGAAGCGAAGAAGGTGTTGAGATTGTGAAGGTGTTGGCTATGTATGACTTGTATCAGAAAGCTGGACTGGCTTGAAGGATGTAAGCTATCAGTTCCGGTGTTTGAATACGATGGTATCAACACTTGCCTCTATTGTCTGGACTTGTTCTGTTGTTTTGGAAATAGGGAGGAGAACCTATTTATACAAGTCATTTGAGCCTTATTCATGTCTCTCGTGGGAAGTGGAGGAAGTGGAGTGATGGAGTACTGGAGTTGTGTGTTGGTGTTACACGACCAGTCTTGCCCACTTCTCCTGTCATCTCTAACCGTCCATGACTTCCTGACACGTTCTTGTGATGGCGCGTTGCACGCTGTAAACCGCCAGACCAATACCCCAGTATGTATCCCCCAGTTTGTGACATGATTGATGTCTCGAGTGTATGGATCGTGGGACCCATGGAAAGTAGCATGTAATGCTAGATTAAATAACTAAGTTATTTAGGAAGTCGATACTTGTGAATTATCGTGTGTATTCTATGCAGGTACTGCATCATGATGTGGTAGAGTGACGGGTGGTGATCACCATGACGCCTCACTGACCAATTAACTCCTGACCAGGGTTGTATAGCCAAGCCGGTGAAGTTGGACGGACGAGATGATATTTGAGACACTCATCTGCGACCGTTAATGAAATTAGGATTTTTGAAGAGGTGCGCAAGCATCACTCTTCAGCTTGGTCGAATCCAAGCTTGGGATATAATTTTGACAGGGCCGATCGTGCATGTGTGTAGACGACATGACAGTGTAGGCGCCCATATCTCATTGTCTCGTGAAAGTGTGATCTGGGCCACTCAATTTGTCCGGCGAAGTTGAGTGGTCGAGATCAATTTGCAACAGAAACCTGGTGCCGCAAAAGCCGCGCATCATGCCCACTTCGGGCGCGCGTTTCAAGAAGACCAAGCTTGGTCGGTCTTGTTCGATTAGTCTGGTATACAGACGGCGATATGGTATACACGTCCATATCTCAATATCCCATGGAAACGTGATCTAAGCCACTCAATTTGTTCGGCAAAGTTGAGTGGTCGAGATTAGTTTGTAATCGGGAGGTGCGACCATGCCTATTTCGGGCATGCGAATCGAGGCAACCAGGCATGATATGCCTTGGCCGATCGGGTATGGAGATAAATGGGCCCACGGTGGTCATGTTGATACGCACCGGACCTGATTAGTCTAATCCTGGACCCTTCATTCGTGCAGGAGAAGATGGACGCTCGTGATTGTTCAAACCCTAATTGGAGTTTCACCGGCTGTGCGTCATGCCTTGTTTGGGCGCGCGAACCGGAACGACCAATTATAGTTGGTCCTGACCGATCGGTCATGTATGTAGGCGAGCCCACGGTGTTTGTGTTGACATGTTCTGGGCTCTTTGAATCTACATCTACACCCTCCATCTATGCCTGCGAAGATGGATGGTTGAGACTGTTTTGCGATACATGTAATGTGCCGCAAACCCTAATTTAGGGTTTTTCGTCCATTCTGCTCTGGTTTGGACGGTTTGGCAAGGGAGACCGACCATGCGGGCCCGTGTTGGGTCGGTAGTGAATATTCTAATACCTGCTTGGGGTCATGGATTTAATCTAAGCCATCCAATCATGCTGGTGGAGTTGGATGGTCATGATCGTTTCTGAGACTGATATGGTCAGTTCAGGTTCAAATATGCTCAATCGGGCTAGTATAACACATCGAGAGTTGTAGCATGTATGGGTATTTCGTACATGTTTTATTATTAATGGAGATTCGTGTTGCTCTGCTGAGAACAACACTCAGTCGTCATGCCACACCGGTAATGAGTACAGGAAATACAAGGCTGGTCATGCATTAATTAATAATGCTGTAAATTCGCAGGGTATATGGGATTGTTGCTACATGCTCCAACCTGGATGAATTTTGTGTATTTAATTCACGAATCATCGGGATTGTTGCCACATGCTCTATTCTAGGTGAATTAGTAAAGTGAAGAAGTATTCATCACTCATTAATGGCTTTATCTTTTGCAAGATGTTTAGCGCATAATTTTGGCTTTTACAATTTTAGCCTTAAATGAAAATCCACCATCAACATTAAGTCCCTTGCCTAACACGTAATGGTTACACCATTGTGGGGTAGGCATGTGATGGTGACAGTTAAAGACAAAGCTTATGAGACAAAGTTAGATGTTACCAAGAGAGATGGGTCATCCTGTCCTTGGAGCATGTCACGTTCAAGAGGCGTCCAGGCGAGTGTTCCCCTAGCATGATGTCGGTCTTGCCTGCTTCGATGGACTGTTACGCCTGTTTCGTTCGTGGGGCTACTGCACCCGCTTGATCGAACGTGGGATTGATGTGCCTGTTTTGGTTAATCGTGGGTCCACTGCGTCTGCTTGATCGAACGTGGGACCCGATGTAAGCATGCTTGATTCGAACATGGGCAGATGTGCATGCTTCAATCAAACGCCAGACCACCGTGTACATGTTTCAAACGTCGGCCATGTCTTGTGCCTACTTTGACCGTACGGTTGATGTACTTGCTCGAGTGTCATCTTGCTACTTCGACCAAACACCGACCCAGCTAGGTTGACTAAACACCGGACTTGATGCTTTGACCAAACGCCAGCCTTGCTATTTGCTTTGCTCGAACATGGGACCCGATGTGAGCAAGCTTGTTTTTTTTTTATATATAAAAAAAAATGAACCTTGTGTGCTCAAATGTAAATGTGGGTCCTGTAGAAAGCGTTGAAGCAGCTTATGGAGCAGGCCCGGGAGAACGTTGAAGTGTTGGATCTGAAACGCCTTCTTCTGGAGAGAGAGCTTTGATTGGGGACGGGCGTGTTCTGCCTTCGACCAATGCGGGCCGGGATCAAGTGGGACCCGCCGCGTGCCCGATCAATGTCGACCCCGTGTTTCGACCGAAACCGCCCCCCGCTGCGTGCGCCCGTTTTATTCGAATACCAGCCTTGTGACTTTGATCAATACCATACTTGAAACTTGAGCAATACCGGACTTGTGACTTGATCAATACCGGACTTGTGACTTGATCAACACCGGACTTGAAACTTGAGCAATACCGGACTTGTGACTTGATCAATACCGGACTTGTGACTTGATCAATAACGGACTTCAAACTTGAGCAATACTGGACTTGTGACTTAATCAATACCGGACTTGTGACTTGATCAACCCGGACTTGAAACTTGAGCAATACCGGACTTGTGACTTGATCAATACCGGACTTGTGACTTGATCAACATCGAACTTGAAACTTGATCAACACCGGACTTGAAACTTGAGCAATACCGGACTTGTGACTTGATCAACACCGGACTTGAGACTTGAGCAATACCGGACTTATGACTTGATCAACACCGGACTTGAAACTTGAGCAATACCGGACTTATGACTTGACAACACCGGACTTGAGACTTGAGCAATACCGGTGTTTGGACCCAATACCAGCCTTGTGTACTCCATCGTGAATGTGTGTTCTGTCGTGTGTGACTACACATCTCACGCGTTTTTATACAAGTACTGACTCATGTCTTTTGTTGTAGAATGAAAAAAAGAACTCCTGTTGAGATGTCTTCTGGGGATAATGCTGGTGCCAAGTCAGGAGGTGTTGACAGCTTCAAAGATATGCCGAAAATTGATGATGAGTTGTTCACCGCGCCCTTTCAACTATATAAAAATATCCGTTCCACAAGATAACCATTCTCCTATTGACTTCGAGGTTTTTCATGCTCCGCTGGGCCCTCATGAAGGATGGATGAGACGTATGTTGATCAATGAGTACATCAAAGATAACTTGACCAGAGCGCAGATTATTGATGCAGCTTGAGTGTTGAAACAGCTCGAGAGGATGTTAAAGTGGTTTCTGGTGCGAACGTTGAGGTGGATCCTGGAGAGAGTGTTGAAGAAGGATTCTGAAGAGAACGTGGGTCCCGGAGAGAGCGTTGAGGCGTCTCTTGAATAGACCATTGAAGCAGCTTCTGCTAGAGGGAGCGTTGAAGTGTTTCCCTCTTCAGTTCGATTTACCCTTGCGAATTCCATGCTTCTTGACTGACCATCTCTCTCATGTTGAAGAATTCCTTGACTGACGGTGAAGGAACTTCATGCTGAGCCTCAGTCCCCAAGTGTGGTTTACATGGTTTGTTCGTAGTGGTTGTTGTCGATCCAGATATGGAATATCTTGGACATTATTTCATCATTGTGGGAGTCGTGCATGTGGTACTGGAGTTGGAGTTGACGGACGCGCAGGATGTTGTATCTCGGTGGTTTTCCTCTTGCTTCGAGGAACTGCGCTTACGTAAGGCCAAGGTTGTATCGCTTTGTTGGTGAGATATATGCCCCTACAAATATTATGAGGCTCTTCATTACCGGCAGGCTGGTTCTTTCTATCGGGGCATATGTTGTTGTAGATAAGCGTTCAACAGCTCCAGAGGATGACCAAAAGCGCGGATTCTCCAACATAGCATGATAGACATGTACCAATGTCTGATAAAGTGACTCGCCCGGATCTTGTTCGACCACTGTCTGATAGAGTGACTCGCCCGGATCTTGCTCGATATGACGCGTGGATATCGTTATCTTCTTGAGGCTGCTCCCTTGAGGTATCGGCTCCAGTGGAAGATTGCCGTCATAGAGCGTTGATACGTTGCACCGGCATTCTTTAAACCAAATGGCAGTATGGTATAATAAAAATTTCCGAGAGGAGTTCGAAAAGCTATCTTACTTGCATCATGCTCGTACATCCTTATCTGGTTGTAGCCGCTACATCCATCCATGGAGGAGAACATGCCGTGTCCGCTGGTTGCATCTACTAACATGTCGATGTTAGGTAGAGGAGGATCGTTTTGGAGCAGCACCTGTTCAAGTCTCTGAAGTCTACGCAGCAAATGATCTATCCATTTTCCTCGTGTCTGAACTACAACTGTTTAACCGACTTGGATCCGGGTATGACATGTAGATGATGGGTGACCAATTTTTATCTAAATCCGGAATTTCTTCATATCTCCAAGCGAATATGTCCTGGTACTCTTTGAGAAGTTCCACGAGCTTCGTGCGTTTATCCGTACACAAGGTTGAGCTGATGGAGATAGGCCTATGAGATTCCTCAACGATTTCAATCTCATCAGTTGTGGAGTTGGTGCCTTGCCGGTGTTGTGGATCTTGCACTGTTGTGGAGCATCTAGCACTTGTTCTTGTGGTTCGTTCTTTGTTGTAGCATCTGCAAATAATCAATTGATAATGGCGGTGTCGGTATACCGTTTTCCCTTTTCTGCGTGTGAACGTGGGTCGTGGCTTCACGGGATGGAGAAGAATGCTTCTTATTTTGTCGGCAAAGATGCATCGTGGGTTTTAGCCCTCAATGATGCAAGACGGTCTTCTTCCTAGTGAAGTCGAATTTTTTTAAAAATGACGCCCACGTGGGGAGTGGGACACAACGAACTTGTCCTTTAAACCCCTAGGTAGCGATTCTTTCCGCGGAGCTTCTCCCAGTATGTGCTTTGTTTGGTTTCCCTCGAAGTCCGTCATTGTGTCCTGAGAGTCTTGAGAGTAATCACATTCGAAGACGCTCCTGTGTAGATAAAGGCCGTCTTGAACTCGAATAACTCTTTAGATCCATCTAATCAGAATGGTTCCTCAGCTTCCATCCACTTAGATTGGTTAGTGCCATCCTTAATAAGCATAGCATTTAAACGATTAAATGTTTCTCATTACCCCCAGACTTAAATACAACATTGTCCTCAATGTTCTAAAGATAAAATTAAAAAAGCATGAACAAGGTTTGTGGAGCATCTAGCACTTGTTCTTGTGGTTCGTTGTTGTTGTAGCATTCCATTGGGTGGAGAGACTAGGTAACAGTCTCCCCTTACTAGAATTGATAATGGCAGTGTCGGTATACCGTTTTCCCTTTCTGGTCACGACTCGCCATAAAAGTTCGTTCCCTCTTCGTGTGAACGTGGGTCGTGGCTTCACAGTATGGAGAAGAATGCTTCGTCAGCAAAGATGCATCGTGGGTTTTAGCCCTCAATGATGCAAGACGGTCTTCTTCCTGAATTGACGCCCACGTGGGGAGTGGGACACAACGAACTTGTCTGATTCTTTCCGCGGAGCTTCTCCCGTATGTGCTGGTTTGGTTTCCCTCGAAGTCCGTCATTGTGGTAGGCTTCCGTACGACCTTTCCTGGGAGAACCTTGGATGTCCTGAGAGTCTTGAGAGTAATCACATTCGAAGACGCTCCTGTGTAGATAAAGGCCGTCTTGAACTCGATACTTGATGCGTGCGGTGACATGTAGGGCACAGTCGTGACCTTCCTCTGGTTGATTGCATCAAAACGTCTCCGCGCGCTGATTCTTCGAGAGGTGTGAAAGTTCGCATAAACTTTCCACTAGAGAAATCTGTTTCGCGATCCACCGGCCTCTCGGTTCATAGTGAAACTATTGACTTGAGGAGGATCGTTGTGAGGATCGGTCCCAGTGTAGGAGTCTCCATGACAGGGCCGATCATATCTCGATGTCGCTTCTTTGATCAGGTCCATGGAGGTCCGCGCCGCCAAGTACCTTCTCCTAAGTGCGTTGAATACGTTATTTTTTTTGCTCCGGGGCTGTCGCGGCTCTTGTGGCAATCGATCGATTAATGTCTTAAGAAAAGTGAGTACCTCTTTCTGAGTTGCGGCCATATCCGTTTGAGTCTTAGCAAGAACTTCCTGCTTCTCCATCAAGTCTGCAATGGTAATGGGGGATGGTCCTCCTCTCGTCCCTCCGGCTCCTCGTCCTGATGAAGGAGTGGAAGTTGTTATTCTGGTGACTACCAGAGGTGTTACACTTGATGAGATGCCGGGATTTGCGGCTGCTCTGGCTCTGGTGATGGGAGGTGTTACACTTACTGGAACATCTCCTGCTACGCTAGAACTGGTGGTAGAAGTGACGGCTCCATAAGATGTATTGACCACGGTAGCTCCACTGACACGTACATCGACACCGGGAGTGTTATCCACACTAGCTCCATCAGAATTGATTGCTAATCCAGACCTGAGTTCTACCATCTTGAAATGGATTGATGATTGAATTGGTCTTAAGATCTACCCTTTTTGAAATTGATGAAATTGAATTGGATTTCGAAGAAATTGACTTTACAACCGAGAGATTAACCTCCCGCTGTGGTCGCCAATTGTTTATGGGTGAAAACTATTTCTGCCAGTTTTGGTAATTTGGGGTGTGTGGATGAGAAATGAGTCTAAACCTTAAACAAATGCACTTTGCACGGAGTGCTTGTAGATTCGAGAAATCAATCACAGTACAAATCCGGCCTAAACCAAGAAATGACCGTTCCAGACTTGTTTCACCACAAAGTGAAGGAGATGGGGTTGATCTTAGGGAGGGAAGCGAAGAAGGTGTTGAGATTGTGAAGGTGTTGGCTATGTATGACTTGTATCGAGAAAGTTTGGACCGGCTTGCAGGATGTAAGCTATCAGTTCCGGTGTTTGAATACGATGGTATCAACACTTGCCTCTGTTGTCTGGACTTGTTCTGTTGTTTTGGAAATAGGGATGAGAACCAATTTATACAAGTCATTTGATCCTTATTCACGTCTCTCTTGGGAAGTGGAGGAAGTGGAGTTGTGTGTTGGTGTTTCACGACCAGTCTTGCCCACTTCTCCTGTCATCTCTAACCTCCATGACTTCCTGACACGTTCTTGTGATGGCGCGTTACACGCTGCACGCTGTAAACCGCCGAGACCAATACCCCAAAGATATGTATCCCCGGTTTGTGACATGATTGATGTCTCGAGTGTATGGATCGTGGGACCCACGAGAAATTAGCATGTAATGCTAGATTAAATAACTAAGTTATTTAGGAAGTCGATACTTGTGAAGTATCGTGTGTATTCTATGCAAGTACTGCATCATGATGTGGTAGAGTGACGGGTGGTGATCACCATGACGCCTCACTGACCAATTAACTCCTGACCAGGGTTGTATAACCAAGCCGGTGAAGTTGGACGGACGAGATGATCTTTGAGACACTCATCTGCGACCGTTGATGAAATTAGGGTTTTTGAAGAGGTGCGCAAGCATCACTCTTCAGCTTGGTCGAATCCAAGATTGGGATACAATTTTGACAGGGCCGATCGTGCATGTGTGTAGACGACATGACGGTGTAGGAGCCCATATCTCATTGTCTCGTGAAAGTGTGATCTGGGCCACTCAATTTGTCCGGCGAAGTTGAGTGGTCGAGATCAATTTGCAACAGAAACCTGGTGCTGCAAAAGCCGCGCATCATGCCCACTTCAGGCACGCGTTTCAAGACGACCAAGCTTGGTCGGTCTTGTTCGATTAGTCTGGTATACATACGGCAAGCTGGTATACACGTCCATATCTCAATATCCCATAGAAACGTGATCTAAGCCACTCAATTTGTCCGGCAAAGTTGAGTGGTCTAGATTATTTTGTAATCGGGAGGTGCGACCATGCCTAGTTCGGGCATGCGAATCGAGGCAACCAGGCATGATATGCCTTGGCCGATCGGGTATGGAGATAGATGGGCCCACGGTGGTCATGTTGATGCGCACCGGACCTGCTTAGTCTAATCCTGGACCCTTCATTCGTGCAGGAGAAGATGGACGCTCGTGATTGTTCAAACCCTAATTGGAGTTTCACCGGCCGTGCGTCATGCCTTGTTTGGGCGCGCGAACCGGAACGACCAATTATAGTTGGTCCTGACCGATCGGTCATGTATGTAGGCGAGCCCACGATGTTTGTGTTGACATGTTTAGGGCTCTTTGAATCTACATCTACACCCTCCATCTATGCCTGCGAAGATGGATGGTTGAGACTGTTTTGCGATACATGTAATGTGCCGCAAACCCTAATTTAGGGTTTTTGGTCCATCTTTGCTCTGGTTTGGACGGTTTGGCAAGGGAGACCGACCATGCGGGCCCGTGTTGGGTCGATAGTGAATATTCCAATACCTGCTTGGGGTCATGGATTCAATCTAAGCCATCCAATCATCTTTGGTGGAGTTGGATGGTCATGATCGTTTACGAGACCGATATGGTCGGTTCGGTTCAAATATGCTCAATCGGGCTAGTATAACACACCAAGAGTTGTAGCTTTGTATGGGTATTTCGTACATGTTTTATTATTAATGCTTGGAGATTCGTGTTGCTCTGCTGAGAACAACACTCAGTCGTCATGCCACACCGGTAATGAGTACAGGAAATACAAGGCTGGTCATGCATTAATTAATAATCTTTGTAAATTCACGTGGTATATGGGATTGTTGCTACATGCTCCAACCTGGATGAATTTTGTGTATTTAATTCACAGAATACTGGGATTGTTGCCACATGCTCTATTCTAGGTGAATTAGTAAAGTGAAGAAGTATTCATCACTCATTCATGGCTTTATCTTTTGCAAGATGTTTAGCGCATAATTTTGGCTTTTATAATTTTAGCCTTAAATGAAAATCCACCATCAACACTTGTCCAGAATTGAATACTCTCAGGATTAAGCCCCTATACAAAATCTAAACCAACTTCGTATAGTTGAGACCAAGCAACTAAACTTATAGTTCACCTAGTTCCATTTGTATCCTTGTTGCCTCCAACTTGCAATAAGTCACGCACTTGGAACAATTCCTTTGGTTCGTATTCCAAACAGTAAAGGAACAACAAATTTGTTCGGTAACAACTCTTTTCAAACAACGTGATATGAGTTTGACAAAAGGATCTTCCGTTTATCCCAATAAAATCCTTTGTCAGGTTCTTAGATCAATCTCTCAACAACTACCAAAGTAATTGTCTAGACTATGCAATCAATACTTAGACCAAGGATTCAATTATGGTATAACCGATCCTAGTGATTGGTAAAACCGATTGAACCCATGATTGTGATTTGATATTTGATCAATCACATAGTTATCTTGGAATACAAATGAACCAATTCTAAAGTTGTTTGGAAGTGTGGTATAATCAATTCCAAGATTGTAAATATCAGATAGGAGTTACAAAGAAAAGATGTCATACTTTGAACACGAACAATAACTCTTATCTTTTATTGTTCAAAGATATTCCTTAATTACTCTAGGATATCCCGGTCCGAAATAAATTAAGAATCTTTTAATTAAGTGCATTTACTAATTAGTTTTATATGCTTTAATTACCGATAATTAAATGCATATCTCTAGAGAATAAAAATTAGTAATGTGCATTTAATAATTGGAGATTTTCTATTGAGAGATTTCGAAAAATATTGGACAAAGCATTTCCAGGAATTATAAAAACCGATTTGGGCATTTATTGCATATCTTGAGAATACTTCGGTTTTGGAAATTCCTTGGTGTCCAAACATCCTTGGTCTATAAATACCTAAGTTTGCATTTCTAGAAAACCATCCTAAGAGCCAGGCAAACTTTATCTTTTTGTTGTTTCTGGTGGATCCGTTTATCTAGAGAGGAAAGTACCCTAATTAGGCGAAATCTCTTACGACCGCTCGTTTAAAGACTTCTGTGGGATCAAGAAGCTCTACGAGTACCGTTGGTGGGAAACTGGATAATTGCGGTTTATTAGTTTTCAATTGATTTGATTGACTAACCGTTGTTGAAATTTGATTGCACCTAGTTTGTTTATTCTTGAGAATCTTCTCTTCTGATATAAGATTCACTCAAACTAGATCGAAGTGTCGACGAGATCTTTAAAACTGTTTGTAGATCTAAATACATCTTGTGATAATCCATTGTTAACAGTCTCCGTTCTGTGCGTGATTGATCACAAGAGATTCAAGTGGTGCTGTGCAGGTTTAATTGAAGATTAAAGAATATTTGAAGACGAAGAAGATTTCTAATTGGTTTCTCATATCTTTGTGTAGAACAAACCTTGATCGGCTAGGATCCAACTAGAATGGGATTTATTCGATTCATTAGTTGTGTGAGATCGGCATCGCTTTATAGTTTCTTGTAGGATTCTATATTGATTGATTACAAATCTAAACTCTGCTACTTCAGTAGTTGTTGGATAGATTGATTTGACCAGGCAAATGAGTTTATTAGTTTAAATGGAAGAGCCTTTACATATGACTTGAGATATCTTTATCTGAAAAGAACCAATAGAGTTGTTACCAAACAGATTTGTTGTTCCTTTACTGTTTGGAATACGATTCAAAGGAATTGTTCCAGTGCGTGCACTATTGAATGTCGGAAGCGCAGGGATATTAAAAAAACTAAGTGAACTAGGGTTAGTTGCTTGGTCTCAACTATACAAAGTTGGTTTAAATTTTGTATAGAGGCTTAATTCTGGACTTGGTCCCGGGGTTTTTCTGCATTTGCAGTTTCCTCGTTAACAAAATCTTGATGTGTCATTTACTTTTCCTTTCTGAAATTATAAGTATTGTTATTATAATGTAAAGTAAATTACACAAACGTTAACTCCGTATTACTTGATAGTGATCCTATAGAGTTTGGTTAAGTCCGAACCTATTATCAAGTAATCACACTTTGATTGTTGTATTGTCTTGATCTCGTATCCAAAGACGATCACACAAAGTGTGAATACCGATTTGTCGTATTGTCTCGACCTTGTCCATAGACAATCACTTTTGGTAAGAGGACTTATAGGTGGATAAATAAAAGATTGTGGTATACTTGAGTACCCTCGTCTTTTCAGTATGAAATACTACACAACAATATGATATGTTTCTCCCCCTTAGTCAATGCTTTACTCTTTCGTTAGATATAACATTTAAAGCCCAATTGTCCTTTCCTACTGATTAAAAATCACTTGTCTACTCCATATATTTCTCCCCGTTTTTGTTACAAAATGACAAAGGTTCGAGCAAGTAAAAGGACGAACCGAAAGGATCTTACAAATCTATAAGACTTGTTCAACCTATAAGAGTTAAGCACGAAGGTTTCACATACCATTTTAGATAACCAATATTAAAACCGAAACTACAAAAGTAATTTAGTTTCAATAAGCTATCATGGAAACGATTTCCCGAAGCAATTTTCCCTAATAGTCCAACAAATCGACTAAGATACTTAATTCCCTTGTTGTTAGAGCACTGCTCGGTCGAACTCGCAAGCGTTTCTATCTCAAGCTTGTTTGTCAGTGTTAGTGATCAAAACTATGAGTCTTGATTTCTAGTCTACATATAGATGTCTTAGACTAGGATAGATTGTGTAGTTGAGCATTAGACTTCACGGCGTTCATCAATTGAAGACGAAGAACTACTAAGGAGAGCTTCTGAAACTTCATCAACAAAAGGTATGTGGAAACTAAAACTCATCTATCACTTGGAAAGTCTATTTCTACTCTATCTCCTATATTGAGACATAAGTCGTACAGCAATATAGTTTTCTACTATGCACATTTGATATTTCGAGCTGAGTTTAACTCGCTTACATATTTATCGAAATATGTGTTGGTAAGATTTCGCGTCAACCAAGTTCATCTTATATTCTTGACGAAAGACAAAATATGATCATGTGAAAATCGCCGAGTAACATCTTACATGGTTTGTGTGATACAATCATTTTATGTAGACTTGGAATGTTTCGTTATGATTATTTCAATAACTTGAAAATTGCTTTGGTGCTAATAGTGTGTGAAAACGGCTATTGTCATCCTCTAAGAAAGTTTCAATGATTGAAATAGAGTTTAGAACACTTAACCAACATTGGATTACAAACATGTTATGCACTCTTGCATATATGTGATCCATGTCCGGGAACCATAGTATGCATACCCATATGCGTACTTGTTGGTTAGAGAAGTCCGGGAACCTAAGTACACGTACCCGTACGCGTACTGGCGTAAGGTTTACGTCCGGAATTTTCTGCTGGGATTGGAGGTATGCGTACCCGTTCTACTGGAAAAAACCAATCTTGGTCCGGCTACTTAAGTATACGTACCCGTTTGCATACTTGAGTGGTTAAAGTTCTAAAATCGGTTGAGTCATGAACTAATATATTTATATAATAAGGAATGCTTTCTTTGCAAACCGTGGATAGAATGTTCATGAATTGATTCGAGTGAATCAAACCAATTTTGCTTCAATTGTGTTCTTGTATACTGCTATGAGAATATAACAGTTGAACAACTCTATAACTAGTTTCATTTGAGTCATTTGAACTAGTTATGGTTAAGACGAATAAGGTTGATATGAGAGTGTTCATATAGCTAACTTCGGTTAACTACTGTTGAGCCAACATGGTGTACACATTTAGGTACAGTTACTAAACCTAAATGAAGGTAAATTTCATTCGTGTATAACAAGCTAAGTTCGATCTAACGGTTGAAAGATATTAGCTTGAATCTAATCAGGTTTTCATCTAACGGTGAATATTGAATGCTTTGTTACCAAGGTAACTTAGATTGCAAACCCTGATTTGAAAACTATATAAAGGAGAACTCTAGCAACTGGGAAACCTAATCCCCACACCTTCTGTGTGATACTAGTTGCGACTAGAGTCAATTATCCTTTAACCTTAGGTTTTTCACGAAACCCTGTAGGTTAACGACTTGAAGACTTCATTGGGATTGTGAAGCCAGACCCAACTATTTTTTCTGTAGTTGTGTGTTCTAATCTTACTTCTACTATCATGATTGAGTATTATCTTTGCTAAGATTTGCTTGAGATTTATCTCCGATAGTTAAGATTAAAAGTAGTCACAAACATCTTTGTCTCATCGTTTGTGATTCCACAATATCTTGTTTCGCTACCATACGATTAAGATTATTGTGAGGTGATTGATAATACTAGGTTGTTCTTCGGGAATATAAGTCTGGTTTATCAATTGGTTCATGTGCACCTTGATTTATCAAAAGACGGAACAAAACTCATAGGTATTTTTGTGGGAGACAGATTTATCTATTCCAATAGACTTTTCTGTGTGAGACATATTTGTTTATCAAGTCTTCGACTTTGGGTCGTAGTAACTCTTGGTTGTGGGTGAGATCAGCTAAGGGAATCATGTGCGTAGAATCCTGCTGGGGTTCGGAGACGTAAGGAGAGCAACTGTACCTTGATCAGTGTGAGATTGATTAGGGCTCAACTACATTCCAGTCCGAAGTTCATTGGTAGTAGGCTAGTGTCTGTAGCGGATTAATACAGTGTGGTGTTCAAAGCTGGACTAGGTCCCGTGGTTTTTCTGCATTTTCGGTTTCCTCGTTAACAAAATTTCTGGTGTCTTTGTTATTTCTTTTCCGTATTATATTTTGTTATATAATAGAAATATCACATGTTGTGCGTTGAGATCAATCAATTAGATAATCCAACCTTTGCTTGTTGATATAAATTGATTGACACTTGAACATTGGTCTTTGGTACCGTTCAAGTTATTTTTTTTATTCAATCGGGCTCGCAAATTTCTATTTGCTGATTGCAGATTGAATTGAGAAATTGAGATATAAACTCTTTGATATACTTTTCTCTAGATTGAGTCTGACTGTCTAGTTGATTCTCTTGAAAGATATTGGAGTTTTGTCCATACAAATTGCTAAGCGAAATATTGGGTGTGGTTGTTAGACCCCCGCTTTTTTAATTGGTATCAGAGCAGGCAAACACGTTAAAGACCTCATAAGTCTGTGTTTGTAGCAATCTGATTATTATGGACGAGTCTATCTCTAATAACGTACCAGGTCAGAAATCACCAGATGATTTTCAAAGCTTGAATTCACCTGAGAGAACTGTCACATCTAAGTTAATATCTAAAATTTCTCCGAATGTAGAAACTGTTGACTGAGAAACACGCCTAGAAGAATAGTTGGATGAGGTTTCTGATGAAGGTGATTCAGATATTGATAGAGATGTTGATGAGGAAGTCTAAGTGTATGTTAAGTTTTTGGATTCGTTGAAAATTAAGAAGATTACAAATTGTCATGTCACACCTCTTCTGACTCCTCTCTGTCGAGAAAACAAGAAATTGAAAAGGATTTACGGAGGTCTTTATGGTTGGAATCGCTCCTGCGAATCGGTGCTCAAAGATTCCGAGGAAAACCTGAGTAGAAAGTCACTTGAATGTGATAATGTTTTTCAAAAATACTTCTTGTTGGAAGAGAAACTTGCAGAAACTGAAGCAAGGATTAAATCCCAGCAAACACGTTTTGATGACAGAGAAAGTGTTTATCTCGCTCGAGAAAAACGCCTTGAGGCTGATTTTGCTGCTGCTCTTGATAAAATCAGATGTTGAAAGATGACTTGAAAAAGTTCAATACTAGTTCAAGCAAATTAACCACTATGCTGGGAGCAAGTAAAAACCGTGATACACGAGGATTGGGATATAAGGGAATAGATGCTCCAAGTATTAGCGAAGAGGTACCTTCTCAACAAAAGGTTTCCACTGATGGCAAAAGTGAAATACCTTCGCCGGCAGTTAAGGTTCAAAAGAGCAAAGTATATCAACCTCCAAAGTCAGCACACGCGGATCGAGGTAAGAACATTCATTATGTTTGCCACTATTGCGGAAATAAAGGTCCCCTGGAAAGGAGATGTCGTTTCCGTATAAGGAAAGAGAAACTTCATGATGTTCTTGTTTGGGCATCACAAGAAGTTGTGAAACCAAGATCATATGTTAAGACTAATCCCCTTAACGTTACAGGTTGTAACTGTCCAACCTTTAGGCAAAGGAATAAGTGTTGTGATAAACCTAGATTTGCCTATAAACGTCATATGAATCCTTTTCACAATCGTAATGGTTATCAAAAGTATAACTTCGTAAATACGAAGACAAGATCTGATGCTCCCAATTGGAGAAAGACTAACTTGCAAAAGAATAGTCAATCCAATTCTCTTCCAAGAATTCTAGAAGAGAGTAATGGGAAAAAGGTTCTGGTTGTTCCTAAACGCACTCAAAAGTGGATACCAAAGAAAGTCAATGATGATTTGAGTGTGAAAAGGAATGATCTCCCATAAAATTCCATGACTATGGAGAAGGCAGTATCCATGATGTTGGAACTTAACAAGTTCTTTGGAAAGATGGATTTGGATGTGAAAGGTTCTAAAAGCGATCTCTTTCATGATAATCCAAAAGTCACTTGTGGTGAGCAAGACATTGTTCACCTCAACACAACTTTATTGTGTTGTAAGTGCATCCTCACTTAGGAATGCCCTGCTATGTATACGGTGAGGGAAGCACGAGAATTGGGGCACACAGATTATGTTCGGTAAGGCTGTAGAATTCGATTGGATTCTTCTAAAAAGGTATGTATATAAACTTGAGAAAGATTTGTGTTTTTATTTTCTTAGAGTACTTATAATGATCCGTGTACCTTGCTTATAGTTCATTTCTACCTAACTTGATCCGTGTTTAAGGTTCTTAAATGTTTAGGTTTGAAAATAGTCGTTTGGGATGTTTGGACTTCGTGGTACACATACCAAGTATGCATACCATCATTTAAAATCAAAATCCAGGGATTTTAGTACGCATACCCATTTGCATACTGCTCCAGGTCATGAAAATTCGTTTGCAAACCGGTATGCATACTTGACCGTAGACGTCGATATTCGGTAAACTTGTTTTGGCTATAACTTCTTCATCTGAACTCGGAATTACCTCATTATTTTTGCATTCTATTCCTTTTTGAATTCCCTTCAAAATGGAGATGAGAATTCTTGAACTTGGATGAGTTAAGATTGGTCTTTGTCCCGTCTCTTGTTTTTGAGTGTTGTGCTCCGTTTCGTCGCACTTGTTCCACTTCTTTTGGACTTGGGCACTTGGATTCTTGGAGTAGTACTATTGTAAGCTCATTTGTAGATTTTACAAGAATGTTTTTGGTGAATCACAAAGAAGGAAGTTCAATAATGGGCACTAGTATGCATTTCTATGGGATGTGCACAATCATCTTATGTGAACTATGATGCATGGTCTTTATTGACTTTGTATGTTCTTCTTGTAGATGGTGGATTTTCAACAAAGGTTAAAACCATAAAATCATGAGGCATGTTTTTGACACGGCTTTCAGGCATGCAACGATTCATATTTTACGAAGCCATGATGAATATGTTTTCGAAAAGCCTCCACTAGCTGAGCGTTCGATCCCTGGCATTTCGTCGTGACCTCTATGCAGAATAACATATTTGGGCGGTTCTCCGTAGATTGAGAGCTTAACGCCTTCAGGACGTCGGTGACACTCACTGTTCCCTGACTGCAGGAGAGAGACCCACCTCCACATAGAAGAATAGTTGGGCGGCGGACGCCTTCAGGATGTCGGTGACACTCACCGTTCCCTGACTATGTGGAGAGACGGTGTATATATTCAGGCGGTTCTCCATTGATTGAGAGCACTAACGCCTTCATGTCGTAAACAACACCGTGACTCCCTGACTATGCAACATTCAGAATATATGTGACGCTTTAACTGGCTAATATCTTTTCTGCAATAGATTAATTCTGCCGCGACTTTCACCACTGAATTCCCAGAATAATCTATTATTGCTCATATTCCATGGTCGAATCCACGGCCTGATCCCATGGAATGGCAATAACAATTGCTCCTATTCCATGGTCGAATCAACGGCATGATCCCATGGAATGGCAATAACAATTGCTCATGTTCCATGGTCGAATCCACGGCCTGATCCCATGGAATGACAATAAACTACTACATTATCTCATTATTCCGATTTCATGATCGAATCCACAGTTGATCTCCTAAAATGGTGATAGATAATTTTAATTACTCCTATTTTATGGTCGCATCCACGATCCCATATGATGGTAATGCTTGCTTTATTGTTCTGAATTCATAGTCGAATCCACAACTGATCCTATGAATTAATAATAAACAACTATTTATTTTATTACTCAGTGTCATGAATTATTCTCCACTGAATTTCATAAATTAGTAATAAATACTCAATAACCGGGCATCTGGATCATCACTGAGTAAGCCCCACAAAAAATGGTACAAGTGTATTCGACAATGATGCACGACTGAGCACCCGGATGCACGAACGAGCATCCAAAAAATATGAAACAATGAGGAATCCTACGCAAAACAGGAGAAACAATAAATATTAATAAAATAATAAGAGGCGCCCAGGGCCGGGCCCACCGGCCGGCCGGCCGTGCCCTAGCCATGGTCGGTCCATGCCTTTTCCATTATTTTCCTTATTATTTTTTATTTCATGAACTCATGAAAACTCCTTGGTTTTAGCAACTTTCCTTGTTTTTGCAAAAACTCATGAATCCTCCATAACTTCATGGATTCATGAAATAATGTTATAAAATAAGAAAAAGTGTGCGGGACCGGGTAACCTAGCCGGCCGGCCATGCCCGAGCCGTGGTCGGTCCCACACCTCACAATCCTTAGCTTTTATAATTATTATTCCCTAATCTCATGAAACTCCTTTGCTTTAACAAAAACTCATGGATTCTCCATAACTTCAAGGATTCATGAAAAATAATATTATAAAATAGGGAAAGGTGTGCGGGACCAGGCAACATAGCCGGCCGGCCATGCCCTAGTCGTGGCCGGTCCCACACCTTGCAATCCCTAGTCTTTTATAATTATTATTTTCCTAAATTCATGAAACTCCTTGGTTTGAGCAAAACTCATGATTTCGTCACAACTTCTCAAATTTTTCTCAAATCATGAAAAACCAAAAGCCAACAAGTCACACGACCGGCTAGCCTCTCACGATAATTTTAAATGTTAAAATACACTTATTTTAATATTAAAAAAATATTGATCAATTGAGCATACATGCTCATTCCAACAAAAATCAAGAATTTCAGTCAAGATGAAACTCTTCTGAAAATTCACAACATTGATCGAACGCACATTAGAAAATACTGAAACTCTCAGTACGGAGACACGGGCACCACTGCAACACGTGCATGCCTTCATGACCGACTAGAGTCATCCTTAGGGCTTGCACAAAGCCGGTCCCACATGTTTTCATAATTCTGACCTAATTTGCTCAATTGCTCGTATTGGGCCCAAACTATCTCCAACCAACCTGGGAATTGTTCAAACGTCCAACAATTGGTCACGTGACCACCAAGAGCCGGTCACATGCTCTCTTGGTCGGTCCCCATATTTCATACCTAGGTTTTATCACCTAATGCTGAACCCGGCAATACTTCAGTAAATGATGAAACCAACATTTAATCATCATTCTTTCACCAATCCTCAAACTGAGAACCCTGGTGCATGCTCACTCGAGCACCGGGCACCACATGGACGCCCATCATCCCATGTGATCGGTCCCTCTATCACTCATGACCTATTTTCAGCGATTCATCAACTATGATCTGAAATTAGGGTTTTGAATAAATGCTCCACGAATCATCACTCTGAGCACGATTCAAACACTAATGAATTTATGATGGATTCAACAACCGACATCTGAATTAATCATATAATATTTTAATATTTTATTGGGTCACGTCGCCAATAAATGTTTCGTCGAATCGAGCAATACTTGCTCAGTTGCTCAAATATTGATCCAGCTATCAATATTTGGCAATTTATCAGTAATTTTTCGAATTGAGCAATACTTGCTCAATTGCACGACAAATTATCAACATTCAGTAATTTGCCGAATTGAGCGATACTTGCTCAATTGTACGTCAAATCATCAACATTCATTATTTTGTCGAATTGAGCAATACTTGCTCAATTGCTCGTCAAATTCTAGATATTCAGTAATTCGTCGAATTGAGAAATACTTGCTCAGTTGCTCGAATATTGATCCAACTATCAATATTCAGTAATTTATCGATATTTAAATCGAATCGAGCAATATTTGCTCAGTTGCTCGAATAATCCACATATATTCAGTAACTCATCAATATTCAACAACTCGTCGAATTTACAATATTTGCTCAGCCGAGCAACATTAACATTCATGAATCGCTGAGCATTTGTCAAACATGCTCGATTCAATAAAACCTAGACTCATTGTCTAATCAGTCAACAACTGACAAACTAAATATATGTTTGTCATGCAGACTCCACAATTCATGATACATCAATCACGTCAAATTGGGGGATAACAACTAGGTTTTTGGTCTTGCGGCCTACAACACGTGTTTTTCATCCACGACGAGAAATGTGCGTAAGTTGTGTAAACGGTTGAAGGAGTTAACAAAGTAGTGGGTGCACGATCCGTCAAGCCTCCACACGACATGGAACTGACTTTACCACGATCTTCCACTTGCCCACTCTTCCACTCATGAAACCGTCACACTTACAGGGATCAAGGTGTTCACAACTCTGACAATATAAATAAGTCTCTGAATCCATGATTGAGGACAACGAATGATCACTAGCTATCAGCAATTGTCCATACAGAATTTCTCGAGTAACTATTCTCAAGAATTCATCAATCTATCGAACTTATTCGAACTCAACGATTCACCAATTATTGCAGAAACCTCCAACACATCCACAATCCTTGATCATCATTGATTCCACACAATTCTCAGTTTCCCTCCTACATATAAACCCATCTCCCTCTTTGCGGCCGAATTGACTCTGGAACGGCCATTGACTTGGTTTAGGCCGGAGTCCTACTCATTGATCTCTCGAATCTAAGCACTCCATTTGCAGTGCATCTGTGTGAGGTTGAGTAGTTTGCTCAGTTCGAGGAGTCTTGACACGCTCATCTCTTCATTTCCCCAAAAAACCAGCAAACCGTTTTTCCCCATCCACAGATTGGCGACCACAGTGGGAGATTAATCTCTCGGTTGTAATATCAAACTCTCACAAATGGTTGATCTTAGGTCAGGTTCAGTAACCAATCCCAACACAAACAATGCTAGCACTAGCAACAATGGTGGTACTCCAGAAACTACTCCTGCTTCCAACATCGGTGCTGGTGATACCACTCCTCCGCAAACCAACATTGGAGACAATCCTCTCTTCGACCGGTCTCTCGAAGAGATTAGAGAAACCCCACCTACCATAGGTGATCTCATGAAGGTGCAAGAAACTCTTGCCAAGAATTAGATTGACATGGCTAACACATGGAAAGAGCTGTGCAATTATCCCAAAACTCTCACTGACAAGATGTCAGAGAAAGCTCAGAAGAAAGGAAAAGCCAAAGAAACATCTCCGGTTGATGATCCTGAAGTCACTCTGATCCATGTAGTAGATGATGATGAGGTGCACAAAGCTGCAGATAATCTACCAACAAAGGAACCTGCAGGCTTCATCACTCGTGAGAACCTGGAACGCTTCATGGAGGATCGAGGAAAAGACAAAGCATCATATGTTCATTGTCATCAACCTTTGTATCCTTCTTCTACACAAATAATTCCTCTCCCGAAAGGCTGCACCTCCCCAATATTCACACTGTACAATGGAACAGGGAACGTTTGAGAACACATCGCTCGATTCCTGGAGGCACTAGGAGAGCACGAACAAAATCATGTCGTCCGTCTAAAAGAATTATCGAAATCTCTGACAGGCCGAGCATACACCTGGTACAAAAACATTGCACCTAGGAGCATCGCTAGTTGGGGAGAAATGGTTAATGATTTCTACAGGAAATACTTCTTCGTCTCAGAGCATATTACTCTCTCCGACTTAAGAAGAATGTCTCAGAAGAGCAATGAACATCCGAACGATTATGTGAAGAGGTTCAGAGTCCAAGCTTTGGATTGTCATCACCCGAATATCACTGAACAACAACTGGTGGACTTGTGCATCAACGGAATGATCCCAGTCTACAGAGCCTTGCTGGAAAATTTCCGGTTCCATACTTTCTCAGAGCTTCATAAAGCATCCAAACGATCAGCGACTACTGCACCTGCTTTACTGTAAAGAACAAAGTCTGCAAGGTGGAGGAACCTCGAAGCAGCCGACGCCTAGTCAACAATCAATACAATCTCCAGCCTTCAACAAACGTTGTTGCCGGAAGGAATGAAAGGAAAGCCGAGACACGTCATCAGAGCGCTTCTCCAAACATCCCAGGATCCTCTGAAGGCGCGAAGAAAAGATAATCAATCCTGAAATGCACAAACCTCGACTCGGCATCAACGAACGGGGAAATGATCAGACAGACTCAAACTCCTCTCTTCTCATGAAGGAGTGATCGAGTTACTGGAAGTATGGTTCAAGATGGTGCAATCAAATTGTCGTTCATCAGGAGAGAGCCAACTGAAGAAGAAATGGAGAATCCCAGGTACTATCGCCTTCATAGGTTCATCGATCATCCAACAAGTAACGCAATATTTGAAGCACATCTTCAAAGAGAAGGTTGATCCATAATAGCTTCAACCTGGGACTGAAGGAGTACACAAGAATCCTCTCCTAATCAGAACTTTTGTAATCTCTGAACAACCGGTCAAAGAAGCAGTTCAATCGTTGATAGAGCGTATCTGTGAAATTGCTCTATCTGTCTAAGACACAAAGGAAGGACATGTTCACAACACCAAATTACATTGTGTCAGACATCTGTCCATCCTGGAAATACTCCTTGAACCTTCATCCACAGACAAGGAGATGCACGACTGGGGACTGCTTACCACAGTCCATCTCGGAGGAAATGAATTTGGAAGAATGTTGATCGATACTGACACCGCCATCAACAACATTCCACTGAAAACCCTCAGAGTCGCAGGCATCACTCAACTAAGATGCTAATCCTCTCTTATCTCAATCAGAGACCATGAAGGAACGCTCAGAGATGCATGCGGTTGTATCACTCTCAAAATGAAAGTTGGCTCAATCCGGATACGACATGATTCTTGGATGGACGTGGATTCATGCCGAGAAGATGACTACTGACAAAGCATATTTGGTTGCACATCTCTCCAACGAAGAAAGTTCTGATCCAGAAGATTTGGCGGACGTTCCATCATCAGAGCACTTGGAGGAATTTCGAACTTTGACGAGGTTGAAACAAGAACCTGCAAAAGATGCATAGGCATTCATCAAAAAGTCCTGCACTCAGGGAAAGGAATGCTGAATCAACAGAAGATACTCGGGGCCGAGACGATCAAGCCTAAGATATTCGAAGCTTAAATAATACGACGCTTCAAGGCTCAAGTATCTAAGAAGTCTTCAAGTACTCCCAATCAAAGAGTACACCTTCGATAATGGCGCCTTTGGCTTCAGCACAAACATCTCGACGATGACACACTGATTCACCAACGACACGATCAAAGTGAAACTGAACTATAATCGCTGAGTCTTCACTATCTCCATGACAAGACTTCTGAGCAGATGCAACATCATTCATCCATCGATGGCACGAATTCCTTCAACATGCACTGGGGACTTGATCTTATTGGACAAGATTCAAGACATAGCAAGTCATTGCAACCTGATGCGATTCCATGAAAACTTTATCAACGGAATCTCTCTACATCACGAACTTTGCACAACTAAGGAACTTCTCTCTTCATCGATCACACCCGGAATGGAGACTGCTGATGCAATCTGCCGAAACAACGTCGACTCATTGATGAAGACAGTTCACGGTAAATTCATACTGATCAGGATAATTCGGGTTGTACTCCCAGTACACCTACATCTTAGGGATGCTCAACCCAACAACTAGTTCGTGAACGTGAAGGTTCACAGAGTGGAGGAACTCCACCCAGTATCGGCATCAACAAGGATATGTGGAGGAACTCTATTCATGGTCTCAGCATCAACAAGAATTTCTGGAGAGAATTCAATCGTGATCTCAGCATCAATAACAGTCTCAGGTGCAACATCAGTCTTCATCAACTAACCATTCTCTGAAGCATTGCTCGATGAAGAGGACTTCTCCAAGCATTAATGATTCGTGTCAAGATGTGTAGACATGAAAATATACTCACATGAAAGTATTCCCAAAGCTTGCACGACTGGTGGGCACAAGCCAAAGACTTCTACAAGATGTTCTCATCACCTCTGCAAATGAGATACATCACACTTCAGGCCATGGGTTTACAAAAACGTACCAATGGGTGAGAAATGGGACAATGATTCCTCAACGAAAGATGTTTGTCTATGTCTCTGCTACAACATACCAAAAGGTCACATCAATCGGACATACGAGCTGAAAGATACGGCCTTTACCGTCAGGTCTACGAAATCTGAAAAGTTTGTACGGGATTACAAATTACAAATGTGCACGCTTCGTTGGCTGACCCCTACAACTCCAAATTGAGTGATTCTTCTCTCATGTGATAACTCATTCTCTTAGCTTCAAAATTTGGGGTCAAGCATCGAATTCCGACGTCGTATGAGGTTCCTACAGCTTCCAGAGCGTACAATATGCAAGCAACAATTCTTAGACGGGATTCATAAATTCCACAGTCGATCAGTGTCGACCGGGTCTTTCCACTAAGTACTTCATCAAGGTACCTCCAACTTCGACCACCTAGGTCTTTACATCAATTTTTCTACCTGGGTCCTCTATCCAAGTTTTGCCAGAAGAAGAGAAAACGAAAGGAGAGATTTAACAAACTGGGGACTGACATTCCACTGATCATGACGATCAGTTTCACAGTCCAAGACCCGTGGCACCAGACTCTCATCATAAAAGGAATGCTACCACCGGGACATGAAACCATGGTCATTACACCACCCCTCTTGAGAGCAACCTCAGTTATGGTCCCATGACTAGGGTTTCAGAAGTGATGTTTCTATGACTGACAAAAACAAGATGGCTGCAAGCACCATGCTCATGTATCAATCAAGGGTTCCTAATATCAAATGAATCAATGGCATTTAAATCCGTCACCAACCCTTCAAAACACAAACGAATGGTCCAATGACACAACATGGGTGTTTTACAACGAGCTCGTCGGAGATAATTTTACACTGTCCCGTACAAAGCAGCGAGCTGGGCGAAGTTGGTGAAGAATCCAGGGATGGGTCATATAACATTCTCTTCATGCGGATGTTCTCAACAACATATCCAAAATTCACAACAATTGGAGAAACGAGCGAAGAGTTGTGGCCAAAACATTAGACCACATGCCAGCTGAAAATTTTCTGAAGGTCTCCTGGAAGTTTACTGTTTCGCTGATTTCGGCCCCTAAACATGCTCAAAACTCAAAAAGATTCTTTGGAAAAGCTTGGAAATTTCCTGGGCATAAGGATACATGGGTAGATCGCGAAAATCTGACATCGGATGAAGATTTTAAGGCGTTTTTGCTAAAAGGCTGAGTTCTGAATTTTCTGGTGACGTATTTCGGTAAGCTTTTCACTTATTCATGAGAATCTTCATTCATTCATCAACAAATCAGCAATTTTATACTTCTATGAAGAAAATATACAATGGGTACTTACTGGAGTAGTCCCTAAAGTGCTCAAGGGACCGGAATTGCCAACATCACCATTGGAAACATCATTGCTTTCACTCGGTTTCGAAATCTGGGGTTTTCTTCTTCACCATCCTCCGAAGACGAATGGGAATCATCAGTACTCCCTTGTTCCATGGAAATCTCCTCCTGAATACATCAACAACAATTAGTGGTATTTCATTCAAGGATTGTCATGAACGACTATACAAAGAGGTACTTACATCGAATTCATCTTTGACGCTCGATTCAGAAATTATTTGTTCAGCAGCAATGAATTGAAGACCGTCAAGGCTCGATGGAGAAAAGTTCTGAAACGAAGTAACAAACATTGGTTTCATGATCCTAATTGCACGGACAAGAAAAAGTCATGATATAAGGAGCGCTAACAACTCATCAAAGAGACAGCCGGGGACTTTACATTGTTTGATATCATTCTATGATCCTTATTTCTGGATTCTCCACTCCGAAGACTTACTGCTATTTCTGAGTAATCCATATCAATCGAACAAGGTCCCATTTGTCGAGCTGCTTTATCGATGTTATATTCCTCCATCAGAGACTTCCCGTGCATTACTTATACTAAGTAATCAGGAGTACAACTCAGTATGAAGGATCACTCACCATCACTCAGAGGTCCCAGAAGCACCATTTTTTGAAGCTGCATCTGTAGAGATATCATCTTTGGAAGTATCATTATGGGAACCAGTCATTCTTGCAAAGTTGATGTGACGTCCATACAACGTTCCTACTTCAGTATATCATCCGTAGATGCAGATTTCATCAAAGCAGTGGAATTAAAGCACAACAAAAATAATTAGGATGCTCACATCAGCGTATACAAAATGGTAACTCTCAACTCTTGCCTATTTACGGTTTCACGAACTTAGTGATAATAACGTAAAATTTCGAAAATCTTGCTCGCTCCATCAAACCTGCAAACACAAGCAACACCCATTACTTAAAAGTCTGACACCTGACTTTTCGCGAAATTATGAATAATTCACATAAACCCTTCATATGAACATTCACTGATTTTTAACCGTGTGTGCATACACTATGAAATCACGAAATTCACGAAAACATTATTGTTTGCTTTTAACAATTGTTTAAAATCATTTTGCAAATTTTTTCATAAAATCGTGAACAACCCACGTAAATCTTTACTGTGTGAACGGTTTTTCAAAATTTGGACAGACATCCATTCTACAATTGTGAAAACCCACATACAGACATTATTTCACCATGTACAATTGTCTACTTTCAACAGTTGTTCAAAATCAAAACATTGATTTTACAAAAAAATATATATTTTAATGTGAAACTCACGTAACTTTGAAAATATATGTATATTTTTGCTCCCTCTCGCGAGCATCCGTCTTTGAAACGAGAGTTTATTCCATTTTGTGAAATCTCACAAATTAAAAAAGAAAAATTCTACTTTTTCTCAAACGAGCGTTCGTCTATGAAACAAGGGTCTTTTATACTCTTGTAAATGTCCACATATTCCAAATAAATTTTATCATGAGGTGCAGGTCTTTTCAAAAATTCCTTTAACTCTAAGATCATTATTTATCACTTTTACTACGAACCTACGTTCCTAAAAGTATTTGTGAAAGTTCATGCTTTGAAAATTAATTTTGGTTTTCATGAAACCTCATCAACAAAATTTTCTCTACTGCAACTAGACCATGTCTACTCAAGAATTCATGTATCTTTTTCATATTAGGGATTATTGCTCGTTTCTTAAACTAACGAACGAACGGGCATATGTTTTCTAAAAAAAAATTTCATGAAACTTACGCATACATGCACACATGGAATTTTATTTTGAACAACTCATGAACAACTGAACTTTTAAAAAATTTAGGGCTTCTCTCCCGGTTATATCAAATTTATTTCCAAAACCTAATAAAACATGGGTTTCCTTTTTGGACTTGGGCCCATGAATCCTAAACCGACCATAACTAGGCTTCTAAACGCTCAAATCAGCAGTGCCTTATCTCTCCGCGCATATGAGGTGACACTCTATCTTGCTATCAGGGTCCTCATCTGTGCATTTGCTCGTACATGACATCATTGGGGTAAATCGAGGATTCTGAAACTACCTTTGTAGACTGAGCTCGACCACTGATCTCGTCGACTGAAAATCACCATTTAATGCTTACTGTGGAACATGACTGTTCCTCACCAAGCAGGGGACTTAATGCAGATGGTGGATTTTCAACAAAGGTTAAAACCGTAAAATCACGAGGCATGTTTTTGACACGGCTTTCAGGCATGCAACGATTCATATTTTACGAAGCCATGATGAATATGTTTTCGAAAAGCCTCCACTAGCTGAGCATTCGATCCTTGGCATTTCGTCGTGACCTCTATGCAGAATAACATATTTGGGCGGTTCTCCGTAGATTGAGAGCTTAACGCCTGCAGGACGTCGGTGACACTCATTGTTCCCTGACTGCAGGAAAGAGACCCACCTCCACATAGAAGAATAGTTGGGCGGCGGGTGCCTTCAGGACGTCGGTGACACTCACCGTTCCCTGACTATGTGGAGAGACCGTGTATAGATTCAGGCGGTTCTCCGTAGATTGAGAGCACTAATGCCTTCAGGACGTAAACAACACTGTGACTCCCTGACTATGCACCATTCAGAATAGATGTGACGCTTTAACTGGCTAATATCTTTTCTGCAATAGATTAATTCTGCCGCGACATTCACCACTAAATTCCCAGAATAATCTATTATTGCTCCTATTCCATGGTCGAATCCACGGCCTGATCCCATGGAATGGCAATAAACTACTACATTATCTCATTATTCCGATTTCATGATCGAATCCACAGTTGATCTCCTGAAATGGTAATAGATAATTTTAATAACTCCGATTTTATGGTCGCATCCACGATCCCATATGATGGTAATGCTTGCTTTATTATTTTGAATTCATAGTCGAATCCACAACTGATCCTATGAATTAATAATAAAAAACTATTCATTTTATTACTCAGTTTCATGAATTATTCTCCACTGAATTTCATAAATTAGTAATAAATACTCAATAACCGGGCATCTGGATCATCACTGAGTAAGCCCCACAAAAATGGTGCAAGTGTATTCGACAATGATGCACGACTGAGCACCCGGATGCACGAACGAGCATCCAAAAAATATGAAACAATGAGGAATCCTACGCAAAACAGGAGAAAATAATAAATATTAATAAAATAATAAGAGGCACCCAGGGCCGGGCCCACCGGCCGACCGGCCGTGCTCTAGCCATGGTCGGTCCATGCCTCTTCCATTATTTTCCTTATTTTTTTTTTTTGTTATTTCATGAACTCATGAAAACTCCTTGGTTTTAGCAACTTTCCTTGTTTTTGCAAAAACTCATGAATCCTCCATAACTTCATGGATTCATGAAATAATGTTATAAAATAAGGAAAGGTGTGCGGGACCGGGTAACCTAGCCGGCCGGCCATGCCCGAGCCGTGGTCGGTCCCACACCTCACAATCCTTAGCTTTTATAATTATTATTCCCTAATCTCATGAAACTCCTTTGTTTTAACAAAAACTCATGGATTCTCCATAACTCCAAGGATTCTCCATAACTTCAAGGATTCATGAAAAATAATATTATAAAATAGGGAAAGGTGTGCGGGACCAGGCAACATAGCCGGCCGGCCATGCCCTAGCCGTGGCCGGTCCCACACCTTTCAATCCCTAGTCTTTTATAATTATTATTTTTCTAAATTCATGAAACTCCTTGGTTTGAGCAAAAATCATGATTTCGTCATAACTTCTCAAATTTTGCTCAAATCATGAAAAAACAAAAGCCAACAGGTCACACGACCGGATAGCCTCTCATGACAATTTTAAATGTTAAAATACACTTATTTTAATATTAACAAAATATTGATCAATTGAGCATACATGCTCATTCCAACAAAAATCAAGAATTTCAGTCAAGATGAAACTCTTCTGAAAATTCACAACATTGCTCGAACGCACATCAGAAAATACTGAAACTCTCAGTACGGAGACACGGGCACCATTGCAACACGTGCATGCCTTCATGACCGACCAGAATCATCCTTAGGGCTTGCACAAAGCCGTTCCCACATGTTTTCATAATTCTGACCTAATTTGCTCAATAGCTCGTATTGGGCCCAAACTATCTCCAACCAACCTGGGAATTGTTCAAACGGCCAACAACTGGTCACGTGACCACCAAGAGCCGGTCCCATGCTCTCTTGGTCGGTTCCCATATTTCATACCTAGGTTTTATCACCTAATGCTTTGAACCCAAAGAATACTTGATAAATGATGAAACCAACATTTAATCATCATTCTTTCACCAATCCTCAAACGAGAACCCCGGTGCATGCTCACTCGAGCACCGGCACCACATGGACGCCCATCATCCCATGTGGTCGGTCCCTCTATCACTCATGACCTATTTTCAGCGATTCATCAACTATGATCTGAAATTAGGGTTTTGAATAAATGCTCCACGAATCATCACTCTGAGCACGATTCAAGCACTAATGAATTTATGATGGATTCAACAACCAACATCTGAATTAATCATATAATATTTGGTAGCTTACTAATATTTCACGTCACCAATAAATGTTTCGTCGAATCGAGCAATACTTGCTCAGTTGCTCAAATATTGATCCAGCTATCAATATTTGGTAATTTATCAGTAATTTGTCTTGCTCAATTGCACGACAAATTATCAACATTCAGTAATTTTCCGAATTGAGCGATACTTGCTCAATTGTACGTCAAATCATCAACATTCATTATTTTGTCGAATTGAGCAATACTTGCTTAATTGCTCGTCAAATTCTCGATATTCAGTAATTCGTCGAATTAAGCAATACTTGCTCAGTTGCTCGAATATTGATCCAACTATCAATATTCAGTAATTTATCAGTATTTCGTCGCATCGAGCAATACTTGCTCAGTTGCTCGAATAATCCACATATATTCAGTAACTCATCAATATTCAACAACTCGTCGAATTTACAATATTTGCTCAGCCGAGCAACATTAACATTCATGAATCGCTGAGCATTTGTCAAACATGCTCGATTCAACAAAACCTAGACTCATTGTCTAATCAGTCAACAATCGACAAACTAAATACACGTTTGTCATGCAGACTCCACGATTCGTGAGACATCAATCACGTCAAATTGGGGGATAAAAACTAGGGTTTTGGTCTGGCGGCCTACAGCACGTGGATTTCATCCATGACGAGAAATGTGCGTAAGTTGTGTAAATGGTTGAAGGAGCTAACAAAGTAGTGGGTCCACGATCCGTCAAGTCTCCACACGACATGGAACTGACTTTACCACGATCTTCCACTTGCCCACTCTTCCACTCATGAAACCGTCACACTTATAGGGATCAAGGTGTTCACAACTCTGACAATATAAATAAGTCTCTGAATCCATGATTGAGGACAACGAATGATCACTAGATATCAGCAATCGTCCACACAGAATTTCTCGAGTAACTACTCTCAAGAATTCATCAATCTATCAGAACTTATTCGAACTCAACAGTTCACCAATTATTGCAGAAACCTCCAACACATCCACAATCCTTGATCATCATTGATTCCACACAATTCTCAGTTTCCCTCCTACAGATCAACCCATCTCCCTCTTTGCGACCGAATTGACTCTGGAACGGCCATTGACTTGGTTTAGGCCGGAGTTCTACAGATTGATCTCTCGAATCTAAGCTCTCCCTTTGCAGTGCATCTGTGTGAGGTTGAGCAGTTTGCTAGGTTCGAGGAGTCTTGACACGCTCGTCTCTTCATTTCCCCAAAAAACCAGCAAACTGTTTTTCCCCATCCACACTTCTTTGTTAAGAAAATATTTTTATACACCTTTGGTAGCTATTCTTGGTGTAAATCCGTGCGAAAAAGATTGATTCTACCTTCTAAGGACAAAGATTAATTTTGCAGTATTAATCTTTATGGTTTTATATATTGCGAATTGTTATGGGATATGTTGTTTACGTCCGTGAACCTTGACTGTCCCATATATGCTCAAAAGTTAACTCTATTACATGTCGGTATGAAAATATTGATAAAAGATAGAATGAACTTTTGACTACAAAAGTTAAGCCTATTATGTCACTATGCAAAAATTGATGGAAGATAGGATGAACTTTTGTTTACAATGATTAAGTCTATTATATGTCTCTATGCAAATAGTGATGAAAGATAGAATGAATCTTTGTTTATTCCGCAGTATTGGTCTTTCCCTGATCCACATCTATGTGTATGTACTGTGTTGCTCTGTAAGTTCTCTTATGTTGAGCATGTCCAATTGAATTGATCATTTTCCTTGTGGTTAATTCAATTGAGATTTTTTGGATACAAATTCATGTTTCATGTGATTTTTTAATGACCAAAGAATCCTTATTTTCTTGTAAAAGTAAGGTCGTTCTTGTTGTTCTTTCGGGAATGACATTTTATGGGGGAAAGTTCTTAATTGAACTTGTGCTTAATTGCCAAATCTTTGTGGGGAGTACGGCTGTGGAATATTGTAGGGGTTATCTTATATCTTTATAAACTCCTTGATGAATGCATTTAGTTTCGGCTATATGATTGCATCTAAACAAGTTGATATGTTGTTCTCTTTTGGTCATGAAGTATCTCCATGAAAATTTCATGAGGATCCCACTAGTTTCCGTACCTTTGCCAATTTATATTAACAAAAATGGGGAGAATTAATGTGTAGTTCACACTACAAATACATATGGTTTACGGATCATTATGTAAGGGGGAGTGGTTTTCATTGTGAGATGAAGTATTAACTAAGGGGGAGTGATACATATCACCATAGTATTGTTGTCAAAGTTGTGATATAAATTAACTTTGATGTTGTGTAATAATACTATAACACTGTATAATAATGATTGAGAGCAACTGTTTTCTCATTGTTATAGCTACGGATCTTTAACAACTATGATGCTAAGTTGAACACATTTAAAATCATTGGAGTACTTGGAAGTGACGAAGATTTCGAGTAATGTTGAAGAACCAAGGAGATCAAGCATTTGGATGAGAAGCCACAAAGGTTATTTATTTTGTAATCCATATGTATTGATAGTTTTGTCACTAAAATTGACAAAGGTGGAGATTGTTAAAGCACTGCTCGGTCGAACTCGCAAGCGTTGTTATCTCAAGCTTATTTGTCAATGTTAGTGATCAAAACTACGAGTCTTGATTTCTAGTCTACATATAGATGTCTCGGACTAGGATAGATTGTGTAGTTGAGCACTAGACTTCACGGCGTTCATCAATTGAAGATGAAGAACTACTAAGGAGAGCTTCTGAAACTTCATCAACAAAAGGTATGGGAGACTAAAACTCATCTATCACTCGGAAAGTCTATTTATACTCTATCTCATATATTGAGATAAGTCGTAGTGCTATATAGTTTTCTACTATGCACATTTGATATTTCGAGCTGAGTTTAACTCGCTTACATATTTCTCGTAATATGTGTTGGTAAGCTTTCGCTTCAACCAAGTTCAACTTATATTCTTGACCAAAGATAAAAGATGATCATGTGAAAATCGCCGAGTAATATCTTACATGGTTTGTGTGATACAATCATTTGATGTAGACTTGGAATGTTTCGTTATGATTATTTCAATAACTTGAAAATTGCTTTGATGCTAATAGTGTATGAAAACGGCTATTGTCATCCTCTAATAAAGTTTCAATGATTGAAATAGAGTTTAGAACACTTAACCAACATTGGATTATAAACATGTTATGCACTCTTGCATATATGTAATCCATGTCCGGGAACCATAGTATGCATACCCTTATGCGTACATGTTGGTTTGAGAAGTTCGGGAACCTAAGTACACGTACTCGTACGCATACTGGCGTAAGGTTTATGTTCGGAATTTTCTGCAAGGATTGGAGGTATGCGTAAACGTTTGCATATCGACGAAAACCAATCTTGGTCCGGCTACTTAAGTATGCGTACACGTTTGCATACTTGAGTGGTTAAAGTTCTAAAATCGGTTGAGTCATGAACTAATACATTTATATAATAAGGAATGCATTCTTTGCAAACCGTGGCTATAATGTTCATGAATTGATTCGAGTGAATCAAACCGATTTTGCTTCAATTGTGTTCTTGTATACTGCTATGAGAATATACAATGGAAAAACTCTATAACTAGTTTCATTTGATTCATTCGAACTAGTTATGGTTAAGAAGAAAAAGGTTGATATGAGAGTGTTCATATAGCTAACTTCGGTTAACTACTGTTGATCCAACATGGTGTACACGTTTAGGTATGGTTACTAAACCTAAATGAAGGTTAATTTCATTTGTGGATAACAAGCTAAGTTCGATCTAACGGTTGAAAGATATTAGCTTGAATCTAATCAGGTTTTCATCTAACGATGAATATTGAATGCTTTGTTACCAAGGTATAACTTAGATTGCAAACCCTGATTTGAAAACTATATAAAGGAGAACTCTAGCAACTGGGAAACCTAATCCCCACACCTTCTGTGTGATAGTAGTTGCTACTAGAGTCGATTCTCCTTTAACCTTAGGTTTTTCACGAAACCCTGTAGGTTAACGACTTGAAGACTTCATTGGGATTGTGAAGCCAGACCCAACTATTTTCTCTGTAGTTGCGTGTTCTGATCTTACTTATACTATCGTGATTGAGTATTATCTTTCCTAAGATTTGCTTGAGATTTATCTCCGATAGTTAAGATTAAAAGTAGTCACAAACATCTTGGTCTCATCGTTTGTGATTCCACAATATCTTGTTTCGCTACCATACGATTAAGATTATTGTGAGGTGATTGATAATACTAGGTTGTTCTTCGGGAATATAAGTCCGGTTTATCAATTGGTTGCTGTGCACCTTGATTTATCAAAAGACAGAACAAAACTCATAGGTATTTTTGTAGGAGACAGATTTATTTATTCCAATAGACTTTTCTGTATGAGTCAGATTTGTTTATCAAGTCTTCGACTTTGGGTCGTAGCAACTCTTGGTTGTGGGTGAGATCAGCTAAGAGAATCAAGTGCGTAGTATCCTACTGGGATCAGAGACGTAAGAAGCGCAACTGTACCTTGATTAGTGTGAGATTGATTATGGCTCAAATACATTCCAGTCCTAAGTTCATTGGTAGTAGGCTAGTATCTGTAGCGGCTTAATACAATGTGGTGTTCAAATCTGGACTAGGTCCCGGGGTTTTTCTGCATTTGCGGTTTCCTCGTTAACAAAATTTCCGGTGTCTATGTTAATTGTTTTCCGCATTATATTTTGTTATATAGTAGAAATATCACAGGTTGTGCGTTGAGATCAATCAATTAGATAATCCAACCTTTGCTTGTTGATATAAATTGATTGACACTTGAACATTGATCTTTGGTACCGTTCAAGTTATTTCTCTTATTCAATCGGGCTCGCAAATTTCTCTTTGTTGATTGCAGATTGAATTGAGAAATTGAGATATAAACTCTTTGATATACTTTTGTCTAGATTGAGTCTGACTGTCTAGTTGATTCCCTTGAAAGATATTGGAGTTTTGTCCATACAGATTTCTAAGCGAAATATTGGGTATGGTTGTTAGACCCCCGCTTTTTCAATTGGTATCAGAGAAGGCAAACACGTTAAAGACCTCATAAGTCTGTGTTTGTAGCAATCTGATTATTATGGACGAGTCTATCTCTAATAACGTACCAAGTCAGAAATCACCAACTGATTTTCAAATCTTGAATTTACCTGAGAGAACTGTCACATCTAAGTCAATATCTAAAATTTCTCCGAAGGTGGAAACTATTGACTGGGAAACACGCCTAGAAGAATAGTTGGATGAACTTTCTGATGAAGGTGATTCAGATATTGATAGAGATGTTGATGAGGAAGTCTCAGTGTATGTTAATTTTTTGGATTCGTTGAAAATTAAGAAGATTACAACTTCTCATGTCACACCTCTTCTGACTCCTCTCTGTCGAGAAAACAAGAAATTGAAAAGGATTTACGGAGGTCTTTATGGTTGGAATCGCTCTTGCGAATCGGTCCTCAAAGATTCCGAGAAAAACCTGAGTAGAATGTCACTTGAATGTCATATTGTTTTTCAAAAATACTTCTTGTTGGAAGAGAAACTTGCAGAAACTGAAACAAGGATTAACTCCTAGCAAACAATTTTTGATGACAGAGAAAGCGCTTATCTCGCTCGAGAAAAACGCCTTGAGGCTGATTTAGCTGCTGCTCTTGATAAAATCAAGATGTTGGAAGATGACTTGAAAAAGTTCAATACTAGTTCAAGCAAATAAACCACTATGCTAGGAGCAAGTAAAAATCATCGTGATACATGAGGATTGGGCTATAAGGGAATATATGCTCCAAGTATTAGCAAAGAGGTAATATTTGTCAAGGTTTGTGATTCTTCTCAACAAAAGGTTTCCACTGATGGCAAAAGTGAAATACCTTCACCGACAGTTAAGATTCAAAAGAGCAAAGTATATCAACCTCCAAAGTCAGCACATGCGGATCGAGGTAAGAACATTCCTTATGTTTGCCACTATTGCGGAAATAAAGGTCGCCTGGAAAGGAGATGTCGTTTCCGTATAAAGAATGAGAAACTTCATAATGTTCTTGTTTAGGCATCACAAGAAGTTGTGAAACCAAGATCATATGTTAAGACTAATCCCCTTAATATTACAGGTTGTAACTGAAAAAGCGGGGGTACAACAACCACACCCAATAATTCGTTTGGCAATCTGAATAGACAAACTCCAATATACTTTCAAGAGAATCGACTTGACAGTCAGACTCAATCTAGAGAAAAGTATATCAAAGAGTTTATATCTTTGTTTCACAATGTAATCAGAAAATCAAACAAATATAAATCCGCGAGCCTAATTATTATGTGAAACAACTTGAATGGTACCAAAGACCAATGTTCAAGTGTCAATCAATTTATATCAACAACCAAATGTTGGATTATCTAATTGATTGATCTTAACGCACAAGCTGTGATATTTCAATTATATAACAAAATATAATGCGGAAAAGAAATAACAAAGACACCAGAAGTTTTGTTAACGAGGAAACCGCAAATGCAGAAAAACCCCTGGACCTAGTCCAGATTTGAACACCACACTGTATTTAGCCGCTACAGACACTAGCCTACTCCCAATGAACTTCGAACTGGAATGTAGTTGAACCCTAATCAATCTCACACTGATTCAAGGTACAGTTGTGCTCCTTACGTCTCTCATCCCAGCAGGATGCTACGCACTTAATTCCCTTAGCTGATCTCACCCACAACCAAGAGTTGGTCCGACCCAAAGTCGAAGACTTGATAAACAAATATGTCTCACTCAGAAAAGTCTATTGGAATAGATAAATCTGTCTTCCACAGAAATACCTACGAGTTTTGTTCCATCTTTTGATAAATCAAGGTGAACAGGAACCAATTGATATACCAGACTTATTCCCTAAGAAAAGCCTAAAAATATCAATCACCTCACAATAATCCTAATTGTATGGTAGAGAAACAATATATTGTGGAATCACAAACGATGAGATGAAGATGTTTGTGACTACTTTTTATCTTGCCTATCGGAGAATAAATCTCGAGCCAATCTTAAAGAAGATAGTACTAAATACGATAGAAGATGCAAGATCAGATCACGCAACTACAGTGAAAATAGTTGGGCCTGGCTTCACAATCCCAAGGAAGTCTTTAAGTCGTCAACCTACAGGGTTTCGTGAAAAACCTAAAGTTAAAGGAGAATCAACTCTAGCTTATACAACTAGTATCACACATAATGTGTGGGGATTAGGTTTCCCAGTTGCTAGAGTTCTCCTTTATATAGTTTTAAAATTAGGGTTTGCAATATAAGTTACCTTGCTAACAACGCATTCAATATTCACCGTTAGATGAAAACCCGATTAGATTCAAGCTAATATCTTTCAACCGTTATATCGAACTTAGCTTGTTATACACAAATGAAATGTACCTTCATTTAGGTTATGTAACCGTACCTAAATGTGTACACCATGTTGTCTCAACCGTAGTTAACCGAGGTTAGCTATATGAACACTCTCATATCAACCTTATTCATCTTAACCATAACTAGTTCAAATGACTCAAATGAAACTAGTTAAAGAGTTGTTCAATTGCTATATTCTCATAGAAGTATACAAGAACACAATCAAAGCAAAATCGGTTTGATTCACTCGAATCAATTCATGAACATTATAGCCACGGTTTGCAAAAAATGCATTCCTTAATATATAAATATATTAGCTCATAAACAAACAGACTTTAGAACTTTTTGATGGTGGTTTTCGGTTTAGGGAAAAAATCGTGAAACCCTGTATTTTAATACGTTGTCATCCTCCAAAGGAACAAAATCCATTTAGAAGTGATGAGTGCATAAACCTTTTCACTTACATATGTACTGAGCAATTCAACATATTTACGAAATTTATCCAGAATGGTGCATGAAGCAACAATCCCAGATATTCCGTAAATTTTAGCCTATTGCATTATTCACTAATGCATGGCCCGCATAGTATTTTCCTATGCTATGTTCCCCAGCTGAACTTTCAATGTTGGCATGACATGACGATTAATGTTCACTCGCAGCAGAGTAACACGAATCTCCCGAATTGTCAGTATTGAAATCTGCATGAAAACACTCGCGTAGGCTACACCACCCTCTGACAAACAGATTAGCGTGTTTACACACCTTTTAATTAAATGTTAGCGAGAACGAACGCTTTAAAATTCCTCAAGGAAAATCTAGACTGTCCATATCAGTCTTAAGAAACGATCATGGCCACATGATTTGGCCACACAATTTAATAGGCCTAGCATACTCCTAACAGAACTAGGCGATCGTCATGATAAACACCGACGGGCCCACTAGCATCCCTGCCGGTCGAAATTCCTTTAGGTCGCCCGCTACCTTCTTGAACGATCACCAAAACATAGTGATCGCACTATAGATCAAACATGCTAAGACCGGCAAAAACGGTCTCAAAATCCATCGCATCCGTCCAACTTAGACGGCCTAGTTGGACGGCTTAGATCGCATCTTGAATGATCAAAGAAACGCTGGCGTGTTCACCGGCGACCCAGCTACACCCATGAGTGATCGACTTGCTCACGGAAATCCAAGAGAGTATAGAATCGTTCACCCAAAGTAGGGTGAACGTGCTGCTTTAAAACCCTAATTGGTGTTTGCGGCAGTAACATACTGCCGCAAGTCGATCAAGATCGTCCATCTTTTCCAGCCAAATTAAGCGGCTTAGATTGAATTCCAGGCGTACCAAGAGAGGTCAACGCGCACACTGGCGCCCCGTCTTTGCATAGGGCTGATCGGCCTGCTTGAACTAGCGCGTAGCGCTTCAAATCGTTTAGCCAAAATAGGGTTGGCTGCACGGCCCATAAACCCTAAAATTACATTAATGGCAATAAACAACTGCTGCAAATCATCTCGTCCATCAACTTCGCTATCCTAGTTGGATGGTGTAGATTTATTTTCAGAAAACCAACAAGGTATCATTGTGATCACGGCCCCCCCCTCCATGAGGAGCGATCGACCAGGCCAAGGCTCGCCCATATGGCCCCAAACGATCACTCAAAAGTGGCCATTCGCGCTACTTGTATGATTCAGCAGCAGTCATTAACAGCCGCAAATCATTTCAGCCACTTAACTTGGCTAGCCGATTTAAGCGGTCCAGATCTAAACTGGATAGACCGGTAGGATTTTAGAATGGCTACCATCTGCCACTCGCCTACAGGGAGTGATCAACCAAGTAGTAGCTCACCCCTAAGGCTACTAAAAAATCGCCCAAAGGTGTTCAATCACGCTTTTCTTTTAAGACGCTCAATTCGTGACTGATTCAATCGAGCTCTAAAACTACGATGCATCTAGTACATCGATTATTTTTCAGCTGCTTGTTTGATAGCGATGTTTTATAACATCGATTATAAGCGATGCTATACAAATATTGATTTCACGAATAACTTATTATTTAACCTAAAAGCACTATGTGCTGATTTTAGCGGCAAGTCTCATGACTTAACCCATTCACTCGAGACATCAAACATGTCACAAACTGGGGGATGCTCATTGGGGTATTGGTGTGACGGTTTGCAGCGTGCGGCGTGCAATGCGCCCATTATGAGAAAGTATCAGGAAAGACGGACGGTTAAACAATAATGAGAGTAGTGGGTGAACGTGTGATCAGTCTTCCCGCATAACGACAACACGATGATCAACACCTTCCGCACAAATCCACTTCTCCATTACTTAACTTCCTCCACTTCCTATGAGATCAGGGTGCGATCGATGACTTATATAAATAGGTTTTCAACCTATTTAAAAAAAAAACAAGTGTTATCAACACAAGTAGCCAGAAACCATTTTCTGATATAAGTCATAAAACAGCCGCACCTTCATAATTCAACATTCTGATCTCAAACACCTTCTTCGCTTCCCTGCCTAAGATCAACCCTTCTCCTTCACCTTGTGACCAAATTGAATTTGGAACGGCCATTTCTTGGTTTAGGCCAGAGTCTTACATATTGATCTCTCGAATCTAAAAGTACTCCCGTGCAGTGCATTTGTTTAGGGTTTGAATTCGTTTCTCATCAACACACCCAAATTTACCAAAAACAGCAGAATCAGTTTTACCCCAAAACAACTGGCGACCACAGTGGGAGATTAATCTCTCGGTTGCAAGATCAATTTTCAAATTTCATTTCAATTTTCTCAAATTCAAGATGGTGGATCTTAGGTCTGGATCAGCGACAAATACCGATGTTACTGGCGCTGACAACACCCCTGGTATTAACGTTGCCGGAGACACCAATGTACCACCTACCAGCAAGATTAACGCATCTCGTGGCACTACATCCTCAACCACCAACACCAGCGGCGCAAGAAGCATTCCTTTAGGCATGACACCTCCAATCACCAGAGCCAGAGCCGCTGCCGCCACCCCTAATGTTTCTTCGAGTGTAACACCCCCGGTTGTTACTAGAGCTACTGCCACTCCCCCACCAGGATGAGAGACCGGAGGAGTCAGAGGAGGCAAACCCCCTATTACCATTGTCGATTTAATGGAAAGACAAGAAGTTCTCACCAAGGCTCAGACAGACATGGCTACAACTCAGAAAGAGGTACTCACTTTCCTCAAGACACTAACGGAATGACTACCACAAGAGCCGCGTCAGCCCATGGAACCTGTAAGGAGTACTTTCAACACTCTTTACGGAAACACTTCAACAGGGCGTGCATTCATAGATGAGGAAGTTCGTGTTGCTCCTTAGCGCTCAAGACAAAGGAATCGGCCATCCAATTACATCACGCGTGTGGATCTAGAACGACTTCTCCAAAATCGAGACAAGGAAAACCCGGTGGACCTGCACCAATACCAACCTCCGTATACTCCTGATGTGCAAAGAGTTACTCTCCCCAATTTTCCCTTTATGATGGTACTAGTAACGCTCGCGAACACATTTCTCGTTTTCCATTTGGGAGAGCACAATACAATCACGTCCTTCGCCTGTAAGAGTTCTCAAAGTCGCTTACTGGAAGAGCATACACCTGGTACAACAACATCGCACCAAACAACATATCGAACTGGTGTGAGATGGTCACCGCCTTCTATAAAAAGTATTTCTTCGTGTCTGAGCAAATCACTTTCTCAGACTTGGGAAGAATGTTTCAACGAAACAACGAGCATCCAAATGATTATGTCAAGATATTCAGAATTCAAGCTTTGGATTGTCACGACCCAAATGTGACCGAACAACAGTTGGTGGAATCGTGCATTAATGGTATGGTTCCCATCTATCGTGCTTTACTGGAAAACCTGCACTTCCATACGTTCTCCGAACTCCATGAAGCTGCTAAGCGATCGGCTACGACCGCACCAACGCTTTTAGAAAGAACCAGACCCGCTAGGGGTGAAGATGCACGCGAAAATCGCGGAAACAGATGTCTCATCAACAAGCAATACAACACCGGTCCTTCTGTAAGCGTGGTAGGTGAATGAGGGAAATAAAAAGCTCCAGCAACGGAGCAACAACCCAAGTGCGTAGCGCCGGTGCAGACGACTCCATCCCGGAAAGCCACGGCTAAGACTCTTGAAGCTGGAGATGCTGCTCCAGACTTCCCATTTCCAATAGATAAAGTCATTGAACTCATGGAAGCATGGATTCAAGATGATGCCATGAAGCTACCTCCTCTCAGACGTCCGCCAACTGAAGAAGAGATGGCGAATCCCAAATATTGTCGTTATCACAGGTTTGTCAATCACCCAACCAGTGACTGCAACAAGTTGAAGCGCATTTTCAAAGAGAATGTGGATGCGAGAGAACTTCAATTAGGAAATGAAGGAGTCCACAGAGACCCTCTTCCTGTCAGGAGATGCATGATTTCTGGGGACTCTGTCCAAAAGACCGCGCAGTCTATGATGGAGCATTTATATGAAATTCTGTATTTCTCTAAGGCGCAGCGTCAAGACATGTTTGGGGATCTCAACCGTGTAGTATCTGGCAAGCGTCTGTTTCCAGTTAAGGAGGCCGCTCCCAAACCCCAATCCTTCCTGGGAAACGTGAGATATAACTGGGGACTCCTAACCATCGCTCGCTTGAAGGATGTCGAGTTTGACAACACACTGATTGATGTAGCATATGATTTCAATATTGTCATTGTCAAGACCTTGAAAGCTGCAAATATTTCAAAGCAGGAAGCTGTTCACTACCCAACCATAATTAAAAATTCTGAAGGAGAGTCTAGAGACGCTTACGGGTTCATCGACCTCGAAATCAAGATGGGAGACGCTCTAACACGCGGTAAGTTTTATATTGTGAAAGACTACCCGAATTATGATATGATTCTGGGGCGCTCGTGGGTGTATAAAAACAAAGCAAACCTAGGAGTGTGTCATTTGCCAGTGTCTATACCTGAAAGGATTTCCAACAAGCCGTCCAACCCCGAAGATTATCTGTTGCCGTATCAACAACTTGCCAGTATGACGCAGTTACCTGGAGAGAGCCCATCAACATACATTCTAAGATTCCGAACCCAAGTAAGTCTTATTGAACAACCCTTTTTGCAACCAGTCACTCCTCCTTCCGCTAAGGCTCGGGGATTCGCTCCGATCAACAACCCAGTCGCCACTAGGAGATGTGAATGGGATGCTGGTCCTTTAAAATGCTTTGCCAAAAGTTTAGAAGCTGTCTCAGTCAAAGACAACGAGTCCAAGAATCAAGTAGTTGTACAACGCCCAAACCCATTTCGAGTTGGAGATATGGTAGTGAAGGTGACCGTGTTTCAAGTTGGATATGTGACAGTGAAGGTGACCGCTCAGCCTGATTTGCCTACAGAAAGGGAAGATGAGCCATACCTGGTGGCAGATGTTATCTTAGGCGGTTACTGCAAGCTCATCAATGCCGACAAACTGGAAGGCGTGACAATTCACTCACGATGGCTCAAGCCTTTCAACACCTAAAATGCTGTGCTACCTTTTCCTCCAGCGTTCTATTTAGTATTTCCTCCAGCAATTTCCCCTTTCATGCAATATTAATTCCTCCAAAATGATTGCACTGCTTGCATTCATAATTAGGGTTTCAATTTGTCAGTTAATCAAAGTATTATTTCCTTTTAGAAATATCTTTACTCCTGAATCATGACACAAAGTCTTGAGCAAGCCTAAACCCTCATCATTACCCATCAGTTCCAACCAGAAAGACAAAACCTAAAAAGAAACATCTCATATCTTTAGAGAAACATCGAAGGAGTACATGCAGAAAGAAAAGGGGCAAAGGAATCGTATGGTTATTAGGGAAAGCGCTTCGTACTCTGAAGAGAAGTCTACTCCAACAACAAAGCGGCCTCTCGATCACCACACGGTTAGGCGGATTGCAACACATTATGAATTGGAGGGCAGACAGGTTCGTGGTCAATCTCTGGTTTCCTTTATTGCATCCCCTTCATTGTTTTTAGGGTTACATGCAATTATCATGAAGACAGTGCACGGTCACATAAAAACGCATCATCACTTATGAATGTCGCGTTCTATTTGGCTCTACGACTTGATGGAATGGATAGATTCTATTGCAACCCTACTGGGGAAGTACTACAACTATGTGATATCGTGAATATATAAAAAAAAAAAAAAACCATCATTCAATGAAAACCAGGCTCAGCCACAAAACTACTAAGTATAAGAAGAAAATGTCTACAAACTATGGAAAGTGCTCAACTATGAATGAAAGCAACAAAGGAAAGTCTAGTCATTAGAGGGATCAGCAGTTTCTTCACTGGAGCCATCATTGGAAGATATTTCAACGCCTTCATCACAAGCCACTACCGCATCCTCTCTGGAAGCCGCCTCGACTTCCCTTTCGGATGTCGTTTCAGCGCCTCTACCAACAGCTGCTTCAATATTCCCTCCAGGAGATGCGCTAACATCTTTCTTGGAATCTGTTTCAACATCTTCACCAGATGCCTCTCCCATGATCTCCTCGGCAGTCACTTCAGTGCCCTCCACGGAAGCTACTTCGACCTCTTCTCCAGGAACTGCCCCAACCGCCTTCTGAGGATGCTCCGGTTCGTCCATGTCAGAATCAAGAATTATGATTCCATTGTGGATAGGGTAATCATACTTATTTTCACTGGGAGGCCGCCCATGCTCGATCCTTCGCCGCTTTAGCTGAGCTACAAACCTTTCAGCTCTCGCACTCGTCGGCTGAGGCACTTCGTCGTATCTCCATTTATCCTCCATGCTGACTGAAGCCAAAAAGGACTGAGTATGCTCTCGAACGATGCGTAAGTGCAGAAGAGACATACCCTATATGGCACGACCAGCTTCGCAAAACGGGGAATCTATTTTGGCCATCACCTCCTCGAACGCATTAGCATTGGGTTTGTCGACTTCAAAGCTCTTTTCTGAAGAAGTAAAAGAGTAATCATCACCAGCAGTTCCATTATATACTGCAAAAAGGGCGTTATGATCATATCAACAGCTGGTGTATAAAAAAAATCATTATCATCATCAATCAAAAATCAAACCGCATAATGAACATGGAGCAGTACCTGAAACGAAGAAGAGAAGCAATTCTGCGATGGGAGAAAGGCTCCAGCGGCTTCTTCATATTCCACAAATCATCAAGATCCCGGGAAGAAAAGGAGTCTCTACTTGCCGTGTATAAAGGCTCCAGATACGGGATAACAATCAAGTAGATACTTATCTATCTGAAGATAACTGACGTGCGATGAAAGGAAACGTATCTTGCTCAAAGAACCGAGCCAGCCTCTATCCTGGTAATGTACGCCGAACTTATCTTGTGAATTTTTTCGTCTGTCACCATCTAGTGCTTACCCCGCAATAACATCGCTATTACGTGCTAAGCAGGGGACTTAATGTTGATGGTGGTTTTCGGTTTAGGGCTAAAATCGTGAAACCCTGTATTTTAATACGCTGTCATCCTGCAAAGGAACAAAATCCATTTGGAAGTGATGAGTGCATAAAACTTTTCACTTACATATGTACTGAGCAATTCAACATATTTACGAAATTTATCCAGAATGGTGCATGAAGCAACAATCCCAGATATTCCGTAAATTTTAGCTTATTGCATTATTCACTAATGCATGGACCGCCTAGTATTTTCCTATGCTATGTTCCCCAGCTGAACTTTCAATGTTGGCATGACATGACGATTAATGTTCACTCGCAGCTGATCGCTGTCGTAAGCGTCAAAAATAAATTACACTTTCTTACTACTCAAAATATAAATATAGCAAGGGCAAGAAAGGATCGATCCCACAGAGAGGTCTAGGTTGTCAAATTGTTATGGTTCCCTATAAATAACACCGGAGTTTTGTGATTTTTATAAACTAAAATAAAATAAAAGCAAATAAAGAAAAGTAAACAAATCAAATCAAGGATAAGAAATATTGGTTAAGGATTTCGTTTTCATTCACTAACATGCTTTTCACAATAACTAGAATTGATATTTAATCTCAAATTTTATCAAAGACCCTAGAATACCTTGATCGCAAGAATATCCCGCAAACCTCCTCATGTCATCAACAAACACATTAAAAGATGCGAATATGAATTCTACCTAAAGGAACAACCTAACGTGTAAAAGCACTAATCAAGTTTAATTCCCTAGATGCATTAGGTTCTATGAAATCAGGCCAATCAAAGCAATCGAACGTGGAAAGCGCACTAATCCGATTTAACAAAGGTTACGATTCACATATGATCATAAGAATATATCACTACAAACTATAATAATATTATGCTACTTGTATCCAAGGAATATCACTTTTGCGTATAATAAACCCTAAACTAGCAATAGATGTGATTAGAAGTTCTACCAATTTGCAACTTGACAAAACAATCAATCAATCATCAAACAATATTTTCAGAGAATTGCAAACGATAAATATGAGACAAAACTAATATATTGAATCAAAGAATCATATTATGTGAAATCCAACTATTCCATAACCAATAATAAACTTAGGTACTCATATTCAAGGAGTTCATCACAAGAAGAAAGAGAAAAGACTTCATGGTTCTAAACCCTAGAATAAAGTAGAAAAGAGATAATAAAACGTGGTCCTACAAAAATTGTAGAAGTCTTCCCTTTTGTAGTCTTTTTCTCCTTCCAAAACTAGGTTTTGTCTTCAAAGTCCATTAGTTAGAAATTCACCCACCCACCATGGAGAGAAACCCGTGTAAAAATTATGTCCCAAAAACGCTCGTCGGAAAAATGGGATTGTGGCCGGAATCCCGCCGGAATAGTCGCCGGAAAGTGTCTCAGGTGACCGGCAAAGTCAAACCGGTCACCGGTCAACGGGTCAGAACGGCCGGGTCAAATCAGGTCGGATCGGGTCGTGGCTCGGTCAATCACCGAGTCGATCTGGGTCGATGGAGTCGGTCCGAGTCGAGCCCCGAGTCGATCCATCGCCTTGGCCGAGTGAGTCGACTAGCTTTGGCTCGAGCCATTGCACGGCCGAGATCTTTGTGTAGCACAATCATTGTGCTTCTTCCAGCCATGATGGCTATGCTCTGTAACTTGCACACTTAACCTGTAATCATTGCAGTGCCAAACCTGCAATTACCAGTACAGCAACACTTGCAATCTTCAGTCCAGCTTACCACCACCTGCAATAGCTACACCACTCTGCAATCCCGCCAACATCTCCAACTCCATACTTATGCACCCGCTACACTGAGTTCAAGCCATCCCCTTAACCTAACAAACATCTCATCTCAATCCCATGGTCATCTCCATTGTCCTTCTTGCTGCATTTGTAGCTGCACCAGTCGTACAGCTGCACTGTTGAGACAACACCAATACCATCTTCTCAGCTCACAACCGCACTTCAAACTACCGAACACAAACCACCGCACCACTTGAGCTGCACCAGTTCACCCGCAAGCCTTTACTTCATAACTATCAAACCAGCACCAAGCACCCGCAATTTCAGCTTATCTTGACTGCAACTTGGCTTTCGAACTGCACCACCACTGCCTCCCTGCAACATAAGCTCAGCAACCACTATCACAAATCAGGTTCTTTCCTGCCTCGGCCCATTGCCAACACCATGAGCCATTTCACAAGCACCACCTCAGTTCCATTGAGACCAAACAACGGCAGCAGAGACCATCCTCCTCCTCGAGTTCTTCTCTGGCTCGAGCATCACGGACTCGAACACCACAAGTCGACAGCTCCTCGTTCTCCATCACCTTTTCACGCTGGTAGCAACCTGAACTCGTCATCAAGCTTCTCATTGTGAACAACAGTCAGCTCCGTATCTCGAACAGCAATAGCTCATTGTCTTGCCCCATCGTCTCTGCCAACAGCTCCCTGAACTTCAGTTCTCGTTAACGGCAGAAGGTATCAATGTATCGAACCTCAAGCATTCTTCCAGCATATTCGAAATCCAACAACGACAGCCTCAACAATTGCTCTGCATTGTTGCATTGCAGTAAGTAGTTTCAATTCCTCCCTGCAAACCCATGGAACAATCTTTTCTTCCCTGTAGTTCAAGCTCAAGTCACCGCCAATTCCTTCCCACAAGTGCATACCAAACCCCATTCTGCTGCTGCTCAACTGAACCTCACACCAACCATTGCATTGATTCTGTTACATAACCAGCATCATCAGCAACACCATCATTCCACTTAACTGCATTACCATTGCTTACAGCTCCAGGTAACTCCTTGCTAACCTTGCACAATCCATCACCTTCAAACCCACAACAATCACCATTGTCAGATTCTTCCCTGCAGTGACAACCCAATCCATGAGCTCAAACACAACCATCATTAGTCATCTCCACTGGCAACAGCCACAGGAAGCTCCACAGCAGGCTCATCATTATCGTCTTCCACATCAAACCCTCTTCAATTTCTGGTTCAAACTATCACAGACGCAGCCAATCTCGAAACCTAGATCTCTAATTCATCACTTAAACTTCAACCCCAGGAGAAACAAATTTAAGAACCCTAAATCCATCTACTTCTGACTTCAAATGAAACCCTCTTCTGAGATCACTTAACCAAACCCAATCTATCTTCAGTCAATTCCAACTCGAATCTTCCTCACAATCTCAGTAAATATCACCATAGAAACCCTAATTTCATCTCAGATACCTTCTCAAATTGATAACAGTGGCCTCACCTCTTTCCCTTGAGCTTCACATAACCTAATTCTGCCTCCTTCATCGATCTACAACTCTCTTGCCCGAGACGATTTACTCCACCAGGATCAACTTTCCGACGTGAACCATTTTGGCAAGGAACTAAGAGCGGGCGACGGGATTTGGCTGAAAGAAGAACTGGTCGTAATGACCACTCGACCTAGTTTCTAGTTATAAAGGAGGAGGTGCCCCTTAACGAAGAACAGTCTGTCTTTAGCGTCTCTCATATGGCTACCCCTTAACATGTGGATGGGCTCCCAGTAGTAGTCCCCTTGGAACAGTTCACCCCTTAACAGAATGGCTACCCCTTAACGGACAGTGGGGTTACCAATAGCACTTGTCCGACCATTTTGCTCTTTTAGCCTTCAAATTCTCGTTTTGCTTGTAACTTCTCCATACGAACTCAGAATGACTCCGTTCTTTCGCCATTGTCTTCATATTCTCGTCCTCTACACAATCAAAAGTAGAAATCTTGTATTTGAACGAGTTCCAATTGGTCTTTTTGCTCCAAATGACTCCATTGCACCTAATAAACTCAAAAGCACACATAAGATACATAATTCACATGAAAATTCGCAAAGAAAGCATAAACTCTAGATAGTAAATACGGTGTATTCTACACCTATCAAATTCCCCCACACTTAGACTTTGCTAGTCCTCGAGCAAATCAAACAAAACAATAAAATACAACAACTCCGTGACGTCGAGGCTACGGTTAATTTTAGCATAAATAACAAGCCTTTAAACCCCTAGGTGTCCCTAGTGGACGAGTTATAGTCTCGTGAAGGTTTACAAGAGGTCTACCTACAAAACCTATATTTCAAACTCCGTCTATTCGTGACAAATCAATGAACGAATCCAAAATGACTACAGGAGGAGGTACCTTGCAAATTCAATTCAATTATTAGTAAATAAACTCTAATTAGATAGCCGAACAAGCCACAATACTCGGAAACTAACAAACCACAATCACAATGAAAAGATTAAGAAGATGGATATAGATGTAGATGTTGGCGAATATTCACAAGTGTTCGATGTTTCCCATATCTGTCTGAAGGTCACTGCTAAGATGAACCTAATCCTATTGGATTGAGCTACTTGGTTTGAATCCTACATCAACTCACTGGCATATACAAGGGAACCAGAAGTGACTTTATTCAACCAATAATAATTTCTTCTCTTTTTTTTTTTTTTTTATTTGATTGGATCAAACTGGATCCAATTTCTCTTTTATTTTTTTTTTAGACGGCATGATTAGATCTTTTGGATCCAAGCGCATGCTTCTTGTCAGCAAGTACATGATAGTTGCCTTGGAATCTGCATTCCACGCTTGTTTAGGCGACGGAGACAGGGACTACGTTTCACACATACTGCTATTCCCAAGTGTCTTTTTATTCCGTTTTGGTCTAATTGGTCGGTCTTTTTTTTTTTTTTTTTTTTTTTTTTTTTTTAGTAACTCAACCACTCTATTTCATCCTAGCAGTAATAACACGTCGATGTTTAGTGACCCACCAAAGCACTTAGAGAACAATAGATAAATATGGAAAAATAAAAATAAAATGTGATATGGTGATATTCCGAGATATGGTAACAACTATCATGGTATTTATGATTCATGAGCTATGTTCTTCCCTTTTAGTTAATTGGTTCCCCAACTCCTGCATTCAAAATGGTTCCATCCACTAATGGTGTCAAAAACAAACTATACAAACATATAAATGTTCCCCCACACTTAAACTTCACATTGTCCTCAATGTGTAAAACCGAAAGTTCTGAATTCTGACGTAACAGCAGATAAAACGCAAAAACTGTGCAAATTGGTAAGGAATTTGGAAAAACTCCATTTCACAAAAGTTGTTCACCTACGTGTTTTCTACACAGTGTCAAAATTTCACAGTGTTTTGATAAACGGTCTGACAGTTATAGTCTCTGGACTGAACTACGCGCAGTCTAAAATTTTCTGACGAAAAGGTATTCGTCATAATTCTCTTCTAAGATAGATTACGGACTCAATGAAATTAAACATGGGGATGCAAATATGATATGAAAACAGTAAAAAAATAAATAAACGAAACAAAAATAAAATGCAAAAGGATAAGAGATACAAAACCGGTGGGTTGCCTCCCACTAAGCGCTTGTTTTAAAGTCGACGGCCCGACTTAGCTTCTTGTAAGATTCATTCCCCATACACCAATAATCGGAAAAGTTGGGGATCCTTCCATAGAACCTGTTTTGGAAACACTAACTTCACACAAATATTAGTAATATAAAGCAAAAGTGAAGCTATGAACCGATAAAAGCTTCCCCCACACTTATTCTTGTCCACACTTGGAAGTGTATAAAGAATATATGAGTCGGGTACTTCCACGGTTTCTTGTTCCATAACCTGCATAGTATGAGAATCAAGTATCTCTAATGGCGGAAAACGAGAAACAAAGTCAGTCAACAATATTCTCGAAGCACATACATTCAAACCAATAAGAGGTAAAGGAGAAGAAACAATAGGCAAAGGGTTAGATAAACCTTGCACAATCTCTTGTATTACGGAATCCTCTTCATCCTTGAAAAACTCAAGTGAATTATTCACCTCTTGTATATCATGGTCCTCTATCAAACCTTGCAACCATTCTTCGTCCGTTTCTGCCTTAACCAAAGTCTCAACATAAACATTATCATTACAATCATTTGCAAGCTCAATTGGGTCTTCCACAATAATGGTTATAGCGGTCTCATTCTCAACACACTCCTCTTTGTTGTAAGGCACATACTCTTTTGCGGATCCAAATTTTATTATAAGAAACTTTTTTAGAACACTCGAAAATGCATCATCCTCAAGCTCCGCCCTTTGAATAGGCTCTTGATCATTATTAAGATCAATGCTCGAGTAATCTACACAAGTGTCGACATATTCCTCTTCGTCTTCATCTTGATCCCAAAAAGACTCCTCGGAGATGTCACCATGAGTTTTTTCAAGCAATGTATCATAATCACCGTCACTATCATAGTCAACATAAGGTTGTTCCTCGCTGAATTTAGTATTGCTAATCTCAAACTCATCCTTTTGAATAGGTGAATGATCATTATTAAGATCAAGAGTTGAGTTAACTACACAATTATCCCCGGCAACGACGCCAAAATTTGATCGCTGTCGTAAGCGTCAAAAATAAATTACACTTTCTTACTACTCAAAATATAAATATAGCAAGGGCAAGAAAGGATCGATCCCACAGAGAGGTCTAGGTTGTCAAATTGTTATGGTTCCCTATAAATAACACCGGAGTTTTGTGATTTTTATAAACTAAAATAAAATAAAAGCAAATAAAGAAAAGTAAACAAATCAAATCAAGGATAAGAAATATTGGTTAAAGATTTCGTTTTCATTCACTAACATGCTTTTCACAATAACTAGAATTGATATTTAATCTCAAATTTTATCAAAGACCCTAGAATACCTTGATCGCAAGAATATCCCGCAAACCTCCTCATGTCATCAACAAACACATTAAAAGATGCGAATATGAATTCTACCTAAAGGAACAACCTAACGTGTAAAAGCACTAATCAAGTTTAATTCCCTAGATGCATTAGGTTCTATGAAATCAGGCCAATCAAAGCAATCGAACGTGGAAAGCGCACTAATCCGATTTAACAAAGGTTACGATTCACATATGATCATAAGAATATATCACTACAAACTATAATCATATTATGCTACTTGTATCCAAGGAATATCACTTTTGCGTATAATAAACCCTAAACTAGCAATAGATGTGATTAGAAGTTCTACCAATTTGCAACTTGACAAAACAATCAATCAATCATCAAACAATATTTTCGTGGAATTGCAAACGATAAATATGAGACAAAACTAATATATTGAATCAAAGAATCATATTATGTGAAATCCAACTATTCCATAACCAATAATAAACTTAGGTACTCATATTCAAGGAGTTCATCACAAGAAGAAAGAGAAAAGACTTCATGGTTCTAAACCCTAGAATAAAGTAGAGAAGAGATAATAAAACGTGGTCCTACAAAAATTGTAGAAGTCTTCCCTTTTGTAGTCTTTTTCTCCTTCCAAAACTAGGTTTTGTCTTCAAAGTCCATTAGTTAGAAATTCACCCAGCCCACCATGGAGAGAAACCCGTGTAAAAATTATGTCCCAAAAACGCTCGTCGGAAAACTGGGATTGTGGCCGGAAACCCGCCGGAATAGTCGCCGGAATGTCTCAGGTGACCGGCAAAGTCAAACCGGTCACCGGTCAACGGGTCAGAACGGCCGGGTCAATCAGGTTGGATCGGGTCGTGGCTCGGTCAATCACCGAGTCGATCTTTGGGTCGATGGAGTCGGTCTGAGTCGCCCCCGAGTCGATCATTTGCCTTGGCCGAGTGAGTGACTAGCTTTGGCTCGTGCCATTGCACGAGCCGGGATGCTTTGTAGCACAATCATTGTGCTTCTTCCAGCCATGATGGCTATGCTCAGAACTTGCACACTTAACTCCGTAATCATTGCGGTGCCAAACCTGCAATTACCAAGACAACAACACTTGCAATCTTCATCCGACTTACCACCACCGCAATAGCTACACCACTCGCAATCCCGCCAACATCTCCAACTCCATACTTATGCACCCGCTACACTGAGTTCAAGCCATCCCCGTAACCTAACAAACATCTCATCTCAATCCCATGGTCATCTCCATTGTCCTTCTTGCTACATTTGTAGCTGCACCAGTCGTACAGCTGCACTGTTGAGACAACACCAATACCATCTTCTCAGCTCACAACTGCACTTCAAACTACCAGAACACAAACCACTGCACCACTTGGAGCTGCACCAGTTCACCTGCAAGCCTTTACTTCATAACTATCAAACCAGCACCAAGCACCTGCAATTTCAGCTTATCTTGACTGTAACTTGGCTTTCGAACTGCACCACCACTGCCTCCCTGCAACATAAGCTCAGCAGCCACTATCACAAATCAGGTTCTTTCCTGCCTCGGCCCATTGCCAACACCATGAGCCATTTCACAAGCACCACCTCAGTTCCATTGAGACCAAACAACGGCAGCAGAGACCATCCTCCTCCTCGAGTTCTTCTCCGCTCGAGCATCACGGACTCGAACACCACAAGTCGACAAACTCCTCGTTCTCCATCACCTTTTCACGCTGGTAGCAACCTCAACTCGTCATCAAGCTTCTCATTGTGAACAACGATCACCTCCGTATCTCGAACAAAGATTAGCTCATTGTCTTGCCCCATCGTCTCTGCCAACAGCTCCCTGAACTTCAGTTCTCGTTAACGGCAGAAGGTATCAATGTATCGAACCTCAAGCATTCTTCCAGCATATTCGAAATCCAACAACGACAAACCTCAACAATTGCTCGCATTGTTGCATTGCGATAAGTAGTTTCAATTCCTCCCTGCAAACCCATGGAACAATCTTTTCTTCCCTGTAGTTCAAGCTCAAGTCACCGCCAATTCCTTCCCACAAGTGCATACCAAACCCCATTCTCTCGCTTGCTCAACCGAACCTCACACCAACCATTGCATTGATTCTCATTACATAACCAAGATCATCAGCAACACCATCATTCCACTTAACTGCATTACCATTGCTTACAGCTCCAGGTAACTCCTTGCTAACCTTGCACAATCCATCACCTTCAAACCCACAACAATCACCATTGTCAGATTCTTCCCTGCAGTGACAACCCAATCCATGAGCTCAAACACAACCATCATTAGTCATCTCCACTGGCAACATCCACAGGAAGCTCCACAAAGAGCTCATCATTATCGTCTTCCACATCAAACCCTCTTCAATTTCTGGTTCAAACTATCACAGACGCAGCCAATCTCGAAACCCAGATCTCTAATTCATCACTTAAACTTCAACCCCAGGAGAAACAAATTTAAGAACCCTAAATCCATCTACTTCTTACTTCAAATGAAACCCTCTTCTGAGATCACTTAACCAAACCCAATCTATCTTCAGTCAATTCCAACTCGAATCTTCCTCACAATCTCAGTAAATATCACCATAGAAACCCTAATTTCATCTCAGATACCTTCTCAAATTGATAACAGTGGCCTCACCTCTTTCCCTTGAGCTTCACATAACCTAATTCTGCCTCCTTCATCGATCTACAACTCTCTTGCCCGACGATTTACTCCACCAGACTGAACTTTCCGACGTGAACCATTTTGGCAAGGAACTAAGAGCGGGCGACGGGATTTGGCTGAAAGAAGAACTGGTCGTAATGACCACTCGACCTAGTTTCTAGTTATAAAGGAGGAGGTGCCCCTTAACGAAGAACAGTCTGTCTTTAGCGTCTCTCATATGGCTACCCCTTAACATGTGGATGGGCTCCCAGTAGTAGTCCCCTTGGAACAGTTCACCCCTTAACAGAATGGCTACCCCTTAACGGACAGTGGGGTTACCAATAGCACTTGTCCGACCATTTTGCTCTTTTAGCCTTCAAATTCTCGTTTTGCTTGTAACTTCTCCATACGAACTCAGAATGACTCCGTTCTTTCGCCATTGTCTTCATATTCTCGTCCTCTACACAATCAAAAGTAGAAATCTTGTATTTGAACGAGTTCCAATTGGTCTTTTTGCTCCAAATGACTCCATTGCACCTAATAAACTCAAAAGCACACATAAGATACATAATTCACATGAAAATTCGCAAAGAAAGCATAAACTCTAGATAGTAAATACGGTGTATTCTACACCTATCAGCAGCATAGTGGCACGAATCCCCCGAAGTGTCAGTATTGAAATCTGCATGAAAACACTCGCGAAGGCTACACCACCCTCTGATAAAGAGATTAGCGTGTTTACACACCTTTTAATTAAAAGTTAGCGCGAACGAACACGTTCAAATTCCTTAAGGAAAATCTAGACTGTCCATATCAGTCTTAAGAAACGATCACGGCCACATGATTTGACCACACAATTTAATAGGCCTAGCCTACTCCTAACGGAACTAGGCGATCGTCATGATAAATACCGACGGGCCCACTAGCATCCCTGCCGGTCGGAATTCCTTTAGCTCGCCTGCTACCTTCTTTAACGATCACCAAAACATAGGTGATCGCACTATAGCTCAAACGAGCTAAGACCGGCAAAAACGGTCTCAAAATCCATCGCATCCGTCCAACTTAGCCGACCTAGTTGGACGGCTTAGATCGCATCTTGAATGATCAAAGAAACGTTGGCATGTTCACCGGCGACCCAACTACACTCATGAGTGATCGACTAGCTCACGGTAAGCCAAGAGTGTATAGAATCGTTCACCCAAAGTAGGGTGAACCTGCTGCTTTGAAACCCTAATTGGTGTTTGCGGCAGTATGTTACTGCCGCAAGTCGATCACGATCGTCCATCTTTGCCAGCCAAAGTAAGCGGCTTGGATTCAATTCCAGGCGTACCAAGAGAGGTCAACGCTCTCACTGGCGCCCCGTCTTTGCATAGGGCCGATCGGCCTGCTTGAACTAGCGCGTAGCGCTTCAAATCGTTTACCCAAAATAGGGTTGGCTGCACGGCCCCGAAACCCTAAAATTACATTAATGGCAATAAACAACTGCCGCAAATCATCTCGTCCATCCAACTTCGCTAGCCTAGTTGGATGGTGTAGATTTATTTTCAGAAAACCAACAAGGTAACATTGTGATCACTGGCCCCCCCTCTTCCATGAGGAGCGATCGACCAGGCCAAGGCTCGCCCATGTGGCCCCAAACAATCACTTAAAAGTGGCCATTCGCGCTACTTGTATGATTCAGCAGCAGTCATTAACTGCCGCAAATCGTTTCAGCCACTTATCTTGGCTAGCCGATTTAAGCGGTCCAGATCTAAACTGGATCGACCGATAGGATTTTAGAATGGCTACCATCTGCCACTCGCCTACAGGGAGTGATCGACCAAGTAGTAGCTCACCCCTAAGGCTACCAAACGATCGCCCAAAGGTGTTCAATCACGCACTTCTTTTAAGACGCTCAATTCGTGACTGATTCAATCGAGCTCTAAAACTACGATGCATCTAGCACATCGATTATTTTTCAGCTGCTTGTTTAAAAGCGATGCTTTATACACATCGATTATAAGCGATGCTATACAAATATTGATTTCACGAATAACTTATTATTTAACCTAAAAGCACTATGTGCTGATTTTAGCGGCAAGTCTCATGACTTCACCCATTCACTCGAGACATCAAACATGTCACAAGCTGGGGGATGCTCACTGGGGTATTGGTCTGGCGGTTTACAGTGTGAGGTGTGCAACGCACACATTACAAAAAGTGTCAGGAAAGATGGACGGTTAAACAATAACGAGAGTAATGGGTGAACGTGTGATCAGTCTTCCCTCATAACGGCAACACGATGATCACCACCTTCAGCACAAATTCACTTCTCCATTACTTAACTTCCTCCACTTCCTATGAGATCAGGGTGCACTCGATGACTTATATAAATAGGTTTTCAACCTATTTCCAAAAAAAACAAATGTTATCAACACAAGTAGCCATAAACCATTTTCTGATATAAGTAATAAAACAACCGCACCTTCATAATTCAACATTCTGATCTCAAACGCCTTCTTTTCTTCCCTCTCTAAGATCAACCCTTCTCCTTCACCTTGTGACCGAATTGAATATGGAACGGCCATTTCTTGGTTTAGGCCAGAATCTTACAGATTGATCTCTCGAATCTAAAAGTACTCCCGTGCAGTGCATTTGTTTAGGGTTTGAATTCGTTTCTCATCAACACACCCAAATTTACCAAAAACAGCAGAATCAGTTTTTACCCCAAAAGGGAACTTTAAGCACTCAAGTATGAAAACTTGTACGCATACTTAAGTAGCCGGTCTGAGTATGGGTTCGCCAGTATGTGAACGGGTACCTTAGTACACTTCCAAAACCCATCAGAAATTCCCGGACCTATACCTCACGCAAGTACACGTACCAGTATGTGTACTTGGTACACGGAATTTCACAACTACAAGTACGCATGAGGGTATGCATACTTTAGCTCCAGTCATGGATCACATACATGCAAGAATGCACACTATGTTTATAATCCAATAGTTCTAAACTCTTATTTCAATCATTGAAACTTTCTTAGTGGATGACAATAGCCATTTTCACACACTATTAGCATCAAAGCAATTTTCAAGTTATTGAAATAATCATAACGAAACATTCCAAGTCTACACCAAATGATTGTATCACACAAACCATGTAAGATGTTACTCGGCGATTTTCACATGATCATCTTTTGAATTTCGTCAAGAATATAAGATGAACTTGGTTGAAGCGAAAGCTTACCAACACATATTCCGAGAAATATGTAAACAATTTAATCTCTGCTCAAAATCTTAAATATGCATAATCGACAACTATATAGTAATACGACTTTTGTCTCAATATAGGAGATAGAGTAGAAATAGACTTTCCAAGTGATAGATGAGTTTTAGTCTCCACATACCTTTTGTAGATGAAGTACCACAAGCTCCCCTTAGTAGTTCTTCGTCTTCAATTGATGAACGCCGTGAAGTCTAATGCTCAACTACACAATCTATCATAATCCGAGACATTACTATAAGTAGACTAGAAATCAAGACTTATAGTTTTGATCACTAACATTGACAAACAAGCTTGAGATAGAAACACTTGCGAGTTCGACCGAGCAGTGCTCTAACAATCTCCCCCTTTGTCAATTTTAGTGACAAAACTATCAATACATATGGATTACAAAATAAATAAACTTTGTAGCTTCTCATCCAAATGCTTGATCTCCTTGGTTTTTCAACATTACTCGATATCTTCGTCACTTTCAAGAACTCCAATGATTCCAAATGTGTTCAACTCAGCGTCATAGTTGTTGAAGATCCGTATCAATAACAATGAGAAACAGTTGCTCTCAATCATTGTTATACAGTGTGATAGTATCATTACACAGCATCAAAGTTCAATTGTATCACAACTTTGACAACAATACTATGGTGATATGCATCACTCCCCCCTTAGTCAATACTTCATCTCACAATGAAAACCACTGCCCCTTACATAATGATGCGTAAACCATATGTATTTGTAGTGTGAACTACACATTAATTCTCCCCCTTTTTGTCAATAAAAATTAGCAAAGGTACGAAAATTAGTGGGATCCTCATGAAATTTCCATAGAGATACTTCATGACCAAAAGAGAACAACATATCAACTTGTTTAGATGCCATCAAATAGCCGAAACTAAATGCATTCATCAAGGAGTTTATAAAGATACAAAATAACCCCTACAATATTCCACAGCCGCACTCCCCACAAAGATTTGGAAATTAAGCACAAGTTCAATTAAGAACTCTCCCCCATAGAATGTCATTCCTGAAAGAACAACAAGAGCGACCTTACTTTTGCAAGAAAAGAAGGATTTCTTTGGACATTAACAAATCACTTAAGAATATGAATATGTATCCAAATATCTCAATTGAATTAACCACAAGGAAAATGATCAATTAAATTAGTCATGCTAAACATAAGAGAACTTACGGAACAACACAATATATGCACAAAGATGTGGATCAGGGAAAGACCAATACTGCGGAATAATCAAAGATTCATTCTATTTTTCATCACTATTTGCACAGTGACATATAATAGACTTATTCTTTGTAAACAAAAGTTCATCCTTTCTTCCATCAATATTTGCATAATGACATAAAAGGCTTAACTTTTGTAGTCAAAAGTTCATTCTATCTTTTATCAATACTTTCATACCGACATATCATAGAGATAACTTTTGAACAAGTATGGGATAATCAAGGTTCACGTACGTAAACAAAATATCCCATAACAAATTACAATATATAAAATCATAAAGATTAATACTGCAAAATCATCTTCCAAATCAACTTTAGAATTTAAATAAATAAATCTAAAAATATTGCAAAATGAAAACGTTGGCAATATCTATGTGTACTCACAATAATGGCTATTCCAAACCCTAGTTATCCTTCTGTTTGTAGGTGAAAATGGTTTCTGCTGATTTCGGTAATTGCGGGTGTGCAGGTGAGAAACAATTTAAACCCTAAACAATGTACTGCAAGGGAGTACTTTAGATTCGAGAGATCAATCATGCAAGTCCGGCCTAAACCAAGAAATGGCCGTTCCGGACTTGCTTCGGTCACAAAGTGGAGGAGAATGGGTTGGTTTTGGGGAGGGAAGCAAGGAAAGTGGTGAGACCAGAATAGTTGATTCTGGAAGAGTAGTTGGGTTACTACGACTTGTTATCAGAAAAGTGAGAGAGCTAACAAGTAAGTATTTCTGAGTGTTGTATCTCCCGTATGAACTTGTTGTTCAATGGAAATAGGTAAGACCTATTTATACAAGTCGGAGTAAAAACGTACCTGGTCTCATTAAGGAGTGGGGAAGTAAATGGGAGGAGGTGGTAACCGTATGCATGGAATTGATGTTCCATAAAGTGGTTAACGCATGAAACTAGTTTTCATGAAACTGCTAACGTTATGGAATTGATGTCCCATAAAGTTGTTAACGCATGTGCTTTATGTCCCATGAACGTTTCACACATAACTTCCCGTATTTACTAAACGCCTCACCCTTATGACACTTCCTTATGACGGGCGTAGTGTACGCCGCACGCTGTAAACCGCCAAACCAATACCCAAAGAGGATCCACCAGTTTGTGTTGATGTCTCGAATGTTTTGGAAAACATGTAGCACGTTGTTGTGGCTTGGCAAGTCAAGCTCGGGAAACTTGCCAGCCTGGTGACCTTCGACGGTCGAGATTTTGCATCTTGAGAGGAGGGGCAACAGTTGATCATTGCACGCCTTCGTTTTGGTAGCCACATAGTGAGGGTCAACGTGGTGGCGCGGCTAGGTTGGCATGCCGTTGGCATGGCAAGGTTTGGCGTGGCCAAACTTAGGTTTTCGTGCCAAAGGTTACCATGTGTCGTTTGGTAACCTTGGATGGCTAGGATTTGCTCCTGGGATTGAAGGGCAACCGTTGATTATTTTACGCCTTCGTTTTGGTAGCCACGTAGTGAGGGCCAACGTGGTGGCGCGGCTAGGTTGGCATGCCAAGGTTTGGCGTGGCCAAACTTAGGTTTTCGGGCCAAAGGTTACCATGTGTCGTATGGTAACCTTAGATGGCTAGGATTTGCTCCTGGGTTTGAAGGGCAACCGTCGATTATTGCACGCCTTCGTTTTGGTGGCCGCGTAGGGAAGGCCAACAGGGTGGCGCGGCTAGGGTGTGGTTAGGCTTGGCATGTGGGGCCAAGGGTTCGCCTTGGGCGTGGCTAGCTTTGGCTAGGTGCGATTTTAGCTTGGCATGTGGGGCCAAGGGTTTGTCATGGGCGTATGGCGTGGCTAGAGCCAAGGAAAATGCGTTTGGCTTGGCATGATGTGACTAACATGGCTAGGGCCAAGGCAAAGTGCGTTTGGCATGGCGCGGCTAGCTTGGCTAGGTTTGGTTTGGCTTGGCATGTAAGGCCAAGGGTTTGCCATGGGCGTATGGCGTGGCTAGGGCCAAGGCAAGGGCGTTTGGCTTGGCATGATGTGACTAGCATGGCTAGGGTCAAGGAAAAGTGCGTTTGGCATGGCGCGGCTAGCTTGGATAGGTTTGGTTTGGCTTGGCATGTGGGGCCAAGGGTTCGCCTTGGGCGTGGCTAGCTTTGGCTAAGTGCGGTTTTGGCTTGGCATGTGGGGCCAAGGGTTTGCCATAGGCGCATGGCGTGACTAGCTTGGGCTAGGTGCGATTTTGGCTTGGCATGTGGGGCCAAGGGTTTTCCATGGGCGTATGGCGTAGCTAGGGCCAAGGCAAGGGCGTTTGGCTTGGCATGATGTGACTAGCATGGCTAGGGCCAAGGCAAAGTGCGTTTGGCATGGCGCGGCTAGCTTGGCTAGGTTTGGTTTGGCTTGGCATGTGGGGCCAAGGGTTCGCCTTGGGCGTGGCTAGCTTTGGCTAGGTGCGATTTTAGCTTGGCATGTGTGGCCAAGGCTTTGCCATGGGCGTATGGCGTGGCTAGGGCCAAGGCAAGGGCGTTTGGCTTGGCATGATGTGACTAACATGGCTAGGGCCAAGGCAAAGTGCGTTTGGCATGGCGCGGCTAGCTTGGATAGGTTTGGTTTGGCTTGGCATGTAAGGCCAAGGGTTTGCCATGGGCGTATGGCGTGGCTAGGGCCAATCCAAGGGCGTTTGGATTGGCATGATGTGACTAGCATGGCTAGGGCCAAGGCAAAGTGCGTTTGGCATGGCGCGGCTAGCTTGGCTAGGTTTGGTTTGGCTTGGCATGTGGGGCCAAGGGTTCGCCTTGGGCGTGGCTAGCTTTGGCTAGGTGCGGTTTTGGCTTGGCATGTGGGGCCAAGGGTTTGCCATAGGCGCATGGCGTGACTAGATTGGGCTAGGTGCGATTTTGGCTTGGCATGTGGGGCCAAAGGTTTTCCATGAGCGTATGGCGTGGCTAGGGCCAAGGCAAGGGTGTTTGGCTTGGCATGATGTGACTAGCATGGCTAGGGCCAAGGCAAAGTGCGTTTGGCATGGCGCGGCTAGCTTGGCTTGGCATGTGGGGCCAAGGGTTCTCCTTGGGCGTGGCTAGCTTTGGCTAGGTGCGATTTTGGCTTGGCATGTGGGGCCAAGGGTTTGCCATAGGCGCATGGCGTGACTAGCTTGGGCTAGGTGCGGTTTTGGCTTGGCATGTGGGGCAAAGGGTTTCTCAGAGGCGCATAGCGTGGCTAGCTTGGGCTAGGTGCGGTTTTGGCTTGGCATGTGGGGCCAAGGGTTTGCTATAGGCGCATGGCGTGACTAGCTTGGGCTAGGTGCGTGATCAAGCTAGGGTTTTGGGGCAAAGGTCGTTTGGTAACCTTAGATGGCCAGGATTTGCTCCTGGGATTGAAGGGAAACCGTTGATTGTTGCACGCCTTCGTTTTGATAGCCGCGTAGTGAAGGCCAGTATGGTGGCGCGGCATGGGGTGTGGTTAGGCTGGGCATGTGGGGCCAAGGGTTCGCCTTGGGCGTGGCTAGCTTTGTCTAGGTGCGATTTTGGCTTGGCATGTGGGGCCAAGGGTTTGCCATGGGAATATGGCGTGGCTAGGTCCAAGGCAAGGGCGTTTGGCTTGGCATGATGTGACTAGCATGGCTAGGGCCAAGGCAAAGTGTGTTTGGCATGACGCGGCTAGCTTGGCTAGGTTTGGTTTGGCCTGGCATGTGGGGCCAAGGGTTCGCCTTGGGCGTGGCTAGCTTTGGCTAGGTGCGGTTATGGCTTGGCATGTGGGGCCAAGGGTTTGCCATAGGAGCATGGCGTGACTAGCTTGGGCTAGGTGCGGTTTTGGCTTGGCATGTGGGGCCAAGGGTTTGCCATAGTGGTAGGCCTGGAAATGGTCTTATATTTATGAGCCTACATGTAATAACCGCAAGTGCACGGCGTCTATCGGAGACGTGGCAAGTACGGGTCGAACCACAGAGACTTGTGGTGCTCTGAGTTGATCTTAAGCTTTCTTCTACTGAATTCCTAGAGGTGTAACACAAATATGGTTGGTGTCGAAGCGAGTGAGATGAAATGAAGTGACTCTAAACTAAGGTATAAGATAGTGACAGTGGGGATACTAGGGTCTTCAAATCCACCACTAACTCCTATTATGAGTTCAACTCAGTTGAGCTTTCTTGTCCTGTGACTGATAAGGGCAGGGTGTCAATTCCACCACCTATCTAAGGGGTTTCTCCTAGTGACACTTCAATATTCAGCTAAGGCACTAACCTAGAGCACTAGTTGTCTAATTAAGCACAACTAGTCAAAAGAATTAGCAATAGTAATTGAAGTAAGAGCTGAAACACATTCAACACAGATATAACCTAACTATAATGCATACTTGGCATGCATTGTGAGAGAAAAGCACTGAGGTGTTAAAATTGAAGTTGTCTGATAACATTTAGCACTCAAGAATAATTCAACAGAGTTTAACACAACATGGAATTAGGGTTTCAATGAAACCCTAGCACACTAAATTAAAACATCAAAATAACAATTAAACTACAAATTAAACCTAATTGGTGCTCTGGCTAGTCCAGGCATGAACTTCTACACACCCAGTTCGGTTCTATTTATACATGCAAAGGAAAATTACCCAAACCCTAATTCTCAAAATCGAAATAAAATAGAAAATAAATCAAACCCAATCTCTGATTGCCTCTGAATCGTGCTCTCCTCTGGTCCATGCGTCTCAGAGCTCCATGCGTCGACTAAATTGATGTATGAGAAACCCTAGCCCCAATTATCTCTAATTTAGCTTCTAGGGTTGATAGAAGCTAAAAGAGAGATAACTAGACCTAGAGAGGGTACGGAGGTGGTTGATGGTGCGGTTGTTGTGGTGAAAGAAGATGGGGATGGTGATGATGGAGACAGGGAGATGGAGAAGAAGGTATGGGAGAGCAGAGCTCGCTCTGTCGGGAGAAGGAGAAGACAGAGAAGAAGAAGAGAGGAATGGGTTGTTTCGATAGGGTATAGGGTTAGGAGATTTCGTTGTGAAGCAGTACAGCGACGACGGACGATGGGAAGGCCTCGGCGAGCGTTGGATGAAGCGGCTACGATCTCGAATAGATGAGGGAGACTTGGAGTGATCCGGTGTTGCACGAGAGCAAATAACTTCGATGCACGTGGAGGCAGCGATCGTTGGATGTGGAAGATAGAAATCTCAACGGCTTGGAGTGTACGGGTTCGGATCCGGGTCGTGGGTCGGGTCTAGCTCAAGCCCATGTCTTGTAGATGAGTTGCTACTTGTTGGGTTGCAACTGTTGCGCGCGCGGGCTTTGGCTTTCTGCTCCATAGATGCTCGACTCCAATTCTTCGCTCTTTTGGCTCCTCAATTTCTCCGAGCTTTATTTATTACCTAAAAACACAAAATTAATTAATACAAATATTTATTCTTGAAAACAAGGAAAACACAAAATCTGAGATAATATCTGATTTATGAACACAAAAGATGAGCTAAATGCCAATAAAAAGGTGTATAAATATGCAATATTTGGCACTCATCACATAGGCGCATGGCGTGGCTAGCTTGGGCTAGGTGATGTTTTGTCTTGGCATGTGGGGCCAAGGGTTTGCCATAGGCGCATGGCGTGACTAGCTTGGGCTAGGTGCGGTTTTGGCTTGGCATGTGGGGCCAAGGGTTTGCCATAGGCACATGGAGTGGCTAGCTTGGGCTAGGAGAAGTTTTGGCTTGGTATGTGGGGCCAAGGGTTAGCCATAGGCGCATGGCTGACTAGCTTGGGCTAGGTGCGTGACCAAGCTAGGGTTTTGGGGCAAAGGTCATTTGGTAACCTTAGACGGCCAGGATTTGCTCCTGGGATCGAAGGGCAACCGTTGATTGTTGCACGCCTTCGTTTTGATAGCCGCGTAGTGAAGGCTAGTATGGTGGCGCGGCATGGGGCCATGACGAGGTGCGTTTGGCATGGCGCAGTAGGTGTGGCTAGCATGATTTGCCATTGGCACGGAGGTGCGCTAGCATGGATGGCATGCTTTGGCGCGGTCGGTGTGGATGGCATGATTTGCCATTGGCACAAAGGTGCGGCTAGCATGGTTGGCATGCTTTTGGCGTGGTCAGTATGGCTGGCATGATTTGCCATTGGCACAGAGGTGCGGCTAGCATGGTTGGCATGATTTTGGCACGGTCGGTGTGGCTGGCATGATTTTTGTCACGACCGCAAAAATTCGGGCTTCTATTGAGCTGGATTTGACCCAATGGATCAAGTCCAACCCAACTAGCAGGACCGGATTCTTGAGTCATGACTATGGAACAGACTAATTTTTTTTTTCAGAGTAATAATAAAAGAAAATAAAAGTACAAAATGAATAAAGACTGCATAATCTAATTTCTTTCCAAATTGAAGTCCAATAAAAAGGGTTCCAAATAATAATTATTAAAGATGTTCCAAAAGTCATAGAATAAAATAATTGTTTGAAAACTAAACAATGTCTCTTAATAAAATAATAAAAAAAAACCACAAATGATAAAATGATAACCAACAAAAATACCCAATATCCCTGTGATATCATATAGTAGTGTCTTGCGAGAATACTAACATCTGAGTACTATGTCGTAAGCTTCCAATGCGCTTATCGCACTAATCGCTCCTCAAACTCGTGGGAGAGGAAAAGGAATTTGGGGTGAGCAACCACAGCTCAGTAGGAATCTCAAAAAATAATATAGTGCACCGAAAATTAAACCATGCAGCGGATAAAAATAATTAAACCCATGCAAGTCAAAATCTTCTGAAATTACTTACACCTTTTACTCACATAAGTCAACCTATAATTGTAGGTCCTAATCTAGTGTCAGAGTTATTCCTAGGTAACAAACCATACTTTGTTCCCGAACAGTCTTCCCTGTAGCCACCAATGGTGGGATGCCATAAAGGCCTCGACATTTCAAGCAGGCAAAGAGATGTGTGTATCCAAAAATTTATTTCTTACCAAGACACTAAATTCCATACAAAACTCAAACAAGCCCTTATTCCAATAAAATTTAATCAATGCATTTATTTTAATATTTATAATAATAGATAAAATGCACTTATACTCCCAAACAGAAATCATCTGCACATACAAAACCGATACGCGTCAAGATGCATTTACCCTAGACTACCTAGACAGACTCCCGTCAAATTTGAAAATAGTTGGGTGACAAAACACTATGTGACCAAACTCGACACAAATAGGAATTATTTTGAAATCATTAAGGATTACTAGCACACCAGAACGGAAGGAAATAAAAAGGAAGAGACGGCTATCTGTTATCTGTTTTACAAAGAAAATGAAGCCAACCCCCAGTTTACATTTGATATAAAAACCACACTAATTCAAAGAACATTTATAATCCAAAAAGTACTTGGAGGATCAAAAAGTCACGTGGGGTACACAATCTTTAGGTGGACTATTAGTTAAGTATTTTCTTTTCTTTTCATTGTTTAGAAATGTGTATTTCCTTTTTGTTTGAAGAAAACAGATAGGTCAAATCAGTGGGGTCATAATGAGTATGTGGTGAAGGTGATCAAAGTAATGACTAGAAAACAAATCAAGTCATAGGCCTTTCTTTATTTGAATCTGACATTTTTGGTAGCAAACTGAAAGACAACAGGTGTATATAGAGGCAGACATATAAATAATTTTTTTTTCTTTTAAGATTTAAACAACCAAAGCACCAACATGGTTCATGGAACAAATGATCAATGGATATCCGACATAGGTGTACCGAGGTAATGACGGAGACATAAATATTTCAAAATATCACGCAAATCGTAGAAATATATCATGGAAATAGTTTAGTTTTTATAGTATTACGAGAAACCCCTACCTCTTGCGCAATCCAAGAAAAAAATTGTGAAATCTTTATCACTCCAAGCCAATCGCATCCTGCACAAAGAACAAAAATCAGGTTTTTTTTTTTTTTTTTGTAAAGTAGCAGATGGAAAAAGAGGAAGAAAGAGAAAGTTTCTTTTTCTTTTCTAGGGTTTTAGGAAAAGGACAAAACAATATATATACTAACCCTAAAAGTAGATGCAAAAAGAGAGAAAGACTTATTCTTTTTCCCATACGTATTACTAGCCATAAAATCATGTGCTCTACTAGGTGGTGACCCCATCATTCCATATACTAACCAATTGGTTATTTGCACCCCAAATCACAAAGATTATAATAATAAGCTAGGATTTGTACACCTTCATATATACAAATCACTATGTCAACTCTTATGAGTTGAAACGGGCTTTAAGCCTGGGTTCAAAAATGCCAGGTATTATACTATTAACCTCTAAAAAAAAGAATTTCTCCGGAAATTCGAAGCGTAGCTAAGTTTAAGAATTACCTCTCAGTAATTCCGGATATTTATCTCGTATCTCAGACTCCAGCTCCCAAGTTGCCTCTTCAGAACCATGATGTTTCCACAGTACCTTCACAGTTTTGATGGTTTTCCTCCGAAGGATTTGTTCCTTCGAGTCGATTACGCACAACGGTTCTTCTTCATAAGAAACATTGTCGTTCAGTTGTAAGTCTCTCCATTCGATGACGTGGGACGGATCAGCATTGTATTTACGAAGCATGGATACATGAAACACATTGTGTATGTCTGCAAATTGTGTTGGTAGAGCTAGTCGATATGCTACTTCTCCAATTCGTTGAAGAATTTCAAATGGCCCAATATAGCGTGGCGCCAATTTACTTTTCTTCCCAAACCGTTTAATGCCTGGGTCTAGGACTAACTCTTAGAAACACATTCTCCCAAACCTGAAACTCCAATGGTCTCCTTCTGACATCTGCATAACTCTTTTGACAACTTTGTGCCGTTCTCAGACGGTCTTGGATGATCCCTATCTTCTTTGTTGTCTCTTGAACCATCTGGGGCCCTATGATACTTCTTTCACTAACCTCAGCCAACATAACGGTGTTCGACACGGTCTTCCGTACAACGCCTCATAAGGTGCCATACCGATACTTTGATTGATAATCGTTGTTGTATGCGAACTCAACAAGGGGTAAATGGTCGCTCCAATTACCTTTGAAGTCGATCGCACATGCTCTTAACATATCCTCCAAAATCAATCGTTCGTTGGACCGACCATCAGTCTGTGGGTGGTAAGCAGTACTCATATCCATTCCTGTTCCCATCGATTGTTGGAAACTCCCCCAAAACTTAGATGTAAAAAGAGGATCTCGGTCTGAAACGATCGATAGTGGAACTCCATGCAACCTAACTATCTCCTTGATGTACAAGTTACATAAAATAGGAACAGTATCTCATCTCGCTTCACCTAAGGAAATGAGCCGATTTGGTGAGACGGTCTATGATCACCCATATGCCATCCTTCCCATGTTGGGTCTTAGGTAATCCTCTAACGAAATCCATAGCAATGAAATCCCATTTCCACTCAGCTATTGATAAAGGCTGAAGAAGTCCCGCTGGTCGCTGGTGTTCAGCTTTTACTTGCTGACAAGTAAGACACCTGGAGACGAACAATGCAACATCCCTTTTCAAACCTTTCCACCAGAACTGGCGCTTCAAGTCTTGATACATCTTTGTGCTTCCCGGATGAACTGTCAATACGGACTTATGAGCCATAGTCAAAATTTCCTTTCGTAATTCCTCAACATCTGGTACACATAATCGTCCTTTATAGCGAATAGCCCCATTGACTCCCAGTGTCCATCCTTCTTGTTGATCCGTCGTACCCATCCTTCCTTTGACTTCTTGCAAACCGTCGTCTAACGTCTGCGCCTGAATGACCTTTTTCACAATCTCAGGTACTGCCACAACATGCGCCAAGTATGCCCTCTCATTGTTCCACTCAACAATAAAATCATATTTTTCCACAACCTTGACCATTCTCAATAAAGCTATGGATCCAGATTCTTTTCTACTGAGTGCATCCGCTACAACATTCTCCTTCCCAGGATGGTACTCCAATTTAAACTCATAATCCGTAAGAAGCTCGAGCCATCTTCTCTGTCTCAGGTTCAAATCTTTTTGAGTGAATATGTACTTTAGACTTTTGTGGTCTGAAAATACCATAAAGTTTTCTCCATATAGATAGTGCCTCCAAAGCTTTAGCACAAATACTACAGCTGCTAATTCCAGATCGTGGGTTGGGTAGTTCTTTTCATGATTCTTTAACTGTCGAGAAGCATAAGCTACGACCTTCCCTTTCTGCATAAGAACTCCACCCAAACCACTCCTAGAAGCATCACAATAAACATCATAACCTAATCCTGGTTCCGGGGTAACCAAGATGGGTGCCGTAGTCAATCGTCGATTCACTCCTCAAATGCTTTATCACACTCGCAGTCCACTCAAACTTCACCCCTTTTTAGTCAAACGAGTAAGAGGAACTGCTATCTTCGAGAAATTCTCAACAAATCTTCGATAATAGCATGCCAAACCTAAGAAGCTGCGGATCTCAAAAACACTCTTTGGGGGTTCCCATTTTGTTATGGCCGATATCTTTTTGGGATCAACAGATATACCATCCTTAGAAATAACATGTCCGAGAAATAAGACTTTCGTCATCCAGAATTCACACTTGCTCCTCTTTGCATACAACTTGTGTTCTCTTAGAGTTTGTAAAACCATCCGTAGATGTTCCTCATGGTCTTCCTTAGTCTTGGAATAAATGAGAATGTCATCAATAAACACTACTACGAATTTGTTCACAAAAGGTCGGAGAACTCTGTTCATCAGATCCATAAACACCGCAGGTGCATTTGTTAACCCAAACGGCATCACGAGAAATTCATAATGACCGTAATAAGTTCCAAATGCGGTTTTACGAATGTCCTCCTCTCTGACTCGCAACTGATGGTACCCAGATCGAAGATCAATCTTTGCTAAATAACACGCTCCCTTCAATTGGTCAAAAAGGTCATCAATTCTCGGCAAGGGGTACTTATTCTTGATTGTAATTTGGTTCAGTCGTCGATAGTCAATACACATCCTCATTGATCCATCCTTTTTGAGCATAAAAAGAACAGGAGCTCTCCATGGTGAGGTACTTGGTCGAATAAATCCCAGTTCTTCCAACTCGTCAAGTTGTTTCCGTAACTCCTTCATCTCTTTAGGTGCCATACGATATGGGTGCATCGATATTGGCATGCTTCCCGGTTGCACTTCGATCTCAAAATCAATCTCTCTCTTTGGTGGTAATCCAGGCAATGCCTCCGGAAAGATATCTGGAAAATCTCGAACTATCGGTAACTCTTCATCTACCACCTTGGTATCCTCTTCTTCACTCAAATGAGCAAGACAAGCTATGTGTTCTTCGGTTTCATCCCTCCTTTTCATACCGGGTAAGGATGGATTCATAACTTTCCACCTTTCTCCTTGGACAGACACTCGACTTCCATCAGATGATCGGAAAGAGATCTTCTTCTCAAAACATTCCAGGATAGCTTGGTTTTGTGACAACCAATTCATGCCAATAATGACATCATAATCCTGGAGCCTCATCGGTATCAAGTCTATTTTTACTCTATAGTCACCAAAAGTTATTTCACAATCCTTGCAAAATTTACTAAGGGACACTACATTCCCTAGCGGTGAAGAGACATTCAAAGTAAACCCCATGGGTACAGGTTTCAAACCAAGATAAGCAGCTAAATGTAATGATATGAACGAATGAGTAGCTCCAGAATCAAACAAAACTTTAGCACGAGAACTAAAGATCATGAAGTTACCCTCAATCGCGGAGTTTTCTGTCCCCTTCTCAAGCGTAGCAATATGGTTCAGCTGCCCCGGAACATTTGGTTGACGCCTTGGCTGGAAGGGTGGTGCATTGTTTCGCCGCTGGTATGGCTGTCGTGCTTGGAAATTCGGCCTTGGGGCATTCTGGAACTGATTCTGGTTTGTAGGCCTAGGTGGTGCAGGCAAAGGACACTCCCTTACAAAATGATCATCCTTCCCACAACGATAACACCCCGAGATTGCATTTAGTCGTCCAGGTGGCTTCGACTTAGGGCAATCCCTCGCGTAGTGACCCACTACTCCACAGTGAAAACAAGGTTTCGGTGCAACGACTTTCTCAGTATTATCTGTGCGCGGACGTTTTCGATGAGTCGATGGGTCCGTCTTCTGGTTTCTCTTCTGATCTTTCGGCTCCCTTTCCTTTTGGTTTTTGATCCAATCTGCTTCTATAGCTAATGCAGTGTCAAGAACATCATCATAAGTGGTGAGGCGGCATGGTACTAACCTAGCACGGATGGCAGGTTTCAAAGCATCATGAAGTTTCCTTGCTCTTCGTAACGGCGTATTGACCAAGTTATCCCCAAAACGTTCCAATTCGCTGAACTTCTTGTCCAGTTGAGAAACCGTCATGTCTCCCTGAGTTAAGGTTGCAAATTCGGCACACATCTGGGATTTGACTGTCTCGGGAAAATACTTGTCAAAGAATAATGTTTCAAACTCTGCCCAAACATTAACATTCCGGACTCGTTTTATCGAATCCCACCAATAATCAGCAGCTCCAGTGAAAAGGTACGTAGCAAAACGGATCTTGTCATTCTTTTCTACTCTTAAGGCTAAGAACTCCTTCTGTATCCCCATTAACCACCTTTCAGCCTCAAGAGGTTCTTCAGTCCCTTTAAATTCCTTTCTTCCAACCACCTTCAAGAACTTTTCTAAGTCCACTCTACCCTCACGTTGGGCCCCTACAACCTGGACCAGTGTCCCCAATGTCCCAACAACTCGGTCTAGGGTAGCTTCCATGCGTTCCCTTCTGTCCGCTCATTCTTCTCCATTTGGTTGAGGAACGTTGGTGGCATCACGACGAGGCGGCATCTTCTAAATAAAGAGAAACGCGCACTAATGTTAATATCTAAGTCGAAATCCTATATTAACTAATACACACAACATTTTATTTATAAGGCTTTTAGTTGTTTACCCCGACCCCAAAGCAAGTTAAATATAAAAAAAAAGAACTTGATGAAAACTAATTTTTTTTTAAAGAATAAGGAAAAACATAACCAAATTCTCAAAATCGTTTCACATCATAAGTCGATAAATAAATAAATAAATAAAAGTAATCAGAGTGCAATTTTTTTTTTTTTTTTTTTTTTAAACCGAACTTTCAAAACTAGTAAGTCCACACGCACGGCCCAAGTAAACCGGAACCATGCTCTGATACCAAATCACACGACCGCAAAAAAATCGGGCTTCTATTGAGCCGGATTTGACCCAATGGATCAAGTCCAACCCAACTAGCAGACCGGATTCTTGAGTCATGACTATGGAACAGACTAATTTTTTTTTCTAATAATAAAAAAGAAAATAAAAGTACAAAATGAATAAAGACCGCATAATCTAATTTCTTTCCAAATTGAAGTCCAATAAAAAGGGTTCCAAATAATAATTATTAAAGATGTTCCAAAAGTCATAGAATAAAATAATTGTTTGAAAACTAAACAATGTCTCTTAATAAAATAATAAAAAAAAACAAAATGATAAAATGATAACCAACAAAAATACCCAATATCCCCGTGATATCATATAGTAGTGTCTTGCGAGAATACTAACATCTCGAGTACTATGTCGTAAGCTTCCCGTGTGCGCTTACTCGCACTAATCGCTCCTCAAACTCGTGGGAGAGGAAAAGGAATTTGGGGTGAGCAACCACAACTCGGAGGAATCTCAAAAAATAATATAGTGCACCGAAAATTAAACCATGCAGCGGATAAAAATAATTAAACCCATGCAAGTCAAAATCTTCTGAAATTACTTACACCTTTTACTCACATAAGTCAACCTATAATTGTAGGTCCTAATCTAGTGTCAGAGTTATTCCGGTAACAAACCATACTGTTCCCCGAACAGTCTTCCCAGGGTAGCCACCAATGGTGGGATGCCATAAAGGCCTGACATTTCAGCAGCAGCAAAGAGATGTGTGTATCCAAAAATTTATTTCTTACCAGTACACTAAATTCCATACAAAACTCAAACATGCCCTTATTCCAATAAAATTTAATCAATGCATTTATTTTAATATTTATAATAATAGATAAAATGCACTTATACTCCCAAACAGAAATCATCTGCACATACAAAACCGATACGCGTCAAGATGCATTTACCCCGTACTACCTAGACAGACTCCCGTCAAATTTGAAAATAGTTGGGTGACAAAACACTATGTGACCAAACTCTGACACAAATAGGAATTATTTTGAAATCATTTAGGATTACTAGCACACCAGAACGGAAGGAAATAAAAAGGAAGAGACGGCTATCTGTTATCTGTTTTACAAAGAAAATGAAGCCAACCCCCAGTTTACATTTGATATAAAAACCACACTAATTCAAAGAACATTTATAATCCAAAAAGTACTTGGAGGATCAAAAAGTCACGTGGGGTACACAATCTTTAGGTGGACTATTAGTTAAGTATTTTCTTTTCTTTTCATTGTTTAGAAATGTGTATTTCCTTTTTGTTTGAAGAAAACAGATAGGTCAAATCAGTGGGGTCATAATGAGTATGTGGTGAAGGTGATCAAAGTAACAGCTAGAAAACAAATCAAGTCATAGGCCTTTCTTTATTTGAATCTGACATTTTTGGTAGCAAACTGAAAGACAACAGGTGTATATAGAGGCAGACATATAAATAATTTTTTTTTCTTTTAAGATTTAAACAACCAAAGCACCAACATGGTTCATGGAACAGTGATCAATGGAAATCTGACATAGGTGTACCGAGGTAATGACAGACATAAATATTTCAGAAATATCACGCAAATCAGAGAAATATATCATGGAAATAGTTTAGTTTTTATAGTATTACGAGAAACCCCTACCTCTTGCGCAATCCAAGAAAAATTGTGAAATCTTTATCACTCCAAGCCAATCAGTATCCCAGGTACAACAACAAAAATCAGTTTTTTTTTTTTTTTTTGTAAAGTAGCAGATGGAAAAAGAGGAAGAAAGAGGAAGTTTCTTTTTCTTTTCTAGGGTTTTAGGAAAAGGACAAAACAATATATATACTAACCCTAAAAGTAGATGCAAAAAGAGAGAAAGACTTATTCTTTTTCCCATACGTATTACTAGCCATAAAAATCATGTGCTCTACTAGGTAGTGACCCCATCATTCCATATACTAACCAATTGGTTATTTGCACCCCAAATCACAAAGATTATAATAATAAGCTAGGATTTGTACACCTTCATATATACAAATCACTATGTCAACTCTTATGAGTTGAAACGGGCTTTAAGCCTGGGTTCAAAAATGCCAGGTATTATAATTTTCCATTGGAACAGAGGTGCGGCTAGCATGGTTGGCATGCTTTGGCGCGGTCGGTGTGGCTGGCATGATTTGCCATTGGAACAGAGGTGCAGCTAGCATGGTTGGCATGCTTTTGGCGCGGTCGGTGTGGCTTGCATGATTTGCCATTGGCACAGAGGTGCGGCTAGCATGGTTGGCATGCTTTGGCGCGGTCGGTGTGGCTGGCATGATTTGCCATTGGCACAGAGGTAAGATGGATAACCTTCCGAAATAAAATCTGGAGACTCCACAGAAGTGTGGACAAAAAGAATCTTTTTCTGATGATCTCTAAGAAAGGAAATCAACCATTAGCAAGGGTGGGAGTACTCACTTACCTTCTCACCCGATCGGCAATTAATATCACTCTCTCATAAGAAACCATAGAAACGTCTTCAATCTTCGGTCTTCGGTCTTCAACTGTTGATGACGAACTTCTGAACTTTACAAAAACTTGACAATTTTTTTTTTTTTTTTTACATGACAATAAAACTCAATTTTTCACAAGCTTCATTAATTCTCATCCTATTTTCTTTTCTTTGTTTTGTTGCATATAAACCTTGGACTATATCAACTTTTCTTTCAATATTCTGATGATGCTCCGCTTGCTGACGATGATGTGTTTCTATGGGTCTGTTGATTGAGAGAGAGAGTGATGCTGACGGCAAATTGGTATTTAGAAGTAGTTTTCATCTTTAAACGTCACCCTCATGATTGACAAAAACTAGCACTCAAGAGATCAAAAGTAGTCTTTGAAAGTGGTGAGAAGTTGGGTAGCTCACCATTCCTACCCGAATTGACGTGACGCGGTGACACACACTCTAACAGACTTTTCTAGAAAGTTGCAAAAAATTGAAGGTTGGTGCCTCACTTGATGTAAAATGGGTAGTCTCCACTATGGGTGATCACAATTCTACTACCGAATATCTAAACAAAGACCTAATTAAGCCCTCCGGTATGGTTAAATCCAATTTTAACGCTCTAATCAACTAAGAAACCCGATTGTGTTCTCCTAGTACTTCTAACTTCATTATTTCGGTCGAAAAAAATTCTCTATGTAAACATAGCTAGAAGCATGCTAGTGACTCTAAAATCTCTAAAAGTTGGAGGTTTTTACAAAAAGAGTTTTTTTTTTTTTTTTTTTTTTTTTTTTGAAAATACAAGATAAACTAAAAGACTAAAAACTCTAAATGCAAATCCACCCCCAAACCTAAATCAAACATTGTCCTCAATGTGTCAACATATAATACAAATTTAAACAGTCACATACCACGAGAACTATGCTGATAAGAGAAAAGGGAAGAGATTACCGGATGTCGGCAAGAGCAAGGTTGAGCTTCATTAGTCAAGGCTAGAATCCAACATTCTCAATGGAGGTCATATCGGATTAGCATAATATATGCACAAGAAGACTCAACCGATTCAAGAAAGAAAAATTTAACAAGTCCTACTGGATTATATACAAAAATTCACCATATATCAACAGTCTAAAGAGTTGAGGATCAACCCAATAGAAAATATGTACAAACATCAGCAGTCTTACACAAATATAATATGAGAATGTAAGTAAGACTGTGTATGTGAATGAGTTTCCTCCAAACCTAAACTTGTCAACAGGTGTGCTTTTGAGAACAAAATCTTGCAAAATTAAAGGTACATCATGCACAAGGTCTAACTCAAAATGAGTTTTGCTAATAACAGGCAGACATACACATTCCAACCGTGGCTCCTTAAGAGTGTTATACTTTGATGCAAAATAGTCCAAGAGGACTTGGGAAGCACAAAGCTCTAGGCCTAAGTTAGGCATTTTTAGAAAAGTTGGTTTTGCAATTTTGTAACAAACTACACCTAGGTTTGGTGGAAGAGTATCAATCTGTGCCTTAGGAGAGAGGTTAGGTACATCTAAGTTGTTTTCATGTATAAAATCATTTGCACCATCACATACTTTCCTAAGGTCAGAAGAGGGTAAATCATGCTCACCAGCATAGAACAATTCATCAATCTCCAGGTCATACTCATCATCACCCTCATGCACAACATAACCAGGAGAGATATCATGTTGTAACCTAGGCATGGAATTAGACACATGCATTGAATCATCTGTGTCAACAGACAATTCAGCTATTCCTAGGTCACAAACAGGTGGTAAAGCATGCTCAATTCCACAGGACAATTGCACAGGTTCCACATCAACATCACATGTATGAATATCAGAAGAAGCATCATTCATAGGGTTCACAGAAGAGACACTTAATGTCTCTGAACCTAAAGATTCTACTACATTTTCAAAATACACATGCTCTTCATATTCATCATCATCATCATAGCAAAAATTCATCTCTCCATTCAGAATGGTAGTATTTTTAGTGTACTCATCTACCCCTAGATTAGGTTCATATTCAGTGTTAGTTGCATGAGTAAGACTAGAAACACTATTTTCAGAATTATCAGGAATAACAGACATCCTATCATTTTGTAACTCAATCAGGTTCCTTTGAAGAATCACAATGAGTTTTTCTATTGAAGGAGAGTCTTCACTAGTGGGTATGCATTCCTCATATGGATATTCATTGTATGGTTGTGCATGAGGTTCACTAGAGAAGGGAAATTCAGACATGTTGCTATATGGATGGTCATGCATTGCATTCATTTCAAGCCTAGCATTTTGCTCCATGAGTGTTTCCATTATTGATTGCAAACTAGGAGTTGGGGGAGTATAAAATTGTTCATCTCCCCATTGTGGTGAATGATGCATGTGTGTAGGTTGATTATGGTCCCAATGATTGCCAGCATAGTCACTTCTAGATAATTCGTACATTGGATTATCATGGCTTTCCCTAGACTGTCTAAAATCATGCAAAATATAGCAGTTCTCAGCAGGGTGGTCTAAGCTACCACATAAGGTACAAGCATGCATTTCATATTGCCTAGGGAAATTAGATTCGACAGAGTTCTCATGTAATTGCCTTTCTAAAGCAGATACTTGAGCTTCTAATTGATCTAAAAGTGATGACTGGCTATGAGAAAAGTATTCATTTTCAACCTGTGGTGGATGATGCATGTGCTCATAATGATTAGGGTATGTGAGGTCGGGGCCCTGAGAAGGCTCATAATATTCCCTAAAATCACTATGGTATGTGGGGAGTTCATACTGTGAGGCATGCCCGTAAGCAAGCTCTCTAATGGATTTGTTTGTATCCCCAGTTGCAGACCAAAATCCTGACATGATTTAACAACTCAATTTGAACTCAAAACCCAGTTGTAGTGTGCTAAGTTTGGTTTATTGGGTTTCATTTGGTTTAAATGGGCTGATTTGGTTTAAGAGGGCTTTGGTTTGGTTGGGATTTGGTTTTGTGGGCTGTAGGCTTGGTTATGTGCAAAGCCTAATTGTGTGGGCTTCAGGATATGCAAAGAAAGGTGTAGCCCAGGTTATGCAAAGCTCAGCAGAATAGGTTCTAGCCTAGCTGATCTGGCCCAGCTTGGCTGCACAGCCCAGATTAGGTTGAAAAAAATATAGCCCAGTTTTTGTGGTGTTGGGCTCGGTTTTGTGCACAGCCCAGAAGTGAGTTGATGCGGGCTTAGGTGTTTGCAGCCCAGGGTTGGGTTCAGTCAAGTGGGCTAGCTGTCAAGGGTTTGCTTCAGCCCAGTTGTAAGGCACAGACAGCTATAGGCACAGGTCAGAGAAACACAAACTCTCAAAATGACACAAAGATCAAGCTATGCCTTGGCCTTCACAAAGACAGGCACGAGTGCGGTGCGGCTTATGCACTGGTCGGCCAAGCACAAAGTTGTGTGCAAAGATGATGCTTCGAGTTTAAACAAGCGAAGAACATGGGTTCATGGTCAAGTTCAAGACACATTAAGCATAACTCACACAAGATATACACCAGCTCAATTGCAAAAGGGGTGATGGTTTAGCTCAATACCGAGATGGTTTGACATATCAAAGATGTTTGTTTAAGGTTTCACTGATCAAAAATGTGCAAAGATGCAGGGCGGAGTTGAAGCTATGGGCAGATCACGGGGATGGCTTTTCACTAGCAACTACAGCCAAAACTTGCAAAATTGGGGCTAGCAAGGTGGCAGAAGGCTCACAAATTTGCAGGCTTAAAAGCACAGGCTATGCTCAAGGGTTTGTCAAAGTGCAGGACAGAGGAAATCAACTGGCTCAGTTGAGTTTGTGGCATCAACTCACTCAGTTGATGTCACAGTCTGAGTTGATGTCAAACTCAGAGCTCAGGGGTTATCCAGTTGTGGCTCAATTGTTCACACTTGGCTCAACAGTCAAACTTAAAACTTGCAGCCACATCCAACTTGGTTATTCAAGTTCAAGCCTCACAACTACAAAGGGGCGGAGCTCAAGGCAGACAGTGCTAAGCTCAAACTGCAGCTACAAAATGGCAACTAAGCACGATGTTGAGTAACAATGGGAATGGCTGCTAAGTTGTCATGTGAACAAAGATTAGCATGTGACAGTTCTCAGTTCATGCACATATTATATCATTCATTCATTTACTTGGCATACATTCATTCATTCAAGGAAACAAGGTTGGAAGACAATACCACCAGTTTTACACTGGGTTTAGGCACTCCCCAGTGGTCTGCTCTTTTTCTTCTCCCCTTTGGCTTGCTTAGCAGCACCACAAGCACAGCAGCACAGCACACACAGGTACCTGCTTACTCAAGAGAGAGTTTAGTTCCCACAATATGCAACTTAAGGCAAAGAGAATGAAGCAGCACAGCAGCTGATGCAGCTGAGTTATTGACAGCTCAAGCCACAGAGAGAAAGATGCACAATGCAAAGATGTTATGCAAGCCAAGAAGCACTAAGAGCATGCAGATATGCAGATATGCACTCAACTTAAGATATAATTAACAATGAGTAATGCAATATGCAGATAAAGAAAACAAAAGTGGAATGATATAATATGCAATGCAATGTAGAAAAAGAAACTAACAGTTAAGTACATAGTTATGATGACTACAAGTTACACTACAATGCAGTGACAAGATGCAGGTGATTAAGAGCAACAATTTAAGCTAAGTTAAACTAAGAAACAGGGAAACACAAAGTTAAGCTAAGTTACACTAGAACAGGACTAATAGCAATAATACAAAGCAACTATGTACAGGGGTGAGGTGAAATTCAGTAAAGCAAGAACAAAAATCACACAGGGCACACGCCAAGTCCCCGGAAACGGCGCCAAAAACTTGGTAGGCCTGGAAATGGTCTTATATTTATGAGCCTATATGTAATAACCGCAAGTGCACGGCGTCTATCGGAGATGTGGCAAGTACGGGTCGAACCACAAAGACTTGTGGTGCTCTGAGTTGATCTTAAGCTTTCTTCTACTGAATTCCTAGAGGTGTAACACAAATATGGTTGGTGTCGAAGCGACTGAGATGAAATGAAGTGACTCTAAACTAAGGTATAAGATAGTGACAGTGGGGATACTAGGGTCTTCAAATCCACCACTAACTCCTATTATGAGTTCAACTCAGTTGAGCTTTCTTGTCCTGTGACTGATAAGGGCAGGGTGTCAATTCCACCACCTATCTAAGGGGTTTCTCCTAGTGACACTTCAATATTCAGCTAAGGCACTAACCTAGAGCACTAGTTGTCTAATTAAGCACAACTAGTCAAAAGAATTAGCAATAGTAATTGAAGTAAGAGCTGAAACACATTCAACACAGATATAACCTAACTACAATGCATACTTGGCATGCATTGTGAGAGAAAAGCACTGAGGTGTTAAAATTGAAGTTGTCTGATAACATTTAGCACTCAAGAATAATTCAACAGAGTTTAACACAACATGGAATTAGGGTTTCAATGAAACCCTAGCACACTAAATTAAAACATCAAAATAACAATTAAACTACAAATTAAACCTAATTGGTGCTCTGGCTAGTCCAGGCATGAACTTCTACACACCCAGTTCGGTTCTATTTATACATGCAAAGGAAAATTACCCAAACCCTAATTCTCAAAATCGAAATAAAATAGAAAATAAATCAAACCCAATCTCTGATTGCCTCTGGAATCGTGCTCTCCTCTCGGTCCATGCGTCTCGAGCTCCATGCGTCGACCGAATTGATGTATGAGAAACCCTAGCCCCAATTATCTCTAATTTAGCTTCTAGGGTTGATAGAAGCTAAAAGAGAGATAACTAGACCTAGAGAGGGTACGGAGGTGGTTGATGGTGCGGTTGTTGTGGTGAAAGAAGATGGGGATGGTGATGATGGAGACAGGAGATGGAGAAGAAGGTATGGGAGAGCAGAGCTCTGCTCTGTCGGGAGAAGGAGAAGACAGAGAAGAAGAAGAGAGGAATGGGTTGTTTCGATAGGGTATAGGGTTAGGAGATTTCGTTGTGAATCGTGTGCAGCCGACGGACGATGGGAAGGCCTCGGCGAGCGTTGGATGAAGCGGCTACGATCCGAACGGATGATGGAGACTTGGAGTGATCTCGGTGTTGCACGAGAGCGCGAACTTCGATGCGCGTGGAGGCAGCGATCGTTGGATGTGGAAGATAGAAATCTCAACGGCTTGGAGTGTACGGGTTCGGATCCGGGTCGTGGGTCGGGTCTAGCTCAAGCCCATGTCTTGTAGATGAGTTGCTACTTGTTGGGTTGCAACCGCAAGCGCGCGCGGGCTTTGGCTTTCGCTCCATAGATGCTCGACTCCAATTCTTCGCTCTTTTGGCTCCTCAATTTCTCCGAGCTTTATTTATTACCTAAAAACACAAAATTAATTAATACAAATATTTATTCTTGAAAACAAGGAAAACACAGAATCTGAGATAATATCTGATTTATGAACACAAAAGATGAGCTAAATGCCAATAAAAAGGTGTATAAATATGCAATATTTGGCACTCATCACATAGGCGCATGGCGTGGCTAGCTTGGGCTAGGTGCTGTTTTGTCTTGGCATGTGGGGCCAAGGGTTTGCCATAGGCGCATGGCGTGACTAGCTTGGGCTAGGTGCGGTTTTGGCTTGGCATGTGGGGCCAAGGGTTTGCCATAGGCACATGGAGTGGCTAGCTTGGGCTAGGAGAAGTTTTGGCTTGGCATGTAGGGCCAAGGGTTAGCCATAGGCGCATGGCGTGACTAGCTTGGGCTAGGTGCGTGACCAAGCTAGGGTTTTGGGGCAAAGGTCATTTGGTAACCTTAGACGGCCAGGATTTGCTCCTGGGATCGAAGGGCAACCGTTGATTGTTGCACGCCTTCGTTTTGATAGCCGCGTAGTGAAGGCTAGTATGGTGGCGCGGCATGGGGCCATGACGAGGTGCGTTTGGCATGGCGCAGTAGGTGTGGCTAGCATGATTTGCCATTGGCACGGAGGTGCGCTAGCATGGATGGCATGCTTTGGCGCGGTCGGTGTGGATGGCATGATTTGCCATTGGCACAAAGGTGCGGCTAGCATGGTTGGCATGCTTTTGGCGTGGTCAGTATGGCTGGCATGATTTGCCATTGGCACAGAGGTGCGGCTAGCATGGTTGGCATGATTTTGGCACGGTCGGTGTGGCTGGCATGATTTTCCATTGGCACAGAGGTGCGGCTAGCATGGTTGGCATGCTTTGGCGCGGTCGGTGTGGCTGGCATGATTTGCCATTGGAACAGAGGTGCAGCTAGCATGGTTGGCATGCTTTTGGCGCGGTCGGTATGGCTTGCATGATTTGCCATTGGCACAGAGGTGCGGCTAGCATGGTTGGCATGTTTTGGCGCGGTCGGTGTGGCTGGCATGATTTGCCATTGGCACAGAGGTACGGCTAGCATGGTTGGCATGCTTTGGCGCGGTCGGTGTGGCCGGCATGATTTGCCATTGGCACAGAGGTGCGGCTAGCATGGTTGGCATGCTTTGGCGCGGTCGGTGTGGCTGGCATGATTTGCCATTGGAACAGAGGTGCAGCTAGCATGGTTGGCATGCTTTTGGCGCGGTCGGTGTGGCTTGCATGATTTGCCATTGGCACAGAGGTGCGGCTAGCATGGTTGGCATGCTTTGGCGCTGGTCGGTGTGGTCGGCATGATTTGCCATTGGCACGCAGGTATGGCTAGCATGGTTGGCATGCTTTGGCGCGGCCGGTGTGGTCGGCATGATTTGCAATTGGCACGAGGTGCGGCTAGCATGGTTGGCATGCTTTGGCGCGGTCGGTGTGGCTAGCATGATTTGCCATTGGCACGAGGTGCGGCTAGCATGGTTGGCATGCTTTTGGCGCTGGTCGGTGTGGCTAGCATGATTTGCCATTGGCACGAGGTGCGGCTAGCATGGTTGGCATGCTTTGGCGCCCGGTGTGGTGGCTGGCATGATTTTCCATTGGCACGAGAGGTGCGGCTAGCATGGTTGGCATGCTTTGGCGCGGTCGGTGTGGGTCGGCATGATTTGCCATTGGCACACGTGGGAATTAGGGTTTGGCTTGTCGTAACCCTAATTTGAAAAAGATACCCCTAATTATTTAGGGACACATTAAAGGTTCCAAGAAATGTGCCTAGTAAATGCTTGTTACTTTAAATGTTGTGACATCACTGTCTGCTAGGGTTTAGTGTTTTACGATTTTAACCCTAAGCTAAAAACCACCATCAACATTAAGTCCCCTGCTTAGCTCGGAACAGGTGCCTTGTTGCGAGGTAAGCATATGATGGTGACAGACTAGGACGGAATCGAGGTGTAAATCTTTGCAGAGATGGTCAGGAGAATCCGACTAACCTTTTTAAGTGGTAAAGAGAGTTTTGGCTTCCCGTGTTGGCGGACCTGCATAAGTTGTACTGGGAATGCAAACCGTGGAGTGGTGAGATGAAAGTTACCGGCTTGGTCTAGTCGTACATCTCCAAGGCAAATGGGGCGCGGTCTTGGAAGGCGACGCAAGTGGACGGCTTGGCTCGAGGGGCCAAGAGGTGGCGTGGTCTTGGTGAGGCAAACGCGCGTGGATGATAGGGTCGCGACAGTGGAGCAGACGGCTTGGCATAGTGTGGCCTTGGCAAGACGAGACGTACACGGACGGCTAGGCGTGGTGGGGCCGCGACAATGGGGTGAATGGCTTGGCAGGGGGGCCGCGGCAATGGCATGGTGGAACGTGCAAGGACGGCTAGGCGTGGTGGGGCCGTGGTGTGGCGTGAGTGGTCTTGGACATGGAAATTGGACTTTGCGGGACCGGTTTCCTCTTTTCCTTCCTTGGCTCAAAATTGGAAATCCTTTTCTTGTTCGAACTCCCAAGTATCATGCCTATAAAAAGGATGGCTGGCCTCTCCCTTTGATTCACGCCCTTATTGTTTCTTCTTTTGTTGCTTGGTAGCGGTGAAGCGGGCGAGCGGATTAGGTATGTCTTCCAGTACTTCCTCTGTGACTTGCTTTTTCTTTTATTTTCTTGTGTTGGTGAAAAAACCCTAGTTATAGGTGTACCTTTCCATGACCGTAGTAATGTTGAACGCCTCAACTCGCTGTGCAAAGTAAGCACGCGATATTAATTGCTATCCCTTTTCCATGAAAACCTAGTTTTTTAGTGTTTACTCCTTGTCTTGGTGTAGCCGTGTGCATGGTCCCCTCCTTTTTTGGGCGCGTCTATCTGGCTGAGCGCGAGTTTCCGGCTGCATGTAGTGGTGATGTAGAGTCTGCCAGTCCCCACTTTCGCGTATGCACGAAAGTACTTTGAAACCAATTAGTTTGTGTCCGAGGCGGCTCCCTTGCGTCCAATAGAATAATTTCTACACACTTTATGTAATAATTCCTGCTCTTCTTGTTCCATTGTAGTTATCGCAATGGGTGAAAACAGTGTAAGAGAATTTTAGTTAAGATGTCAACAGTTTCTGTGGTACCGAGGGATGGGAGTAATTCCAAGCCAAACATAGATGACGAGTTCTTCACGGCATCATCCACGATTAGGAGAAACCATCCCCAATACGTGCCGATCCTTCTGACCGGCCCGGAAAGCGAAGGAGAGGATCGATCGGTTCGGCCAGGAGGCATAATAAGGTTTTGCCTTCGGAGAAAAGAATATCGTGCCTCTTCTATCGACTTTAAAATCCCTGCAATTTCGTTGCGTTCCTTTAAGAAATGGACGCGATTTATGATGGACCAGGAACCTGTAAAGACCAATTTGACCAAGGCGCAGATTGTCGACGCTGTTGCGGCTTCCGCAGTGCTTCAGATTAGGAAAGACATTCCAGGGTTGGTTGCTTTTGTTTCCAGATGGTGTCCAGACACCCATATGGCCATATGCAGGTGGGCGAAATGACCATTTCTTTGGAGAGCGTGGTTGTGCTGCTAAATCTTCCTGTAATTTGAAACCTCGATGTCAGGTTGTCTGCAGACGAATAAGAAATTCACGCCACCCTGGTTGCGAAGTCAAATGGATTCGTTCGGAAGGAAAACGAGACGAAGTGCTTTTATGACTGGTGGGTGTCTCAGTGGTTTCCTGACGAGTTGGAGTCGAACCAGAAGAATAGCGTACTTCATGTCGCGGCGTTCTTGGCTCTTTGGCTATCCAGGGATATTTTTGACGATGGCTCGGGCAAGAAAGAGATAAGACATGAACTTATCACATTTTCCATAAAATTAGCAAAGGGCGTCGCTCTCCCCAACGATGCTTTGTTTCTTGGTTCTCTGTATGCACACCTGGATCAGCTGGTTTCGGACATGCGCGCCTCGAACGGCCATATGAAAGTGGATTCGTATGTTCATGCCGCCTTTCTCCAGGCATGGTTGTGGGAGCATTTCGAGAAGTATTCCCCGAAACCGTTGGCTATACTTCCTGAGTCTTGGGGTGGCTCCAGAATACTGCGTTGGTCGAACAGGCGCCGAAAAACTGGTCCGAAACTGATTAAGTTTCTTGACAACTCGTATGCGGTTAATTTTCGTCCATGGGCTCCGGTGCATGCGTCCATAACTCAGATTAGTACCTTTGCTCCTTCTTCGAATATGTATTTGTCTTCTGATGAGGAGGGCCTGAGCGTTGGAGAGATGGTGTTCATGCGTAGCTGCATGCCTGGCCACGTGCCATCTTTTTTTTTCGAGGAGCTTGCAAAGCGATCTCTTACAATGTTGATAGGGCTGCTCGACATATGGGTTTTGACCAAGGGGTCCCACTTGTTCGTCAGCCGGTTGTCCAAGAAATCCCGTTATCAACTATTATCGATGCTAGTACTCTTGTGTCGGGTATAAGTCTGCCTTTCCTCGCGGAACGGAATCCATCAACGACCTCCAAATACAACATATTTTGGCAGGATGAGTTTCTTGCTATTCATGGATTCGTGAATGATGTGGTAGAGAATCGTCAGGATAAACCTTCTCTTGCGGTTTTAGCGGAACATCCACTGCTGAGGGATCCCAAGCGAAAATCCGTTAGTCCAAATGCAGATAGTCCTCAGGTGAAGGAACGAAGATCTAAAGATCGTGCGGGCAGCTTTCAGTCAGACTCCACGGTTCTGCCGACTTTTAGTTCATCCAATATGCGGGTACGTACGGCTCTCCTCTTGACTTTGCCTGGATCGTTTATTTCCTTGTTCTTTTTCTGAGAATGCGCCCTTGTATTCTGTCCAGGGTCTCAGTAGTACGAACGCCTTTGCCAAACTTGCGAGCAGTCAGAAAACATCATTTTTCGAGACAGAGAGCGGCATTGCAGAGCCTACCCATGATGACGCGGAACTCGAAAAGGATGAGAGGTCAGGGTCTAGCGGTGGCGAGAGCAATTCTTCCGATAGCAATGTTGAATCTTCGTCTAGTCGATCTCAAATCGAATCGGTGAGTCCCCTCCATGTTTTTCTTCTTTCCCCTTTTTTTTTTGCAGTAAAACTAAATTTTGATTTTTAGGAGGAAACCGTTCTCGGGGATGATCTTGAAGTGGAAGACCACCAGAGTAAAGACGTAGCCGAACTTCCCACTGCGGAAACTGTGCCATCTAGCGGATTGGACATGGAGATTCATCGTCCCGAGGGTGCTGCCGTGACTCAGGTGGAGGAGAGCACTTCGGGGGGGGTGAAATCGTAGTTAGGGATCTCCCGCCCGATTCTTGATTCAGTTGCAGGTGCCACCTTCAATCCTCCGTATCTAGCCCCTTTCCCAGGTCATGTGTTGATTGGTGGATTTAGCGTGCCAGCTAAACATGCGACATTGTACACCAAGATTTGGGAAAGCTATGGTCATATTGCCACGACTAAGAAGATCACTAGTCTACATGCGTTGGTCAAGCGTGTGGAGGAAGCCTTGTCTTCGATTGATGAGATGTGCAACGTGACTGGTCATACAATTTCTGAGGATGTAATCTCGAGCTGGAAGTTCCATCGTGACATGTGCGTGGGCTTCGAATTCAACATTCCTTGGTTCGTTGAAGGTCTCTCTGATGTTGAAAGGTCGTTGGCTGGATCAGTTAAAGGTCCTTCCGCGGACATGATGAAGAAGCAAGAAGCGGAATTCAAGAATTTGTGCAGGAAGCTGAAACTTAAGAGGGCGGCTCTCCAAAGCACGAGGGAGGCCTTTTCCAAAAGGAGCAAGCCGCTGTTGGAAAACTTCCCTTGAATATATATCTGTCTTCTGGACCTTCTTTAGGTTTTTTTTTCGAAAGGCAAATGAGACGCCTGGTTTTGGTTTTTGATTTTCTGATTTTCTCGGGTTAATAGATAAATGCTACCTTGACGGTTTTGGATTATATATATTTTTTTTAATGAAATGTTTAGAATTGAATTATCTTTAGCTATGAATGAAAGTGACGCAGACATCCCAGGAAAACCATGGAACCGTGTGTTGGTAGATGACATGGGATGAAACATGGCTAAGGGTTTTATCGGAACTAGAAAAAGCAAACCACGTATTTTTGTCTAGATATAAGACTTACTCGGTTTCTCAGGTCTTCTGATGAGAATAAACTTTCCGGGTGTAGGACCAAGTTTTTTTTTTTTTTTTTCGAGAAACATGGTCATGGGAAGTCCCCAGTCTTCCGAGTCGTTGCTGAGTTGTCTGATAACTGCGCCGTTAATCCCTGGGCGGATCGTTTTGCTTCCAGCCTCTGAGAAGTCCCCAGTCATCCCTTGTCGTGTCATGACTGATAATCCAGTCGTCGAGTAACTGAGTCGGAGTGGATCTCCTTCCTCAACCATCTTGACATCTGGGTCGAAGAATGACATCGCTGGTTGAAAATTGACATTGTAATCGAAAGATCGAACCTCCCGCTGTGGTCGCCAATTGTTTGTAGGTCAAAATAGTTTCTGCTGATTTCGGTAATTGCGGGTGTGCAGGTGAGAAACAATTTAAACCCTAAACAATGTACTGCAAGGGAGTACTTTAGATTCGAGAGATCAATCTGTACAAGTCCGGCCTAAACCAAGAAATGGCCATTCCAGACTTGCTTCGGTCACAAAGTGGAGGAGAATGGGTTGGTTTTGGGGAGGGAAGCAAGGAAAGTGATGAGACCAGAATAGTTGATTCTGGAACAGTAGTTGGGTTACTACGACTTGTTATCAGAAAAGTGAGAGAGCTAACAAGGTGAGCTAGCAAGTAAGTATTTCAGAGTGTTGTACCTCCCGTATGAACTTGTTGTTCAATGGAAATAGGTAAGACCTATTTATACAAGTCGGAGTAAAAACGTACCTTGGTCTCATTAAGGAGTGGGGAAGTAAATGGGAGGAGGTGGTAACCGTATGCATGGAATTGATGTTCCATAAAGTGGTTAACGCATGAAACTGGTTTTCATGAAACTGCTAACGTTATGGAATTGATGTCCCATAAAGTTGTTAACGCATGTGCTTTATGTCCCATGAACGTTTCACACATAACTTCCTGTATTTACTAACCGCCTCACCCTTATGACACTTCCTTATGACGGGCGTAGTGTACGCTGCACGCTGTAAACCGCCAAACCAATACCCAAAGAAGATCCCCCAGTTTGTGTTGATGTCTCGAATGTTTTGAAAAACATGTAGCACGTTGTTGTGGCTTGGCAAGTCAAGCTCGGGAAACTTGCCAGCCTGGTGACCTTCGACGGTCGAGATTTTGCATCTTGAGAGGAGGGGCAACCGTTGATCGTTGCACGCCTTTCTTTTGGTAGCCGCGTAGTGAGGGCCAACGTGGTGGCGCGGCTAGGTTGGCATGCCGCTGGCATGGCAAGGTTTGGCGTGGCCAAACTTAGGTTTTCGGGCCAAAGGTTACCATGTGTCGTCTGGTAACCTTGGATGGCTAGGATTTGCTCCTGGGATTGAAGGGCAACCGTTGATTGTTGCACGCCTTCATTTTGGTAACCGCGTAGTGAGGGCCAACATGGTGGCGCGACTAGGTGTGCATGGCAAGGTTTGGCGTGTCCAAGCTTAGGTTTTCGGGCCAAAGGTTACCATGTGTCGTCTAGTAACCTTGGATGGCTAGGATTTGCTCATGGGTTTGAAGGGCAACCGTTGATTGTTGCACGCCTTCGTTTTGGTGGCCGCGTAGGGAAGTCCAACAGGGTGGCTCGGCTAGGGTGTGGTTAGGCTTGGCATGTGGAGCCAAGGGTTCGCCTTGGGCGTGGCTAGCTTTGGCTAGGTGCGATTGTGGCTTGGCATGTGGGGCCAAGGGTTTGCCATGGGCTTATGGCGTGGCTAGGGCCAAGGCAAGGGCGTTTGGCTTGGCACGATGTGACTAACATGGCTAGGGCCAAGGCAAAGTGCGTTTGGCATGGCGCGGCTAGCTTGGCTAGGTTTGGTTTGGCTTGGCATGTAGGGCCAAGGGTTTTCCATGGGCGTATGGCGTGGCTAGGGCCAAGGCAAGGGCGTTTGGCTTGGCATGATGTGACTAGCATGGCTAGGGCCAAGGAAAAGTGCGTTTGGCATGGCGCGGCTAGCTTGGCTAGGTTTGGTTTGGCTTGTCATGTGGGGCCAAGGGTTCTCCTTTGGCGTGGCTAGCTTTGGCTAGGTGCGGTTTTGGCTTGGCATTTGGGGCCAAGGGTTTGCCATAGGCGGATGGCGTGACTAGCTTGGGCTATGTGCGATTTTGGCTTGGCATGTTGGGCCAAGGGTTTGCCATGGGCGTATGGCGTGTCTAGGGCCAAGGCAAGGGCGTTTGGCTTGGCATGATGTGACTAACATGGCTAGGGCCAAGGCAAAGTGTGTTTGGCATGGCGCGGCTAGCTTGGCTAGGTTTGGTTTGGCTTGGCATGTAGGGCCATGGGTTTGCCATAGGCGTATGGCGTGGCTAGGGCCAAGGAAAGGGCGTTTGGCTTGGCATGATGTGACTAGCATGGCTATGGCCAAGGCAAAGTGCGTTTGGCATGGCGCGGCTAGCTTGGCTAGGTTTGGTTTGGCTTGGCATGTGTGGCCAAGGGTTCGCCTTGGGCGAGGCTGATAGGTGTAGAATACACCGTATTTAATATCTAGTATTTATGCTTTCTTTGCGAATTTTCGTGTGAATTATGTATCTTATGTTTACTTTAGAGCTAATAGGTGCAATGGAGTCATTTGGAGTAAAAGAATTGAGGAAGCACTCTTATGGAGCAAATAGGACAGAGTTGTCATTGCGCAGGCAAGCACTATCTGGAGTGCAGCGGAGGATAGAGGGCTCTCACCGTGGTGGCCTGTATCTATTTTTAAGGTGCCCAGAGTAAACTGAGTGTCCCTTATCCTATGCTGGGCACTACCCAGTTTCAGTACTACAGAAAACCTAAAAATCAGAGAAAAAATCATTTTCTCTTATCATTGTTTTTTTTACACTGTCTGAAATGATATCGAGAGGAATACAGAGAAGAGAGAAAAATGGCTGCTGCTGGAGGAAATCGAGAAATCGGTGAGGAATTTTGATGAGTTGAGTCGATGGATTTGAAATGGGATTGGTTGCTGCTGCTGTAATGGAGGTGATGTTGATGGCTTTTGTGAAGAGATGGGTTTGTTAAGATTCAACAGAAATTGAAGGAGATTGATAAATTTCTATGAGTTTCTGATGGAGTTCGAGTTTACAAGGGTATCAGAAGAAGGGTTTTGGAATGTTGTTGTTAAGAACTCGAATTTGAAGTCAAGAGATGAAAGTGAAATTAGGGGTTCGTTTTGCAGGGGATGTTTGAGTTTACGCCATGGAATTGCAGAGAAGAACGGGAAAAAAAAGGGGTTTCAATGAATGGAATCTAAGACAGAAACTAGGGTTTTTGTGCGAATCTCGTGCTATTACGATGAGGGCCTGAGATGACAATGGAAATTGAACCTAGATGGGTAGCAGGAGATGGTTGGACTAGATGTTTGGTTCTGAGTGGGAGTTGAAGTTGGTACTGTGGAAGCATTGGTGGATTTTGGTATGAAGAAGATGGTGTTGTGGTTGCAGTGGTGATGCTGGTCTAGATATGGCCTGAGTTCTGGTAAAGTTCTTGTCAGTGCTGTTGAGTTTCATGGGGTCAAGTGTGTACTGAGATGGAGGAGTGGCAGTGGAGATGGTTATGAAACTTAGTTTGAATTGAAGGCATTGCTTCTGCTGCATACGGAGATGGCCTCAGTGACCAAATGCTTGATGTAACAGCAACTAACCATGATTTTACAGGGTATTGATGGAACTGGTGGAAGAATGTTGCAGGGATGGAGAATGGCGGAGATACAGGTGCAGCTGAGACTGAAATTGAAGCTGTGATGATAAAGGCGAGTCGTAGTTTGTAGTTTGGCTCGGGTGGAAGAAGTAGGCGACTGCAATGGGTTTGAATGATGATGAGTCTCGTTGTTGGGATTGATATTAAAGATGAGAGCTGTGAAAAGAAGCTACAGCTGCAGGAATTGTAGCGGTTGCAGTTTTAGAAGCTAAGAAGTTTGGCAGGGAAGCAAGGACTTGAAGCTGCAGTTCAGTGGGTTATTCATGAATAGATTTCAGGTTATGTTGCAATGAAGTGGAGTTGCAGAAGTGTAGGTTGTGCTGGGTGTTGGTGCTTTTTAATGAAGGTGGGTTTGATGATGCATTGCAGTGAATAAATGGAGAATACAAGATTCAGGGAGGCTGGAAGATGAGCTGGTACTGGTGGTTTCTGCTGAGGGAATGAACCTGATTGTCCATGTTGATAGTGTCTGCGAGTGAGAGTATGCCGTGAATGAGCTGCGTGCTATCTGGAGGCAATTCTTGTGTCGCAGTCTGTGATTGGTTGTGCTTGTGTTGCTGTTGGAGGTGCAACCACAGATGGAAGAAATGGTGGCATCTGAGCTGCTGCTGTTGATGTGAAGCTGAGGCTTTTGAGTTGTTACTGGATGGAGATGCAGCTGTGGTAGAGAGGCATGCTAAGTAGCAGGTTGCGGCATTTGCGACGATGGTGGTGATATAATGAAGGCAAGGAGGAAAATGGTGAACTGTAGCCGCATAGAACTTGCAGGGCTTAGCAGATAGCAGGTGGCGTTGATTCATGACTGAGATGAGTCGATTTGCTGGTGGCTTGAGGAGATGAAATGCACTGATTTGTGGAAGCTGCAAGATCCGACCATCATGGTCAAGCACAATGATTGTGCTACGAGTCCCGCCAATGCAACTGGCTCAGGCCAAGGTCACTCAGCTCAGCTGAGTCTGACTTGGGTCTAACTCATGAGCTGACTTTCCCCTAACTCGGTTTGACTCGGTCTAACCGAGTTGACCCGAGTTGACCCGCCGATCCTACCGAGTTGACCCGCTGAACCGGTGACCGGGCGGACTTTGCCGGTCACCTGAGACGTTTTCCGGCGACCTCTCCGGCCAAGTTCCGGCCACAATACCAGATTTCCGGCGACCACTTTTGGGACATATTTTCTACATGGGTTTCTCCTTCTTATGGGCTTGGTGGATTTTCATCTAATGGACTTTGAAGACTAGACCTAATTTTAGAAGTTGGAGAAAAGTTATAAAAGGGAAGGTCTTCTACAACTTATGAAATATCTTATTCTTGGAATTTTGGGAGGGCTGTTTTGTTTACGCTTCTAGGGTTTGCTTTTGTTCTTCTTCTTCATTATTTTATTATTGAATATTGATTATGATGAACTCCATAGCTATGAGTAGCTAAACATATTATTGGTTATGGGATAAAAGTTGATTTCTCAACATGCTTTTGATTCAATGAATTAGTTTTGTCTCAGTAATTATTGTTTGTGATTCACAATTAATAGTGTTATAAGATTTGAAAACTTGTTAGGTTGAGTCCGGAATCAATCCGATTTGTGTTCATCTCTAGAGCTATATTAGGGTTTTCAATATGAAAAAGTTGTTTATCCCTGATTCTAAGTAGCATAATTGTGGGTAGTGCTTGTAGTGATATATCCTACTAGTCACAAGTGAATCATAACTTTTGTTAAAACGTTTAGTGCTTTTACACATTCGTTTGCATTGATGAGTCTTATTCCATAAAACTTAATGCTTTTAGGGAGTTAAACTTAATTGTGCTTTTACACTTTAGGTTGCTTTCTACAAAGAATTCACATATGCATCTTTTAATGTGGTTGTGATGAAAACAGGGAATTAACGGGTTATACTTGCGATCAAGGTATCCTAGGACTTTTAATAAATACGAGATTAAAATACCAATTCTAATCATTGATGATAATACATGTTTGTGAATGATACTATCCAGTGACCAATATCTTCTCCTTATTGATTTCTCAAATTATTTACTTTGCTTTCAATTACTTTTATTTGCTTAGATACAACAAACATTCCCCGTGGTTACTTAGAAACTGAAATTTTATAACAACGAAATCAAATCTATGTGGATACGAACTCTTTCTTATCGCATACTATATTTATATCTAGTTGATTGAGAAAGTGAAATTATATTTGACGGATTGACAACCGACCAAATTTTGGCGCCGCTGCCGGGGAGGCATACGGCTTGTTATTAAGTTTTTAGTTTCTTTTTACAATTTCTGCTTTTATCTTTGCTTTTCGGTTCTTGTCTTGTTTCTCACTTGTTTTGAAGAATTGTTTGCAGGTACCTAATCTCTGGCTTCTAAGGATTGGAATTATCCAAGGTGCGGGATAGCTACTCGAAAAGGCACAATACTCCAACCAAGGCGAAACACAACGGACGAGCACGAGTTGGAAGTAGGAGAAGAGATTTTCCAACAACAAGAAGAATTAACAATGTGTGATGCAAATCGTTCACTCAAGGACTTGGCTTCTCATAGGCTTGATACACAACAGGGGTGTATTCAAACGAACTCTACTTTTGAGATAAAGCCGGGGTTGCTTAGAGAATTACCAAAATTCCATGGCATGGTGAATGAAGATCCAAACAAACATCTTTTGGACTTCCATACCATTGTCACGGCTATGCTTCCAGCCAATGTTGAGGCGGATGGTGCAATGTTGAAGGTTTTCCGTTTCTCTTTAATGGATAGTGCTAAGGATTGGTTGTACTATTTACCTCCCTAAGTGTCACAACATGGAATGGGTTGAAGAAACTCTTTTGGAGAGATATTTTCCTGCATCCAAGGCTACTCAAATTCGCAAAGAAATTTGTGGGATGAAGCAAAACGTGGGAGAATCCTTATATGAATGTTGGGAACGATACAAGAGATTGGTGGCAAGCTTCCCGCACCACCAATTCAGTGATGCTATGATCATCCAATACTTCTATGAAGGACTCCAATCAAGTGATAGGAATCTTATTGACGCTGCGGGTGGTGGTGCACTAGTTAGCAAGACGGTGGCACAAGCTAGAGAGTTGATTGAAAATATGGCAGCGAACTCACAACAATTCTTAAGTCGTGGGTCGGATGTGATTCTAAGAAGGGTGAGTGAAGTGAGCGAGGTGGAGGAACTTCGTCAACAAATGGGTAACATGACAGCAATGTTGCAACAAGTTGCATCCGCGGTTATACCAAGTTCCTCTCAAACTTATGAGGACGAGCAAGCTAATGCGATCTTTCCAAATCAACAAAGACGGTATGATCCCTACTCAAACACTTACAATCCGGGATGGAGAGATCACCCCAATTTTAGCTATGCTAACAAGCAAGGTGCAATTCAACAACCTACTTTTAACCGTCCAAGTGGATTTCAACCGCAACAACAACAATTTCAGCAACCGCAAGCACAACAATCAATGCAAACTCAAGGTGCTGATATTGATTCAAAGCTTCAAACAATGATGCAAGGCATTTCCACCATGTTCAAAGAAAGTCAACAAGAAACTAAGAGTGCTATCAAGGAGTTGCAAACACAAATGGGCTCCATGGCTATTGAGTTGAACCAATTGAAGGCGCAAAATAGTGGGAAACTCCCTTCTCAACCTATCAACCCAAAAGAGGGTGTCAATGCTATTACGTTGAGAAGCGGTACACAACTTGTGCAACCCGAAGTTACTGATTCGGGAAAGGTGGAGACACCAAAGGAACCTGTTTTGGAGGAGAATAATGAGGAGTCTCCCCAAACTTCTGAGGTACCTATTTCTAACTCTAAAACTCCGGTTTCTACTTATGTTCCTCCTCTACCTTTTCCTCGCAGATTTGCAAGTTCTAAGAAGGCGGAACTAGAAAAGGAGATTTTAGACGTTCTTAAAAAGATCCATGTGAACATACCACTCATTGATGCTATCAAGCAAGTTCCAAAGTATGCAAAGGTGTTGAAGGACTTGTGTACCAACAAACAAAGACTCAAAGGTAATGAAGTCCTTAGTGTGGGGGAGAATGCCTCGGCAATCTTACAACACAAACTCCCACTTAAGTGCAAGGATCCGGGTAGTTTTGACATTCCCGTCACAATTGGTAACACAACTTTTAACAAAGCTATGTTGGATTTAGGTGCATCCGTTAATGTTATGCCTGCGTCAATGTATAATTCACTTGATCTTGGTCCTCTTAAAAAGGCTGAAATTGTATTGCAATTAGCCGATCGCTCTAATGTCTACCCAATGGGTATTGTTGAGGATGTTCTTGTGCAGGTTAATCAACTTGTATTTCCAGCTGACTTTTGTGTGTTAGAGATGGATGAAGGTTCACCGGACTCGTCTCTTCCATTGCTACTTGGGCGTCCCTTCATGAAAACGGCGAAAACCATAATTGATGTGGATAAGGGAACGCTAACCATGGAGTTTGATGGAGAAACAATACGTTTCAACATTTTCGAGACGATGAGATATCCTAGCGATGTCCACTCTTGTTTCTCCATTGATGTTATGGATACATTGGCACAACAAATGTTCGAATTAAACGGTGATGATGCTTTGGAAACCGTGTTAACTACATCCATGGATAATGGTGTAGAGTGTGGTAATGAAGTCAAGGAAGCCCTTGGTGATCTTAATTCACTCCAAGGATGCCCGGAAACTCATAATATCTCTTTTATTTCTTTACCATGCAGTGATGAAAAGCTTGTACCTTCAATTGTTAAATCTCCAAAGTTAGAATTGAAACCTCTTCCCGACCACCTTAAGTACTTGTACTTGGGTGATAATGAAGAGTTACCTGTGATTGTTTCTAATAAGCTTAATGATTTACAGGAGCAAAAACTTCTAAGGGTGCTAAGGAAGTACAAGACGGCCATAGGATGGACAATCGCCGATATCAAGGGTATAAGCCCTGCCGTTTGTATGCACAAAATTCGTTTGGAGGATGATGCAAAGCCTACTAGGGAAGCGTAACGTCGTTTGAATCCTCCCATGATGGAAATTGTGAAAAAGGAGATACTCAAGCTTTTGGAAGTGGGTGTTATCTACCCCATATCCGATAGTAAGTGGGTAAGCCCGGTACAAGTAGTACCAAAGAAATCAGGTGCGACGGTGGTGGAGAATGATAAGAATGAACTTGTCCCAACTCGTGTGCAAACCGGTTGGAGGGTTTGTATTGATTATAGAAAATTGAATGCCACCACTAGAAAAGATCACTTTCCTTTACCTTTTATTGATCAAATGCTTGAACGTTTAGCTGGACACTCTTACTATTGCTTTCTTGATGGCTATTCAGGTTATAATCAGATTGTGATAGCGCCGGAGGACCAAGAGAAAACCACTTTCACTTGTCCTTTCGGTACTTTTGCTTATAGAAGGATGCCTTTTGGCTTATGCAATGCTCCGGCTACCTTTCAAAGGTGTATGGTAAGTATCTTTTCTAATATGTTGAAAACATAATCGAAGTGTTCATGGATGACTTTAGTGTCTTTGGTGATTCTTTTGACCTTTGCTTGAACAATTTGTCTCTAATCCTTGAATGATGTGTTGAAACAAATCTTGTGCTAAATTGGGAGAAGTGCCATTTCATGGTAACTCATGGCATAGTTTTAGGCCATATAATATCTTCTAAAGGCTTGGAAGTTGATAAATCTAAGATAGACCTTATTCGTGCTCTAACCCCTCCCACTACGGTGAGGGAGATACGTTCTTTTCTTGGTCATGCAGGTTTTTATCGTAGGTTCATCAAGGATTTTTCCAAGATAGCATCACCACTTTGTAACTTATTGCAAAAAGATGTGGTTTTTAACTTTGATGAGAAATGTATGGCGGCATTCAATCGTTTGAAAGAACTTTTGATTTCAGCCCCTATCATTAAACCACCGGATTGGAGTAAGCCGTTTGAACTCATGTGTGATGCTAGTGATTCAAGGTTGGTGCGGTGCTTGGGCAACGTGTGGGGAAGCTTCCTCATGCTATTTATTATGCTTCTAGAACGTTAAATGAGGCTCAACAAAACTACACAACCACTGAAAAAGAGTTATTAGCCATTGTTTTTGCTTTAGAAAAGTTTCGCTCTTATCTAATTGGTACAAAAGTTGTTGTTTTTTCTGATCATGCAGCACTTAGATATTTGCTTACAAAGAAAGAGGCGAAACCGAGGCTCATACGGTGGATATTACTCTTGCAAGAGTTTGATATTGAAATCAAAGACAAGAAAGGAATTGAGAACACCGTTGCGGATCACTTAAGCCGACTTGCTGTGGATAAGGAGACTATCCCGTTGCGTGAAAGTTTCCCGGATGAGCAACTTTTCTCGATTGCCTTTGGAGAACCATGGTATGCCGATATTGTCAATTACTTAGTTTCTAAACAAATCCCAAAGAACTTGTCTCGTCTTTGAGAGGGACAAACTTAAGAGGTTAGGGAACCAATACATATGGGATGATCCATACTTATGGAAACATGGTAGTGACCAAGTAATACGAAGGTGCGTTCCAGAATCTGAATTTAACTCTATCTTGTCTTTTTGTCACTCTTATGCTTGCGGAGGACATTTTGGGAGTAAGAGAACCGCGCACAAGGTACTTGAAAGTGGTTTTTATTGGCCAACTTTGTTTAAGGATGCACATATATTTTGTACAACTTGTGATAGGTGCCAAAGAACCGGCAATCTAGGTGCCCGAAATCAAATGCCACAAACTTTTATTCAATTTATTGAAGTTTTTGATGTATGGGGTATTGATTTTATGGGGCCTTTTGTCAACTCCCATGGGAATTTTTATATCTTACTTGCGGTTGATTATGTCTCGAAATGGGTGAAAGCTAAAGCCACCCCAACTAATGATTCTAAAGTGGTTACAGATTTTGTGCAAGCTCATATTTTTGCAAGGTTTGGAATTCCAAGAGCCATTATTAGCGATGGGGGTTCTCACTTCAAAAACAGGATTCTACAAAGCTTGTTGACGAAGTACAATGTGTCGCATAAGATTGCAACACCTTATCATCCCCAAACCAATGGACAAGCCGAGGTGTCTAATCGGGAGGTGAAATCTATTTTAGAAAAGACGGTGAACCCAACAAGGAAAGATTGGAGCATGCGACTTAATGATGCTCTGTGGGCGTATAGAACCGCATATAAAACACCTATTGGAATGTCTCCTTTTAGGCTTGTGTATGGTAAACCTTGTCACTTACCCGTGGAAATTGAGCATAAGGCGTTTTGGGCTATTAAACAATGCAACATGGAGATGGATGGGGCTGGAAAGCAAAGGAAGTTACAACTCCAAGAGCTAGAGGAGCTTCGCAATGATGCATTTGAAAGTTCACGGATTTACAAAGAAAAGACGAAAGCATTTCATGATAACATGATTTCTAGGAAACAATTTTGCATTGGGCAGAAAGTGCTTTTGTTTAATTCTCGCTTGCAATTATTTCCGGGTAAATTAAGGTCACGATGGATCGGACCTTTTATTGTTACTAATGTGTTTTCTCATGGTGCAGATGGAAATTCGTAGCATAGCTACAGGGAAAGAACTTAAAGTTAATGGGCACCGGTTGAAACCATATTATGAGAATTTCACTTCCGAAGTGGTGGACGGAGTTAACTTTGTGGATGTACTCCCTCTGGAGGAGTCATAGAAAGCAAGGAGATAGTCGGGCTGACGACTTTAAACCAAGCGCTAATTGGGAGGCAACCCAAAGGATGAGTATTTCTTGTCTTGTATTTATTTCTTTTCTTGTTTTTAGTTTTTCTTGTTTTGTTTTTACTTTGTTTTTGCTGATTTCTTATTAGGATTTCCCACCTTGACTTACTTTGGACGATTCAATTTACATTGAGGACAATGTAAAGTTTAAGTGTGGGGGAGTGGGTTATGTTGTAAATTTTTGTAATTTTTCAACTTTTTTGTGAACTAGTGAATAAGGAAACTCCAACTTATGGTTAGTTTAGAGTCACATAGTATACATGTCGCTAAGATTACATCGAGAATCTCACAATAGTAACTGAACTTAGAGATGACAGAGAACATGATCGGGTTTCTTAATTGTATGAGAGTTAAAGTTGGATTTAACCATGCCAGTGGCAAATAAGGTGCAGACTGAATTCGGTATTAGAACAGTGATCCCCTATAGTGGAGACTACCCATGTTACATAATGTGAGGCACCAACCTTCAATTCTTTGTACCGGTCTAAATTTGTGCTTTTTGAGTGTGTGTCACCGTACGTAAATTCCGGGCAAAATGGTGAGTTGTCCAATTTCCCACCATAGAAGCACTATTTTGATCTCTTGAGTGCTATTTTTTTTATCAACCATGTTGGTGACATCGAATTGCTAACTTACATACCACTTGTGATCTTGTTCGCAGTTAGCACCATCCACCTTATCTCTCTCTACACCAACAAATCCATAGAAACACCATTATCATCAACAAGAGGAGCATCACAAATTTGAAGGAAAGTTGAATACGTTCGAGGTTTACAAGCAACGGTACAGAAATGGGCAGATTTCAGATTCAAGTAAAGCAACAAAACAGGGAGCAGAATTTTTATAAGTTGAAGACTATTATACAAGAGTGGAAATTATTAAGGATGAGAATTCGAGAAGTCTAGGATATCAAGACATATAAGTTGTGAAGATTCAAGCGGTAAAGTACTTATACCATGGCATTGTACTTACATTTTTTTTTTTGTATTTTACTTTCTCTTGTCTCAAAAAAAAAAAAAAAATTGAAAAAAAAAAACGAAAATCAAAAAAAAAAAAAAAAAAAAAAAAAAAAAAATTGAAAAAAAAAAAACGAAAAAAAAAAAAAAAAAAAAAAAAAAAGAGACAAGAGAAAATTTTTAGGTTTGTTAATAGTTTTTATTATTTTGTTTTATTTTTATTTTGTATTTGTTTTATTTCTTATTTCAAAAAAAAAAAAAAAAAAATTAAAAGAAAAGAAAAAAAAAAAAAAAAAAAAAAAAAAAAAAAAAGGGTTTGTATAGTTTGTTTTTAGTTTTGTGTTCTTTCAATAAAGCCTATGGAAATAAGGAATATCTATAATGAAGTTTCAAGCGACAAGGAATTAGAGGAAAGAATCATATTGTCGAGATTCTACGAAGTTCGAGAGTTATCATCAAGAGTTGAAGACCGAAGATGAAGATGAAGACACCGATAGAAGACCGAAGACGTTTCTATGGATGTTTGTGAGAGTGGTGCTAGCTGCACGCCCGAACGGATACGAGGTAAGTAAGCATATTCCCACCTTCGTTAAATGGTTGATTTCCTTTCGAAGAGATCGTCAGAAAAATGGGTTTTCAAAAATGATAAAAGATGTGGGTTTTCAAAATATTTCGGAGGGTTTTGCCTTCCTACCATTCAACGTGTCGCAGGATTCTCTCTTCATTCCAACCTGGACACACGTGTGACCCATAAAAAGCTGTTTATTATTGAGAGCAATTTCATAAAACCCTTTCTTGTGAGGCGAGTCGAGACTTTTGATCACTCCGAACCCGAATTTTAGTCGAGAAGGGATGGTTATCTCTCTCTCAACTTTTAAGAATGAGATTGTGTTCATTTATGTGTCTAACTTCTTATGACTAGTGTGCAGAATCTCTATGTCTTCTTAGCGCGTTGGATGCTATCATTACGGAGAACTAGTAAGTTGGAAAAATAGGTTTTGTGGGTATATCTCTAGTAAACCCTCACGAGACTATAACTCGTCCACTAGGGACACCTAGGGGTTTAAAGGCTTGTTATTTATGCTAAAAGTGACCGTAGCCTCGACGACACGGAGTTGTTGTATTTTATTGTTTTGTTTGATTTGCTCGAGGACTAGCAAAGTCTAAGTGTGGGGGAATCTGATAGGTGTAGAATACACCGTATTTAATATCTAGTATTTATGCTTTCTTTGCGAATTTTCGTGTGAATTATGTATCTTATGTTTACTTTAGAGCTAATAGGTGCAATGGAGTCATTTGGAGTAAAAGAATTGAGGAAGCACTCTTATGGAGCAAATAGGACAGAGTTGTCATTGCGAAGGCAAGCACTATCTGGAGTGCAGCGGAGGATAGAGGGCTCTCACCTTGGTGGCCTGTATCTATTTTTAAGGTGCCCAGAGTAAACTGAGTGTCCCTTATCCTATGCTGGGCACTACCCGGTTTCAAAGATACTGAAAAACCTAAAAATCAGAGAAAAAATCATTTTCTCTTATCATTGTTTTTTTTACACTGTCTGAAATGATATCGAGAGGAATACAGAGAAGAGAGAAAAATGGCTGCTGCTGGAGGAAATCGAGATCGAGAAATCGGTGAGGAATTTTGATGAGTTGAGTCGATGGATTTGAAATGGGATTGGTTGCTGCTGCTGTAATGGAGGTGATGTTGATGGCTTCTGTGAAGAGATGGGTTTGTTAAGATTCAACAGAAATTGAAGGAGATTGATAAATTTCTATGAGTTTCTGATGGAGTTCGAGTTTACAAGGGTATCAGAAGAAGGGTTTTGGAATGTTGTTGTTAAGAACTCGAATTTGAAGTCAAGAGATGAAAGTGAAATTAGGGGTTCGTTTTGCGGGGATGTTTGAGTTTACGCCATGGAATTGCAGAGAAGAACGGGAAAAAAAAGGGGTTTCAATGAATGGAATCTAAGACAGAAACTAGGGTTTTTGTGCGAATCTCGTGCTATTACGATGAGGGCCTGAGATGACAATGGAAATTGAACCTAGATGGGTAGCAGGAGATGGTTGGACTAGATGTTTGGTTACGAGTGGGAGTTGAAGTTGGTACTTGTGGAAGCATTGGTGGATTTTGGTATGAAGAAGATGGTGTTGTGGTTGTAGTGGTGATGCTTGGTCTAGATATGGCCCGAGTTCGGTAAAGTTCTTGTCGGTCTTTGTTGAGTTTCATGGGGTCAAGTGTGTACGAGATGGAGGAGTGGCAAATGGAGATGGTTATGAAACTTAGTTCGAATTGAAGGCATTGCTGCTTTCGCTGCATATGGAGATGGCCTCAGTGACCAAATGCTTGATGTAACAGCAGCTAACCATGATTTTACAGGGTATTGATGGAACTGGTGGAAGAATGTTGCAGGGATGGAGAATGGCGGAGATACAGGTGCAGCTGAGACTGAAATTGAAGCTGTGATGATAAAGGCGAGTCGTAGTTTGCAGTTTGGCTCGGGTGGAAGAAGTAGGCGACTGCAATGGGTTTGAATGATGATGAGTCTCGTTGTTGGGATTGATATTAAAGATGAGAGTCAGAAAAGAAGCTACACTGCTGCAGGAATTGTAGCGGTTGCAGTTTTAGAAGCTAAGAAGTTTGGCAGGGAAGCAAGGACTTGAAGCTGCAGTTCAGTGGGTTATTCATGAATAGATTGCAGGTTATGTTGCAATGAAGTGGAGTTGCAGAAGTGCAGGTTGTGCTGGGTGTTGGTGCTTTTTACTGAAGGTGGGTTTGATGATGCATTGCAGTGAATAAATGGAGAATACAAGATTCAGGGAGGCTGGAAGATGAGCTGGTACTGGTGGTTTCTGCTGAGGGAATGAACCTAATTGTCCATGTTGATAGTGTCTGCGAGTGAGAGTATGCCGTGAATAAGCTGCGTGCTATCTGGAGGCAATTCTTGTGTCGCAGTCTGTGATTGGTTGTGCTTGTGTTGCTGTTGGAGGTGCAACCACAGATGGAAGAAATGGTGGCATCTGAGCTGCTGTTGTTGATGTGAAGCCTAGGCTTTTGAGTTGTTACAGGATGGAGCTGCAGCTGTGGTAGAGAGGCATGCTAAGTAGCAGGTTGCGGCATTTGTGACGATGGTGGTGATATAATGAAGGCAGGGAGGAAAATGGTGAACTGTAGCCGCATAGAACTTGCAGGGCTTAGCAGATAGCAGGTGGCGTTGATTCATGACTGAGATGAGTCGATTTGCTGGTGGCTTGAGGAGATGAAATGCAGCTGATTTGTGGAAGCTGCAGTACAGTCAGCCATCATGGCGGAAGCACAATGATTGTGCTACAGAGTCCCGGCCAATGCAACTGGCTCAGGCCAAGGTCACTCAGCTCAGCTGAGTCTGACTTGGGTCTAACTCATGAGCTGACTTTCCCCTAACTCGGTTTGACTCGGTCTAACCGAGTTGACCCGAGTTGACCCGCCGATCCTACCGAGTTGACCCGCTGAACCGGTGGCCAAGGCGGACTTTGCCGGTCCACCCGAGACGTTTTCCGCGACCTCTCCGGCCAAGTTCCGCCACAATACCAGATTTCCGGCGACCACTTTTGGGACATATTTTCTACATGGGTTTCTCCTTCTTATGGGCTTGGTGGATTTTCATCTAATGGACTTTGAAGACTAGACCTAATTTTAGAAGTTGGAGAAAAGTTATAAAAGGGAAGGTCTTCTACAACTTATGAAATATCTTATTCTTGGAATTTTGGGAGGGTTGTTTTGTTTACGCTTCTAGGGTTTGCTTTTGTTCTTCTTCTTCATTATTTTATTATTGAATATTGATTATGATGAACTCCATAGCTATGAGTAGCTAAACATATTATTGGTTATGGGATAAAAGTTGATTTCTCAACATGCTTTTGATTCAATGAATTAGTTTTGTCTCAGTAATTATTGTTTGTGATTCACAACCAATAGTGTTATAAGATTTGAAAACTTGTTAGGTTGAGTCCGGAATCAATCCGATTTGTGTTCATCTCTAGAGCTATATTAGGGTTTTCAATACGAAAAAGTTGTTTATCCCTGATTCTAAGTAGCATAATTGTGGGTAGTGCTTGTAGTGATATATCCTACTAGTCACAAGTGAATCATAACTTTTGTTAAAACGTTTAGTGCTTTTACACATTCGTTTGCATTGATGAGTCTTATTCCATAAAACTTAATGCTTTTAGGGAGTTAAACTTAATTGTGCTTTTACACTTTAGGTTGCTTTCTACAAAGAATTCACATATGCATCTTTTAATGTGGTTGTGATGAAAACAGGGAATTAACGGGTTATACTTGCGATCAAGGTATCCTAGGACTTTTAATAAATACGAGATTAAAATACCAATTCTAATCATTGATGATAATACATGTTTGTGAATGATACTATCCCGTGACCAATATCTTCTCCTTATTGATTTCTCAAATTATTTACTTTGCTTTCAATTACTTTTATTTGCTTAGATACAACAAACATTCCCCGTGGTTACTTAGAAACTGAAATTTTATAACAACGAAAGCCTCTCTGTGGATACGAACTCTTTCTTATCGCATACTATATTTATATCTAGTTGATTGAGAAAGTAAAATTATATTTGACGGATTGACAACCGACCAGTGGCTAGCTTTGGCTTGGCATGTGGGGCCAAGGGTTTTCCATAGGCGCATGGCGTGACTAGCTTGGGCTAGGTGCGGTTTTGGCTTGGCATGTGGGACCAAGGGTTTTCCATAGGCGCATGGCGTGGATAGCTTGGGCTAGGTGCGGTTTTGGCTTGGCATGTGGGGCCAAGGGTTTTCCATAGGCGCATGGCGTGACTAGCTTAGGCTAGGTGCGATTTTGGCTTGGCATGTTGGGCCAAGGGTTTTCCATGGGCGTATGGCGTGGCTAGGGCCAAGGCAAGGGCGTTTGGCTTGGCATGATGTGACTAACATGGCTAGGGCCAAGGCAAAGTGCATTTGGCATGGCGCGGCTAGCTTGGCTAGGTTTGGTTTGGCTTGGCATGTAGGGCCAAGGGTTTGCCATAGGCGTATGGCGTGGCTAGGGCCAAGGCAAGGGTGTTTGGCTTGGCATGATGTGACTAGCATGGCTAGGGCCAAGGCAAAGTGCGTTTGGCATGGCGCGACTAGCTTGGATAGGTTTGGTTTGGCTTGGCATGTGGGGCCAAGGGTTCGCCCTGGGCGTGGCTAGCTTGGGCTAGGTGCGGTTTTGGCTTGGCATGTGGGGCCAAGGGTTTGCCATAGGCGCATGGCGTGACTATCTTGGGCTAGGTGCGTGACCAAGCTAGGGTTTTGGGGCAAAGGTCGTTTGGTAACCTTAGATGGCCAGGATTTGCTCCTGGGATTGAAGGGAAACCGTTGATTGTTGCACGCCTTCGTTTTTATAGCCGCGTAGTGAAGGCTAGTATGGTGGCGCGGCATGGGGTGTGGTTAGGCTTGGCATGTGGGGCCAAGGGTTCGCCTTGGGCATGGCTAGCTTTGGCTAGGTGCGATTTTGGCTTGGCATGTGGGGCCAAGGGTTTTCCATGGGCGTATGGCGTGGCTAGGGCCAAGGAAAGGGCGTTTGGCTTGGCATGATGTGACTAACATGGCTAGGGCCAAGGCAAAGTACGTTTGGCATGGCGCGGCTAGCTTGGCTAGGTTTGGTTTGGCTTGGCATGTAGGGCCAAGGGTTTGCCATGGGCGTATGGCGTGGCTAGGGCCAAGGCAAGGGCGTTTGGCTTGGCATGATGTGACTAGCATGGCTATGGCCAAGGCAAAGTGTGTTTGGCATGGCGCGTCTAGCTTGGCTAGGTTTGGTTTGGCTCTGCATGTAGGGCCTAGGGTTTGCCATGGGCGTATGACGTGTCTAGGGCCAAGGCAAGGGTGTTTGGCTTGGCATGATGTGACTAGCATGGCTAGGTCCAAGGCAAAGTGTGTTTGGCATAACGCGGCTAGCTTGGCTAGGTTTGGTTTGGCTTGGCATGTGGGGCCAAGGGTTCGCCTTGGGCGTGGCTAGCTTTGGCTAGGTGCGGTTTTGGATTGGCATGTGGGGCCAAGGATTTGCCATAAGCGCATGGCGTGGCTAGCTTGGGCTAGGTGCGGTTTTGGCTTGGCATGTGGGGCCAAGGGTTTGCCATAGGCGCATGGCGTGACTAGCTTGGGCTAGGTGCGGTTTTGGCTTGGCATGTGGGGCCAAGGGTTTGCCATAGGCGCATGGCGTGGCTAGCTTGGGCTAGGTGCGGTTTTGGCTTGGCATGTGGGGCCAAGGGTTTGCCATAGGCGCATGGCGTGACTACCTTGGGCTAGGTGCGTGACCAAGCTAGGGTTTTGGGGCAAAGGTCGTTTGGTAACCTTAGACGGCCAGGATTTGCTCCTGGGATTGAAGGGCAACCGTTGATTGTTGCTCGCCTTCGTTTTGATAGCCGCGTAGTGAAGGCCAGTTTGGTGGCGCGGCATGGGGCCATGGCGAGGTGCGTTTGGCATGGCGCAGTAGGTTTGGCTAGCATGATTTGTCATTGGCACGGAGGTGCGGCTAGCATGGCTGGCATGCTTTGGCGCGTTAGGTGTGGCTAGCATGATTTTCCATTGGCACAGAGGTGCGGCTAGCATGGTTGGCATGCTTTTGGCGCGGTCGGTGTGGCTGGCATGATTTGCCATTGGCACAGAGGTGCGGCTAGCATGGTTGGCATGCTATTGGCGCGGTCGGTGTGGCTAGCATGATTTTCCATTGGCACAGAGGTGCGGCTAGCATGGTTGGCATGCTTTGGTGCGGTCGGTGTGGCTGGCATGATTTGTCATTGGCACAGAGGTGCGGCTAGCATGGTTGGCATGCTTTTGGCGCGGTCGGTGTGGCTGGCATGATTTTCCATTGGCACAGAGGTGCGGCTAGCATGGTTGGCATGCTTTGGCGCGGTCGGTGTGGCTGGCATGATTTGCCATTGGCACAGAGGTGCGGCTAGCATGGTTGGCATGCTTTGGCGCGGTTGGTGTGGCTGGCATGATTTTCCATTGGCACACGTGGGAATTAGGGTTTGGCTTGTCGTAACCCTAATTTGAAAAAGATACCCCGGTAATTATTTAGGGACACATTAAAGGTTTCAGTAAATGTGCCTAGTAAATGCTTGTTACTTTAAATGTTGTGACATCACTGTCTGCTAGGGTTTAGTGTTTTATGATTTTAACCCTAAGCTAAAAACCACCATCAACACCTTCTTAAAACATAAGAATAAATTCTCATAAGAAGTTTGCTAGACAAAACTACTGCTCTTTGATAACTTCATACCTTTTAATGAATCCATCATAGAAGGTGTCGCTGATTTCCTTGATTTTCTTGAATGTGGAACCCCATGATCATGAGTTAGAACACTAACTTTACAATCAACAATACGCGCAAGTTGTCTAGCTTTAACGCAGTCCACGATGAGTTTCTTCTGATTCCTTATCAAGATTTGCTGATTCAGAAGGATTCTGGCCTGACCATCCAAGAGATGATTTATTTGCATTTGAAGATTTACAAACTCGACCTTTGAATCTCCCTGAAAACGAGTTAAATCCATGACAGATTTATCAATCCACAAGTTGTGCTCTTTCCTTGCAAGCATCTTCTTCAGAACAAGTTCTTGAATCGAATCTCGTCCTTGAGTGTCCTCCTCCATGTCAAGACTCACAATCTCTTGAGATCTTGAGGAATTCACCATATAAGTTTTTGATAGGGATGGGATAACACAATATAGAATGTATATATATATATATATATATATATATGTTTGTAAACTGGAGAAGAATTCTCTCTTTATGGAAACCCTATGAACTCATATGAAGGGGACACAGGCGTTCGTGGACCGGTCACAGAGGAGGAAGGGATTTAGAAAAAATCCAACTAGGGAAAACATAATACTTGTTAACATGGATCAATAATTTAGAAAACTTCTCTTCAAATTAGAGCACGAGATACGATCAGAAAGATCGAATTAACATAAAGACGCATAAAAACATACAACTATTCTTGAGACTCCCATATCATCATCCTTGCAACTCTCAAGATAGATACAAGGATGAAATTACCTGGAATCAGGTAAAAAAGTGAGAAGTATTCTCACTGGTAATTATGGGAGATGAGTTGTACAAATATTTTGTGTGTTTGTATCGAGTATTTCCCTTTTTCCATTGATTATAACTTATCCCAGAGGAATTTGTCATAAACCCTTTCAAGAGTCCATCCGAAGGATTTTTCAAAGGACTAAGTCTAGGACCTCTAGAGATTGGTTCTACAGGATAAGAGTTGAAGGATTTCCATCTTCTCGATTTAGACTTGCTAGACTTGTTCTTATAAGCACAGGGAATGTGTTCATTCGTGGGACAAGAGTTTATACCACTGAGAGGAACTTGCACCCAGTGACGATTTCTTGAAGAGAGATCATTCTTATAAGAATTCTGGTTTTCTGTAGGAACGAAATTCACTGTAGATGTCGTCAGACGATTTACTCCATTGACAGTAGAAAGAAGCAAATAATGAAGATCTGAGATTTGTTTCTTTCTAGCAAAACAATGAAGAGCATAGTGATTCTTTTTCCCACAAAAGGAACAACATCGTGGATTAGAAACATGATTGCCTTGACTCATAACCTTTTCCGGCACATGTGAATTTTGCAAGTGATTCACAGTGGGTGATTCCTTGGAGGGAATTTTCTTCACGCTGGGCAAAGCCTTGTGAGTATCAGAAGAAGGTGTAGAGGATGACTTACTCATCAAAACAGATTTTTCCTATTTCAAGGTGTTACACTGATCTTGGGCACATCGAAGAGATGCAACAAGTTTCTCTTTCTCAACATGATGATTATTTATTTCCGATGAATGAGCCTTGATTAAAAGTTCTTCTCTGAATGAGTTCTCTCTTACAGTATCTTCAAGCATACTAATATTTTCGCGCTGTAGAGTAGTTTCTTGAACCAATTTTATGATATTGTAAGAGAGAGATTCAATAAAGCAGTAGAGTTCACGTTCTCTTTCAAGAGATTTCTCGAATTCATCAATGAGCTGATCATTATTTTCTTCAAGAGTCTTGATTTTAAAATCTTGAAAGTCAATGATATCATCAGATTTTTTTTAACGATCTGGTGAGTTCCATTTCTGATTCTGAAACGATGTCAAATTTCTTCTCTTTTCCACAGGATTCGGAAGAATCTGCTAAGGAGTTATCCTTTGAGGAAAAACCAAGATTTTTGGCATGATCGAAAACTTTGGAAGAATCTTTATGTACGTAATTTGTGAGATACTTCGTAAGTCCACAAAAATCAGATTGCTACAAACACAGACTTATGAGGTCTTAAATGTGTTTGCTGCTCTGATACTAATTGAAAAAGCGGGGGTACAATAACCACACACAATAATTCATTTGGCAATCTTAATAGACAAACTCCAATATACTTTCAAGAGAATCAACTAGACAGTCACACTCAATCTAGAGAAAAGTATATCAAAGAGTTTATATCACTGTTTCACAATGTAATCAGAAAATCAAATAGATAGAAATCCGCGAGCCTGATTATTATGTGAAACAACTTGAACGGTACCAAAGACCAATGTTCAAGTGTCAATCAATTTATATCAAAAACCAAAGGTTGGATTATCTTATTGATTGATCTTAACGCACAACCTGTGATATTTCAATTATATAACAAAATATAATACGGAAAAGAAATAACACAGACACCAGAAGTTTTGTTAACGAGAAAACCGCAAATGCAGAAAAACCCCGGGTCTAGTCCAGATTTGAATACCATACTGTATTAAGCCGCCACAGACACTAGCCTACTACCAATAAACTTCGGACTGGACTGTAGTTGAGCCCTAATCAATCTCACATTGATTCAAGGTATAGTTGCGCTCCTTACGTCTCTGATCCCAGAAGGATACTACGCATTTGATTCCCTTAGCTGATCTCACCCACAACCAAGAGTTGCTCCGACCCAAAGTCGAAGACTTGGTAAACAAATCTGTCTCACACAGAAAAGTCTATTGGAATATATAAATCTGTCTCCCACAGAAATACCTACGAGTTTTGTTCCATCTTTTGAGAAATCAAGGTGAACAGGAACCAATTGATATACCATACTTATATTCCCGAAGAAAAGCCTAGAAATATCAATCACCTCACAATAATCTTAATCGTATGGTAGCGAAACAAGATATTGTGGAATGAAAAACGATGAGACGAAGATGTTTGTGACTACTTTTTATCTTGCCTATCGGAGAATAAATCTCGATCCAATCTTAAAGAAGATAGTACTCAATACGATAGAAGATGCAATATCAGATCACGCAAATACAAAGAAAATAGTTGGGTCTGGCTTCACAATCTCAATGAAGTATTTAAGTCGTTAACCTACATGGTTTCGTGAAAAACTTAAGGTTAAAGGAGAATTGACTCTAGCTTATACAACTAGTATCACACAGAAGGTGTGGAGATTAGTTTTCCCAGTTGCTAGAGTTCTCCTTTATATAGTTTTCAAATCAGGGTTTGCAATCTAAGCTACCTTGGTAACAAAGCATTCAATATCCACCGTTAGATGAAAACCTGATTAGATTCAAGCTAATATGTTTCAACCGTTAGATCGAACTTAGCTTGTTATACACAAATGAAATGTACCTTCATTTAGATTTATGTAACCGTACCTAAACGTGTACACCATGTTGGCTCAACCGTAGTTAATCGAGGTTAGCTATATGAACACTATCATATCAACCTTATTCATCTTAACCATAACTAGTTCAAATGACTCAAATGAAACTAGTTAAATAGTTGTTCAATTGCTATATTCTCATAGAAGTATACAAGAACACAATCGAAGCAAAATCGGTTTGATTCACTCGAATCAATTCATGAACATTATAGCCATGGTTTACATAGAATACATTCCTTAATATATAAACTAGTAAGGCCACATGTGCGATGCACATGCTTGAATTGGATTCTTTTAACAACACCAAATTTGATAATAATGGGAAAAAAATCTTAAAATAAAAATTTAATATCCTTGTTTATACTCATTACATAGATAATTTAAAGAGCTTTCCAAATATATCAATTTTGCAAAAATCCGATGTGTATTTTTAAAGATATCTAAGTTTTAATTTTTTTGATCTATTTTTAAAACAATGGCATTCCTGTAAATATACAAATATTAACTAAAAGCTTAGTTAATGGGGGTATTATTGTCATGTGAAAAAGCTTCACCAAAAGAAGGCTTCACCAAAAAGGGGTCTTTTCTTTATTATAGTATAAGATAAGATAAGATAAGATAAGATATATTAGTTCATGAAAAATCCGATTTTAAAACTTTAAGCACTCAAGTATGCAAACGTGTACGCATACTTAAGTAGCCGGTCTGAGTATGGGTTCGCCAGTATGCGAACCTTAGTACACTTCCAAAACCCAGCAGAAATTCCCGGACCTATACCTCACGCAAGTATGCGTACCGGAATGTGTACTTGGTACACGGAATTTCACAACTACATGTACGCGTACGGGTATGCATACTTTAGCTCCGGTCATGGATCACATACATGCAAGAATGCACACTATGTTTATAATCCAATAGTTCTAAACTCTTATTTCAATCATTGAAACTTTCTTAGAGGATGACAATAGCCGTTTTAACACACTATTAGCATCAAAGCAATTTTCAAGTAATTGAAATAGTCATAACGAAACATTCCAAGTCTACACCAAATGATTGTATCACACAAACCATATAAGATGTTACTCGGCGATTTTCACATGATCATCTTTTGACTTTCGTCAAGAATATAAGATGAATTTGGTTGAAGTGAAAGTTTACCAACACATATTACGAGAAATATGTAAGCGAGTTAATCTCAGCTCGAAATCTCAAATATGTATAATCGACAACTATATAATAATATGACTTTTGTCTCGATATTGAAGATAGAGTAGAAATAGACTTTCCAAGTAATAGATGAGTTTTAGTCTCCACATACCTTTTGTTGATGAAGTTCCACAAGCTCCCCTTAGTAGTTCTTCGTCTTCAATTGATGAACGCCGTGAAGTCTAATGCTCAACTACACAATCTATCCTTGTCCGAGACATTACTATAAGTTGAATAGAAATCAAGACTTATAGTTTTGATCACTAACATTGACAAATAAGCTTGAGATAACAACATTTGCGAGTTTGACCGAGCAGTGCTCTAACAGTAACTGTCCAACCTTTAGGCAAAGGAATCAGTGCTGTGATAAAACTAGTTTTGCCTATAAACGTCATACGAATCCTTTTTACAATCGTAATGGTTATCAAAAGAATAACTTCGTAAAGACGAAGACAAGATCCGATGCTCCCAATTGGAGAATATTAGAGCATAGCTCGGTTGAACCCACCAAGCGTTGGTATGTCAAGTTTGGTTGTCATATTTTAGTGAATCAAAACTCATGTTAAGAGTCGCTTGATTATGTACTAGAGTCAACTTCGTATATGTTAGCTTGAAAGTATTAGGATATGAGACTTTACAAGTATTGCGAAGACTTGAAGATGTGAAGAATCAAGGAGCTACAACGACAACAATCATCCTTCCACTTGAGGTTAGTGATATTTGACTTGAACTGTTTCATTCCCTAACGTATCTTTCAAGTCGTGCATATTGAAAACAAAACTGCGAAGCATATTTGAACTCTAGATAGACATAGTATTAAGGAATACAATACGAGGTTTATTACTTAACCATTAAACTTTATAGATAAGACATCGCCATAATCATTTGAATGCTATTGTGATTATGTATGGGTATGAGGTGAGGATTTCATCCTAGGGAACAATGTTTTACATGTGTTCTAAGGAAGTAAGTTCATAAACTTGTTTGTGAATCGAAAAGGAAATCGCCAGGCGTTATTGGTTTTGTTATTCATTACATATCTTATGAACAACCAATATGTGTGATTGAGTATAACCGTTCAGGACTTGTTGTGTTCTTGGTAGAACTATTCATAAAGGCCTGACTTATGTATTGGTATGACTTTTATTAGTGAAACCGATCTTAAGTAATCACCTGATATGGTATGATCGGGTTTGTGATTTTCTGTCTGACCAAATATGGGAAAGGGGAACCGATCCTAGTAAGAGGTGCAGTACATCACAAAGGGGAACCAATCCTTGTATGAGGTGCAACAAGGTTTATAGCAAAAAGGGGAACCGATCCTATGAATATGTGCAATATGTTTTTAGGCAAAGGGGAACTGATCCTATGGACATGTGCAACGGATATAAGTTAGATACCATATATATGTGGGGAATCGATCCTAGTACCTACTCAACCGAATTTTGGAAAGCTAGTCTGACTATGCACAGTACTCACATGGAAGGTAGAACCGAAACTTTTTTTGGTAGAACCGTTAAACCCATGATTGTGATTGAATGTTATTTGATCAATCGCATAGTTCTTGAAAGTCAGCTGAACCAATTCTAAACTTGTTTGGAAGTGTGGCAAATCGGTTTCAAGGTTGTAAGTGTGAAAGAGAACTTACAAAGTTAAGATGTCGACATACTTTGAACACGTGCTATGAATGTTTATTTCTTTAATTGTTCAAAGTTATTCCTTAATAGCTAAGGGAAGAGAATCCCGGATCGAAACATAAATAAGTTAAGAATCTTTTAATTAAGGTATTTAACTTCATTTTGTAGGGAAATAAGAATTAGTAATGTGCATTTACTAATTAGAGATTTTCCGAGAGATTTCGATCATTATTTTTGGACAGAGCATTTCCAGGAATTGTGGAAACCGAATTTGTGCTTTAATGAATATCTTGAGAATATTTTCGGTTTTGGAAATTCCTTGGTTTCCAAACTTCCTTGTCTATATATACTTGAAGTTTTCCTTTCTAGCAAACTAATCGTTCGTAACAACAGACTTCCTCTTTGTTGTGTTGTTACTGGTGTAGCCGCCTATTCGGAGAGGAGAGTAACCTAATTAGGTGAAATCTCTTACGACCGCTCAGTTTAAAGTCTTATTTGGGATTGAGAATCTCTACGAGTACCGTTGGTGGGAAACTAGATAATTGCGGTTTATCTTTTGTTTTCTTTGATTTAATTGACTAACAGTGGTTGAACTTTGAATGCACCTAGTTTGTTTATGCTTGAGAATCTTCTCTTCTGATATAAGATTTACTCAAACTAGTTCAGAGTTTCGACATGGATCTTTAGATTATTGTTAGTTCTAAAAACGATCTTGTGATAATCCATTATTAACATACTCCGTTCTGTGTGTGCTTGATCACAAGAGATTCAAGTGATTGTGTGCAGGTATCTAAGAAGATTTGAAGACAAAGAAGATATTGAAGATTTCTGATTTGTGGGTTCATAATCTTTGGTGTGCACAATACTTGTTTCGGTAAAAGAAGATCCAATTAATAATCGGTTTATCTTTGTGATAGATTGGATTGATTAATTGAGTAGATCGGCATCAACACAATTTTTTGGATTAATAGTGTTGTTGGCTTAATCTTAAACGATTACTTCGGTAATTGAACATAAGATAGATCTAAGGACCCGGCGAAGGAGTTTATGTTAAGATAAACGGAAGAGCCTTTGTCCAACTCACATCACTTGGTTGAATAGAGTTGATACCAAACAGATTTGTTATTCCTTTACTGTTTGGATTACGAACCAAAGGAATTGTTCTAAGTACGTGACTAAGGTCGGAGGCGTGGGAATACAGACAAAACTAGGTGAACTATAGGTTTAGTTGCTTGGTCTCAACTATACGAAGTTAGGTGTAATTTTGTGTAGCGGCTTAATCCTGAGAGTATTCAACTCTGGACAAGGTCCCGGGGTTTTTTCTGCATATGCGGTTTCCTCGTTAACAAAATCTTGTTGTGTCATTTACTTTATATTTACACATTATAATTAAAGTAAATTACACAAACGTTAATTCCTATTTACTTGATAAATGAATCCTATTGTGTTTGGTTAAGTCCGAACCTTTTTATCAAGTAACATACTTCGTTGTTGTATTGTATCGATCTCGTATCCATAGACGATCACACGAAGTGTGAACCGATTAGTTGTATTGTCTCGACTCAGTCCATATACAATCACTTTCGGGGAAAGGACTTATAGGTAGGAAAAGTTTTAGCTTGAGGTATATTTGGGTACCCTCGCCTTTTCAATTGGTATCAGAGCCGGCAAATACGAAAAGATCTAACAATCTGTATTTGGTGTGATCCAACCTATAAGAATTGAATCTAATGTCTGATTCAGTTAACGTTTTGCAGGAGTATGAATACTCAAAAGTTGTTGAAGATGTTACTACTTCGTTGACTCACGATCCAGGAGTGAGGAAAACATCTATGTCTATCTCTGATGAAAGAGAAGATGCTGATAAAGAGTTGGTAAAACTCCTAAAGCCTATACAATCTGTCTTCTAAAGTACTTATTTTAAAGACAGAGTCAAATCTTCTTAAACAGGAGATCAGAGAAAAAGACATTCAACTGAATTGTCTAGCCAAAGAGAAAATGGATCTCATTGTCAAACTAGAGGCTCTTGGTAAATCTCTTACAAATAAAGAGACACGTCCTATGATTCTAACTAATGATGCTGTTGTGATTTCTTCTGATGAGGAAACTAAAAGTCCTTGCTCGACTTTTACAGATTGTGACAAAACCGGTTTAATCACATCTGAAACAGATCAAGATGATGGTAGTTTGCCAAGTTGGAAGAGGATGAGAAACCAGCTTCTATATCTACTGATGATCAAACGAAATCTTGTCCAAAGGAAACTTTGAACCGATTATGTGGTGATTGTAAGGAATACAATTTTCAGTCACTTGACATGAAACTTATACTTCTTCAACATATAGTGGTAAAAATTTTGAAGGAAGTTTCTTGTCTTAAAAAACTAAAATATTATTCCTCAGTAGAAAGACAGATTATACCACATCCCGATAAGATCAACTCAAAAGAGTCAGAGGAAAGAGTTGATAATCGCTTCTGGAAAAAGGTTCCCCGCACCCATATCGAAACAATTCTTGTTTTGATAAGGAACAACTTCAGAAGGAAGGGAAAGAGAGAATCTCTGCCAAAAGAAACAATCAGGAATTTCCTATAGTTGTTTCAGATGATCATACTAATGTGGATCATAAGGAAGTCCTTAGAATGAGAAAATCTTATGAAAATCTCATTGAAAGAATTAAGAGAGATTTATCTATCTCTGAGAATTCTCACATTAGTATGTTTTCTCCACATGATCATATCTCTCTAGTTAGAAAAGATCATCGTCTTGGGAGAAAATATTTTGGGCGGAAATTCCCGAAGAGAAACATGAACTATGTTTCTGATATTCACTGTAAGCTGAAAAACGCTTACTCCGATGCAACTTAGTTGTATCATAATTGTGCATTCTCATCTCTTTCGTGCTCATAAACTTGGATGGGAAATGCACAATAAAACAGGAGCACATTTATTTTGTGTAGTTGTTTATCAGAAAAACTCTGTGACACTGTATAGATAGCTGCGAATCCATGATTTTCAGAAAAAATGTTCATGTTTAACATGATCCAAAAAGAAGTTTTATTTGGAATTTTCGAATTTTAATAAACCTTCCCGCTTGAGAAATTCAGACTAAGGAAACAAAATATATTCTTTAATATTTTCGGATTCTCCAGAGGTCTTTTGGTCCGAAAGCTGTCTCTTTTAAAAGGAGAAACTTTCTCTTACATGTATTCAGAAACCCTGATCAATCCTTTTATATTTATTTATTCATAACCGAGTGTTTGTGGGTGAAAACTGTTTCTGCCGATTTTGGTAATTTTGGGTGTGTGGATGAGAAACGAATCTAAACCCTAAACAATGCACTTCACGGGAGTACTTTTGATTCGAGAGATCAATCTGTACAATCCTGGCCTAAACCAAGAAATGGTCGTTCCAGGCTTGCTTCGGTCACAAAGTGAAGGAGAAGGGTTGGTCTTAGGGAGGGAAGCGAAGAAAGTGTTGAGACCAGAATAATTGATTATGAAGGTATGGTTGTTTTATAACTTGTATCAGAAAGTGGAATTGGAATGAAAGGTATCAGTTCTTTGGTGATTTCTGGATACTGTGATGTTGCCGACCAAAAACTTGTTGTTTTGTGGTAAATAGGTGAAACCTATTTATACAAGTCATATTGAAACGTACCATGATCTCGTAGGAAATGAAAACGATTGAGTGGTGGAAGAATAGAGTAACATGTAACCGTCAGGCATTATGCTTTCATGATGAAGGAAGTGAATTAGTTCACACCGTTACTTTCATCACCACTAATTGTCCCACTTCATGACACTTTCTTATAACGGGCGTATTGCACGCCGCACGTTGTAAACCGCCAGACCAATACCCTGATGAGTATCCCCCAGTTTGTGACATGTTTGATGTCTCAAGTGTTTTCGTAGAAAACGTGTAGCAGGTTGCTATGTGTGGCAAGTCAAAGTCAAGAGACTTGCCATAGGAAAATAGCATGTGATGCTATTAGGCTTGCCTTGGCCGGCCGCCTAAAACTTGCCACAAGTCCGTCAGTTAGGTGGCGAACTTGAATGGCTGAGATTGCATCTCATGAAGAAGGGTAGCCGTTGATTATGGCCATATCTTTGTTGTGTAGCAAAGTGGCGCCATTAGCATAGTGGCGCCTGGCGTAGCCGTGGCATAGCGGCATGCCAGTGGCGTAGCCGTGGCAGTTGCTTTGGGCATATTGGTGTTAGACCCAAATATGGCTCTGGCAACATTGGACATGTTGCCACATCGATCCCAACGCTCTGGGAAACGTTATTTGGCTTGGTTGGCGTAGCAATTTTGCCCAAATTAGGGTTTGGCATGTCGAAACCCTAATTAGTGTGTGTGGCGTGGCTGCGGCATGGTGGCATTGTGGCATGGCCACACCTGTGGCGTTGTGGCATGGAGATTAATATGTTGTTGTGGCAGGGCGCGTTTGGCTTGCCAGTTAGTATGGTGGCGAGGCAGGGTGCGTTTTGCCTTCAATGTATGGTGGCGAGTTTAGAGCGACTTGATTGGTCAAGAAAAGGGTCCGGCCAATCATGAGGCGCGGCTGCACCTCTAGTGCTCGCGGCGCATTCAAAGTGTCCTAATTGGTCGGTAGGAAGGAGAGGGGATGGCCAAGCATGGGCGTGGCGACACTTCTGGTGTGACTGCGGTAAGTTTAGAGCGACCTGATTGGTCGATGGGAAGGGGGTCGGCAAGCAACATGGGCCCGACCTCATTCTAAATGCGTGTGGCGCATTTAGAGCGACCTGATTGGTCGATAGAAAGGGGGCCGACAAGCAAGGTCGTGGCCACACTTCCAGCGCGTCGTGGCGGATTTAAAGCGACCTGATTGGTCGATGGAAAGGGGGCCGGCAAGCAACATGGGCCCGACCTCATTCTAAATGCGTGTGGCGCATTTAGAGCGACCTGATTTGTCGATGGAAAGGGGGCCGACAAGCAAGGGCGTGGCCACACTTCCAGCGCGTCGTGGCGGATTTAAAGCGACCTGATTGGTCGATGGAAAGGGGGGGCCGGTTGAGCAGCATGGGTGTGGCCACTTGCAAGTGGCGCCGGCTGGCCTATGGCATGGCCACACCTCCCTTTGTTGATGCTCCCATTCCACGGCTCCTTGTTTTATGATTTTGGGTAGGATTTTGCACCTACTAATCCATGACGGATTAATTACCTAGTTCGCCTAGGCTTAATTTCGACAAACAAGGTCTAATATACTGCGTAGCGCGCAAAACCCTAATTTTTGCAAATTAGTCAGGGTAATATCTGAATCTTGTGAATTATCACAAAATTGATTGAATTATATGCGTTGACACAGAGTTCTTTAAGTTCATTGCCAGAGAGCAGTATGCTTTCTGATTGAATACTTTATGCAAGGACCTTATCCTTGATACTTGGAAATTCGTGCTCTTCTGCTGCGAGTGAACACAAATTTTCATGCCATATCAACATTAAGGGTTCAGCAGGGGAACATAGCACATAAAACATTCAAAGAAACTTATACTAATTGAATAATATAGGCATGGTGCCGAAATTTACAGAATATCTAGGATTGTTGCTACATGCACCATTCTGGTTAAATTTCATGTGGAAATATGTTGCTCAATAAATGCGCCAGTGAAGAGGTTGAACACTCATCACTTTTACATGGCTCTGTTTATGTGCAGAGTGACGGCACATTAAATGTAGGGTTTTATAAATTTAGCCCTGAACTAAAAACCACCATCAACACCGAGCATGCCTCCAATAACTCGCAATGTCTCAAAGGCTAATACGGAGGAAGCTCAAAAGGTTAAGGATTGTCAGGGAATCAATACAGAGAGGAAGAAGAAGGACATATCAAATATCATGTCTGATTATGATTCTGATAGTTCAGTTGGATCATAAGATGAGTCATGTCTGTTGGCCTATAACAAACAAGATCCAACCAAAACCCAATGGATTCGTTCTGATAGTATGTCTCAATATATCCAAGGTTTTGATGAATTGGAAACCAATCTTGCTATGACTATTCGACATCAAGATTGGGTAAAAGAAAAGTATGAAGGAACAAGAGGAATTCTTGTTGAGCTCAAAGTTCTAATTGAGGAACTTGAAAAACAAGAAGTGGTTGCGGACAAGTCTCTTGAGACATGCTTTAAGAGTTTGAACACTGAAGAGACCTCAGTGTACAACAAGAGCACCACTAGAGATTAAGTTATATGATGTAATACTTAATCTAGAAAAATAGACATGAATTTTTGATTTCTTTCAATGATTGTATTGGTCTATTAAGAATAAAACTATTATGAATAAAATTATTTGATTTATAATTTTTCTTGTGATAGTTTTTGGTTTACATAGCCTATGCTTGAATGCTTTTATCTTATTGCTATGTATGATTATGGGATGTTTGATTTCGGTTTTACTACCTTAATATTCGATCTCATATGTTGTGAACCCTTGTGGTTTGGGTGACTTTTTGATTTAGCAGGATTAAGTTCTAGCCCATGTTGGTAGGCTTTATCAAAGAATCATGAGGGGTTCTGGTAGAAAAAATATGTGAAAAAGTCATAATATGTTGAATCGTTTTTGGTTTAGCATAAAAGCATATGTGTTTCGACGGTTTTCAACTTTTGCTTGCAATTGTTAAAACCGATTTTCAACCTTTCTCTGGTAAAGGCTGGTTGTTGTTATTCTTTAGTTTTTGGCATAAGGATGGCAACATGATGATATTTCGATATCAATTCTCCCTGGAAGAAAATGCAATCATATTGGAGAAGTGGATGCGAAATTTGAGGTAACAATCTTGTTAGTTAATTGTTTTCATGTTTAAGAAAAGCCTGAGTTTATTTCATATATATTTATTGCTTTTGCTTAACAAAATTTCGGTTCAATTGATGTTTATATTCCATTATGTGTGTATGGATGTATGTGTGATTCAATTGGTTCCGGTTAAGAAAAACTATTGTTATCTTTCTTTATTGTGTGGTATTAATTGTTTAGGCTTACAAAATTTCGGTGCAATTGTGGTGCTTTTAATGTCTATGTTGTTTCAATTGCTTCTGGTTGAGGTGAATAATTATGCAAGTTGATTTATTTGGTTTGTATGAATTATTTATGGCTTAACGAAATAAAAGGTGTACGGGATGAGTTGTTTAGTCCAATTCGATTCCGGATAAGAGAAACTAAGTTAATTCTAATCTTAGTTAGACTTATCGAAGTGAGGTTTCGGTTATTCAAGTCTAATCGAATGCCTTAACAAGAAATGCTAGTTAACATGCTAGTTAACTAACCTAGTATTTGTCTTGTTTAAAATTGAAAGGTCTAAGTTTATGGATAATTATAACCTGATGAGAAAAATAGAGTTATCTTTATTTTGGTCTTATCGAATTAAGCGATTGTTTTTGTACAATCGGTTTAGCAAAGAGACTAAGGTGCTTAGTTGTTTTTTGGTTTGCTAAACTAAATTGGAAAAATTGTTTCGGACAATTGTTTCCTTGGTAACATATCAAAATAAAACTACTTGTAGTTTTGGTTTTGATATTGGTTATCAGAACATGATGTGTGGAACCCTCGTGCTTAACTCTACAGGTTGCAAGTCTATTGAGATTTGTTAGATTCTTTCGTGTTGTCCTTTATTTTTTCGTTTCTTTGTCATTATGTGACAAAAAGGGGGAGAAATATATGGAGTAAACAAGTGATACTGGCATTGATTTTTTATTGATTGGTATCACTAAGGAAAAGAACATTGGTACTTAAACGTTTTATCTAAATGAAAGAGTGAAAGCACAGACTAAGAGGGAGTAACATATCATATGAATTGGTATAACAAAGACGTGCGGATTGAATATCTACCTATCTTCCTTAGGGGGAGTATTTTCTTTGTTATTATAACGTCAACATCAACATTTTCAAGGATTGAATGTAAGCAGTTTACTGCGTTGTTGAATCGGGAATCAAGCGTATGTGTAATGAATTATTGTAATTTGTTTATCCATAAGATGTAAGAGTTTTGTCACTAAAATTGACAAAGGGGGATATTGTTAGAGCATAGCTCGGTTGAACCCACCAACCGTTGGTATGTCAAGTTTGGTTGTCATATTTTAGTGAATCAAAACTCATGTTAAGAGTCACTTGATTATGTACTAGAGTCAACTTCGTATAGGTTAGCTTGAAAGTATTAGGATATGAGACTTTACAAGTATTGCGAAGACTTGAATATGTGAAGAAGCAAGGAGCTACAACGACAACAATCATCCTTCCACTTAAGGTTAGTGATATTTGACTTGAACTGTTTCATTCCCTAACGTATCTTTCAAGTCGTGCATATTGAAAACAAAACTGCGAAGCATATTTGAACTTTAGATAGACATAGTATTAAGGAATACAATACGAGATTTATTGCTTAACCATTAAACTTTGTAGATACGACATCGCCATAATAATTTGAATGCTATTGTGATTATGTATGGGTATGAGGTGAGGATTTCATCCTAGGGAACAGTGTTTTACATGTGTTCTAAGGAAGTAAGTTCATAAACTTGTTTGTGAATCGAAAAGGAAATCGCCAGGCATTATTGGTTTTGTTATTCATTGCATATCTTATGAACAACCAATATGTGTGATTGAGTATAATCGTTCAGGACTTGTTGTGTTCTTGGTAGAACTATTCACAAAGGCCTGAGTTATGTATTGGTATGACTTTTATTAGTGAAACCGATCTTAAGTAATCACCTGAGATGGTATGATCGGGTTTGTGATTTTCTGTCTGACCAAATATGGGAAAGGGGAACAGATCCTAGTAAGAGTTGCAGTACATCACAAAGGGGAACCGATCCTATGAACATGTGCAACACATTTTTAGGCAAAGGGGAACCGATCCTATGGACATGTGCGACACATATAAGTTAGATACCATATATATGTGGGGAACCGATCCTAGTACCTAGTCAACCGAATTTTGGAAAGCTAGTGTGACTATGCACAATACTCACATAGAAGGTAGAACCAAAACTTGTCTTGGTAGAACCGTTAAACCCATGATTGTGATTGAATGTTATTTGATCAATCGCATAGTTATTGAAAGTCAGATGAACCAATTCTAAACTTGTTTGGAAGTGTGGCAAATCGGTTTCAAGGTTGTAAGTGTGAAAGAGAACTTACAAAGTTAAGATGTCGACATACTTTGAACACGTGCTATGAATGTTTATTTCTTTAATTATTCAAAGTTATTCCTTAATAGCTAAGGGAAGAGAATCCCAGGATCGAAACATAAATAAGTTAAGAATCTTTTAATTAAGGTAGTTAACTTCATTTTGTAGGGAATAAGAATTAGTAATGTGCCAATTAGAGATTTTTCGAGAGATTTCGATCATTATTTTTGGACAGAGCATTTCCAGGAATTATGGAAACCGAATTTGTGCTTTAATGAATATCTTGAGAATATTTTCAGTTTTGGAAATTCCTTGGTGTCCAAACTTCCTTGTCTATAAATACTTGAAGTTTGCCTTTCTAGCAAACTAATCCTTCGTAACAACAACCTTCCTATTTGTTGTGTTGTTACTGGTGTAGCCGCCTATTCGGAGAGGAGAGTAACCTAATTAGGCGAAATCTCTTACGACCACTCAGTTTAAAGTCTTCTTTGGGATTGAGAATCTCTACGAGTACCGTTGGTGGGAAACTAGATAATTGCGGTTTATCTTTTGTTTTATTTGATTTGATTAACTAACGGTGGTTGAACTTTAATTGCACCTAGTTTGTTTATGCTTGAGAATCTTCTCTTCTGATATAAGATTCACTCAAACTAGTTCAGAGTTTCGATAGGGATCTTTAGACCGTTGTTAGTTCTAAAGACGATCTTGTGATAATCCATTGTTAACGCACTCGCTTACGTGTGTGATTGATCACAAGAGATTCAAGTGATTGTGTGCAGGTGTTTATTGAAGATCTAAGAAGATTTGAAGACAAATAAGATATTGAAGATTTCTGATTTGTGGGTTCATAATCTTTGGTGTGCACAATACTTGTTTCGGTAAAAGAGGATCCAATTAATAATCGGTTTATCTTTGTGATCGATTGGATTGATTAATTGAGTAGATCGGCATCAATACAATTCTTTGGATTAATAGTGTTGTTGGCTTAATCTTAAATGATTACTTCGGTAATAAGATAAATCTAAGATCATAAGATAATTCTTCGGTAATAGTGTTGAACATAAGATAGATCTAAGGACCTGACGAAGGAGTTTATGTTAAGATAAACGGAAGAGCCTTTGTCCAACTCATATCACTTGGTTGAATAGAGTTTATACCAAACAGATTTTTTGTTCCTTTACTCTTTGGAATACGAACCAAAGGAATTGTTCCAAGTACGTGACAAATGTCGGAGGCGTGGGAATACAGACGGAACTAGGTGAACTATAGGTTTAGTTGCTTGGTCTCAACTATACGAAGTTAGGTGTAATTTTGTGTAGCGGCTTAATCCTGAGAGTATTCAATTCTAGACAAGGTCCCGGGTTTTTTTTTGCATTTGCGGTTTCCTTGTTAACAAAATCTTGCTGTGTCATTTACTTTATATTTCTGCATTATAATTGTTTTATTATAATTAAAGTAAATTACACAAACGTTAATTCCTATTTACTTGATAAGTGAATCCTATTGTGTTTGGTTAAGTCCGAACCTTTTTATCAAGTAACATACTTCGTTGTTGTATTATCTCGATCTCGTATCCATAGACGATCACACGAAGTGTGAACCGATTAGTTGTATTGTCTTGACTCAGTCCATAGACAATCACTTTCGGAGAAAGGACTTATAGGTAGGAAAAGTTTTAGCTTGAGGTGTATTTGGGTACCCTCGCCTTTACAGAGAAAGACTAACTTGCGAAAGAATAGTCAATCCAATTCTCTTCCGAGAATTCTAGAAGAGAGTAATGGGAAAAAGGTTTCGGTCGTTCCTAAATGCACTCAGAAGTGGATACCAAATAAAGTCAACGATGATTTGAGTGTGACAAGGAATGATCTCCCAGAAAATTCCATGACTATGGAGAAGGCAATATCCATGATGTTGGAACTTAACAAGTTCTTTGGAAAGATGGATTTGGATGTGAAAGGTTCTAAAAATGATCTCTTTCATGATAATCCAAAAGACACTTGTGGTGAGCAAGACATTGTTCACCTCAACACAACTTGATTGTTTTAAGTGCATCCTCACCAAGGAATGCCCTATTATGTATACGGTGAGGGAAGCACGAGAATTGGGGCACACAGATTATGTTCGGTAAGGCTGTAGAATTTAATTGGATTCTTCTAAAAAGGTATGTCTATAAACTTGAGCAAGATTTGTGTTTTTATTTGCTTAGAGTACTTATAATGATCCATGTACCTTGCTTATAGTTCATTTCTACCGAACTTGATCTGTGTTTAAGGTTCTTAAATGTTTAGGTTTGAAAATAATAGTTCGGGATGTTTGGACTTCGTGGTACACATACCAGGTATGCATACCATCATTTAAAATCAAAATCCAGGGATTTTAGTACGCATACCCGTTTGCATACTGCTCCAGGTCATGAAAATTCGTTTGCAAACCGGTATGCATACTTGACCGTAGACGTCGATATTCGATAAACTTGTTTTGGCCGTAACTTCTTCATCCAAACTCGGAATTACCTCATTCTTTTTGCATTCTCTTCCTTTTTGAATCACCTTCAAAATCGAGATGAGGATTCTTGAACTTGGATGAGTTAATATTGGTCTTTATCCCGTCTCTTGTTTTTGAGTGTTGTGCTCTGTTTCGTCGCACTTGTTCCACTTCTCTTGGACTTGGGCACTTGGATTATTGGAGTACTACTCTTGTAAGCTCATTTGTAGCTTTTACAAGAATGTTGTTGGTGAATCACAAATAAGGAAGTTCAAGAATGGGCAGTAATACGCATTTGTAAGGGATGTGCACAATCATCTTATGTGAACTATGATGCATGGTCTTTATTGACTTTGTATGTTCTTCTTTGTTAAGAAAATATTTTTATACGCCTTTGGTAGCTATTCTTGGTGTAAACCCGTGCGAAAATGATTGATTCTAACTTCTAAGGACAAAGATTAATTTTGAAGTATTAATCTTTATGGTTTTATATATTGCAAATTGTTATGGGATATGTTGTTTACGTCCGTGAACCTTGACTGTCCCATATATGCTCAAAAGTTAACTCTATTACATGTCGGTATGAAAATATTGATAAAAGATAGAATGAACTTTTGACTATAAAAGTTAAGCCTATTATGTCACTATGCAAATATTGATGGAAGATAGGATGAACTTTTGTTTACAAAGATTAAGTCTATTATATGTCTCTATGCAAATAGTGATGAAATATAGAATCAATATTTGTTTATTCCACAGTATTGGTCTTTCCCTTATCCACATCTTTATGTATGTACTGTGTTGCTCCGTAAGTTCTCTTATGTTGAGCATGGCCAATTGAATTGATCATTGTCCTTGTGGTTAATTCAATTGAGATTTTTTGGATACAAATTCATGGTCTATGTGATTTGTTAATGACCAAATAAATCCTTCTTTTCTTGTAAAAGTAAGGTCGCTCTTGTTGTTCTTTCGGGAATGACATTTTATGGGGGAGAGTTCTTAATTGAACTTGTGCTTAATTGCCAAATCTTTGTGGGGAGTGCGGCTGTGGAATACTATAGGGGTTATCTTGTATCTTTATAAACTCCTTGATGATTTCATTTAGTATCGGCTATATGATGGCACCTAAACAAGTTGATATGTTGTTCTCTTTTGGTCATGAAGTATCTCTATGAAAATTTCATGAGGATCCCACTAGTTTTCGTAACTTTGCCAATTTATATTGACAAAAAGAGGGAGAATTAATGTGTAGTTCACACTTACAAATACATATGGTTTACAAATCATTATGTAAGGGGGAGTGGTTTTCATTGTGAAATGAAGTATTGACTAAGGGGGAGTGATACATATCACCATAGTATTGTTGTCAAAGTTATGATAAAATTGAACTTTGATGCTATGTAATGATACTATGACACTGTATAACAATGATTGAGAGCAACTGTTTTCTCATTGTTTAAGCTACGGATCTTCAACAACTATGATGCTGAGTTGAACACATTTTAGAATCATTGGAGTACTTGGAAGTGACGAAGATTTCGAGTAATGTTGAAGAACCAAGGAGATCAAGCATTTGGATGAGAAGGTACAAAGGTTATTTTTTTTTTGTAATCCATATGTATTGATAGTTTTGTCACTAAAATTGACAAAGGGGGAGATTGTTAGAGCACTGCTCGGTCGAACTCGCAAGCGTTGCTATCTCAAGATTGTTTATCAATGTTAGTGATCAAAACTATAAGTCTTGATTTCTAGTCTACTTATACAGTAGAAACTCTATAAATTAATGTTGTTGGGACCACCAAAATTTATTAATTAAGCGAGATATTAATTAACCGATGAAATAATAATTATTAATTAATATATTATTAACTTATAAATAAATTTAACTTTGATCAACAAATAACATAGGTTTAGACAATTCATATGAACAGTTAGAGGGTGATATCAGTCAAGACTTGCAAAATTTGATCGAAAAGTTGAGTTATCGCAATCCAGTGAATGTCATTATGTCGTGAATATCTGGAAGAAAATGAAGTTACGCAATTAATGGCACTTTTCAAAGGGTGCAATCTTGGCACTCTTTCTTTTTATTTCAATCTTGCCTTTAAAAAAAAAAGTTACGCAATTGTTGACTGATGAAGAAATAATTGAGAGCGTTATGGGAACTGATAAAGATGAGAAAAAAAATGATGAAAGTTCTACACTAAACCCCCTTCACGAAACGAGGTTGTCAAAGCGACAAGCACGTTAAATAATTTCTCACTGGGCTATGAAAAGCAACACTTGAAATTCTTAAGATGATAAGAAAAATTAGTTCAGTGTGATATTGATTTCAACAAAAAACAGAAGACAACTGATTTATTTTTCTAGAAATTTTCATAAAACATTAGTGTATTGAATATATATATATATATATATTGGATTATAAATAAATTTATATTTCATATGGGGTCTACATAAATAATCAAAAATGTATTAATTTATAATTTAGCGAATTATTAATTTGGCGCGTTGTCCCCGACTCGGGACCGGCTAAAAATATTATATAAGAGAGTTTATTAAATAATCGAGTATTAATTAATGGAGTTTCTACTGTAGATGTCTCGGACTAGGATAGATTGTATAGTTGAGAATTAGACTTCACGACGTTCATCAATTGAAGACGAAGAACTACGAAGGAGAGCTTGTGGAATTTCATCAACAAAAGGTATGTGGAGACTAAAACTCATCTATCACTTGGAAAGTCTTTTTCTACTCTATCTCCTATATTGAGACATAATTCGTAATGCTATATATTTTTCTACTTTGCACATTTGATATTTCGAGCTGAGTTTAACTCGCTTACATATTTCTCGAAATATGTGTTGGTAAGCTTTCGCTTCAACCAAGTACATCTTATATTCTTGACGAAAGACAAAAGATGATCATGTGAAAATCGCCGAGTAACATCATGGTTTGTGTGATACAATCATTTGATGTAGACTTGGAATGTTTTGTTATGATTATTTCAATAACTTGAAAATTTCTTTGATGCTAATAGTGTGTGAAAATGGCTATTGCCATCCTCTAAGAAAGTTTCAATGATTGATATAGAGTTTAGAACACTTAACAACCATTGGATTATAAACATGTTATGCACTCTTTCATATATGTGATCCATGTCCGGGAACCATATTATGCATACCCGTATGCGTACCTGTTGGTTTGAAAAGTCCGGGAACCTAAGTACACGTACCCGTACGCGTACTGGCGTAACGTTTATGTCTAGAATTTTCTGCTGGGATTGGAGGTATGCGTACACGTTCGCATACTGGCAAAAACCAATCTTGGTCCGGCTACTTAAGTATGCGTACACGTTTGCATACTTGAGTGGTTAAAGTTCTAAAATCGGTTGAGTCATGAACTAATACATTTATATAATAAAGAATGCATTCTTTGCAAACCGTGGCTTTAATGTTCATGAATTGATTTGAGTGAATCAAACCGATTTTGCTTCAATTGTGTTCTTGTATACTTCTATGAGAATATAGCAATTCAACAACTCTATAACTAGTTTCATTTGAGTCATTTGAACTAGTTATGGTTAAGATGAATAAGATTGATATGAGAATGTTCATATAACTAACTTCGGTTAACTACTGTTGAGCCAACATGGTGTACACGTTTAGGTACGGTTACTAAACCTAAATTAATGTAAATTTCATTTGTCTATAACAAGCTAAGTTCGATCTGATGGTTGAAAGATATTAGCTTGAATCTAATCAGGTTTTCATCTAACGGTGAATGTGGAATGCTTTGTTACCAAGGTAACTTAGATTGCAAACCCTGATTTGAAAACTATATAAAGGAGAACTCTAGCAACTGGGAAACCTAATCCCCACACCTTCTGTGTGATACTAGTTGTATAAGCTAAAGTGGATTCTCCTTTAACCTTAGGTTTTTCACGAAACCCTGTAGGTTAACGACTTGAAGACTTCATTGGGATTGTGAAGCCAAAACCAACTATTTTCTTTGTAGTTGCGTGTTCTGATCTTACTTCTGCTATCATGATTGAGTATTATCTTTGCTAAGATTTGCTTGAGATTTATCTCCGATAGGTAAGATTAAAAGTAGTCACAAACATCTTCGTCTCATCGTTTGTGATTCCAAAATATCTTGTTTCGCAACCATACGATTAAGATTATTGTGAGGTGATTGATAATACTAGGTTGTTCTTCGGGAATATAAGTCCGGTTTATCAATTGGTTCCTGTGCACCTTGATTTATCAAAAGACGGAACAAAACTCATAGGTATTTCTGTGGGAGATAGATTTATCTATTCCAATAGACTTTTCGGTGTGAGACAGATTTGTTTATCAAGTCTTCGACTTTGGGTCGTAGCAAATCTTGGTTGTGGGTGGGATCAGCTAAGGGAACAAGTGCGTAAAATCCTGCTGGGGTTCAGAGACGTAAGGAGCACAATTGTACCTTGATCAGTGTGAGATTGATTAGGGCTCAACTACATTCCAGTCCGAAGTTCATTGGTAGTAGGCTAGTGTCTCTAGCGGCTTAATACAGTGAGGTGTTCAAAGCTGGGCTAGGTCCCGGGGTTTTTCTACATTTACGGTTTCCTCGTTAACAAAATTTTTGGTGTCTGTGTTATTTCTTTTCCGCATTATATTTTGTTATATAATAGAAATATCACAGGTTGTGCGTTGAGATCAATCAATTAAATAATCCAACCTTTGGTTGTTGATATAAATTGATTGACACTTGAACATTGGTCTTTGCTACCGTTCAAGTTATTTCTCTCATTCAATTGGGCTTGCAAATTTCTATTTGCTGATTGCAGATTGAATTGAGAAATTGAGATATAAACTCTTTGATATAATTTTCTATAGATTGAGTCTGACTGTCTAGTTCATTCTCTTGAAAGTATATTGGAGTTTTGTCCATACAGATTGCTTAGCAAAATATTGGGTGTGGTTGTTAGACCCCCACTTTTTCACTTGTTGAATCGATTGGCGAAATTTTTTTCTTTATGGTTCGAACACATACAAAATCGGTTCATTCGACAAGACCAAAATAAAGATCAGAATTAGATTTTTTTTCCCCATCATGCTCTAATTATTCAGACAATAACTTAGACCTTTCCCTTTAGATAAGACAAACACTAGGTTAGTTAACTAGTTTTTCTTGTCACGGCATTCAATTAGAATTGAACTGAATCCTCCAATTTATAAGTCTAACTAAGATCAGAATTAAATTAGTTTCTCTTATTCGGAATCAATTGGACTAAACAAATGACCCCGTATATTGTTAAGCCAAAAACAATAGGTACAAACCAAAATAAATTGACTTGCACAATTATTTTCTTAACTAGAAGCAATTGAACAAATATAAACGTTACAGCACCGCAATTGCACCGAATTTCGTAAAGCAAAAACACTTGATACCCAACAATAAAGAAGATATCAAACCATAAGCCAAATAAATTGACACAGTTTTTCTTAACCGGAAACAATTGAATCACATAAACATCCATACACATCATAATGGAACATATCAATTGTACAGAAATTTTGTTAAGCAAAAGAAAAATATATGCGATATAAACAGTCTTTTCTTAAACAGGAAAACGATTAACTAACAAATAAAATCGTTACCTCAATTTCCGCATCCACTACTCCCCAAAAAGATATATCATTAAGCGCAAGTTCAAATAAGAACTTTATCCTAGTGTGTTGGCATCCTCTCGCAGGAACAAAAGAACAACAACAAAAGTAACCTTTACCAGAGAAAGGTTGAGTCGGTTTTAACTAATGCGTGCCAATTACAAAAGTTGAAAACCCGGAACACATATGTTATGCTAAACACAACTCATGTAAACATTAATTGATTCAACATGTTGTGACTTTTCACATATGAGTTTCAATCAGAATACCTTATGATCCTTTGATAAAGCCTACCAACATGGGCTAGAACTTAATCCCGCCAAACCAAAAAGCCACATAAATCATAAGGGTTACACCATATGAGATCGAATATTAAGGTTAATAAAAACGAAATCACATAGCAAATAAATATAGACATTCATACACAGGTTTTTATGGGTAAAAATCGTTTCCGCCGATTTCGGTAAATTCGGTAGGTGAGTGAGAAACTGGTTTAAACCCTAAACAAATGTGTTGCACGTGAGCACTTTCTAGATTCGAGAGATCAATCTGTACAAGTCCGACCTAAACCAAGAAATGGCCGTTCCAGACTTGCTTCGGTCACAAAGTGGAGGAGAAGGGTTGATTTGGGGAGGGAAGCAAAGAAAGGTGTTGAGACCGGAATAGTGCAGGAGAGTAGTGTCTCGACTTGTATCGAGAAAGTGAAAGCTTAGGAAGCTTGCAAGAGATGAAAGCTTTTTTAGAGAGCTTGCAAAGTTGCCTTTTCCGAGAGTGTTGTATTTTTCTCCCGACCGAGACACATTTGTCTGGTGGAAATAGGTAAGACCTATTTATACAAGTCGAGATTGAAACGTACCCTGGCCTCATGAAGGAAGAGAGTAAAGGGTGAAATAATGGGAGGAGGTGGTAACCGCATGGTGTTTATGGGTGAAAACGTTTTCACAATTATTTCCTCATTTATTTGACCGCTTTATTCCTATTCACGCTTTATTAATGTGAGCGTAGTGTACGATGCATGCTGTGACCGCCAAACCAAGACCCTGGAAAGCATCCCCCAGTTTGTGTTGATGTCTTGAGTGTTGGTTGCACCTTAAGTGCAAGTGGCGCTGCTAGTGGCGCGTGTGGCATGTGCCAATGGCATGTGCGGAATGCCTTTGTTGCGGGTTGCACCTAGAGTGCAAGTGGCAATGCCAGAGCTGCTAGTGGCATGTGTCAATGGCATGTGCGGAATGCCTTGGTGGGAGGTTGTACGTTGAGTGTAAGTGGAAATGCCAGAGCTGCTAGTGGCGTGTGTGGCATGTGCGGAATGCCTTGGTGGTAGGTTGCACGGTTTGCAAGTTAGGCTACCAGCGTGGGTTTTGGCATTTGTCAATGGCACGCATGGCCATTAGGGCCACGTCCTGGTAAGAAAATCTACCAGCGATGCATGTTGGCATGTGCCAATGGCATGCTCGGCCATTAGGGCCACGTCCGGGTAAGAAAAGCTACCAGTGATGCGTGTTTGCATGTGCCAATGGCATGCTCGGCCATTAGGGCTACGGCCTGGTAAGAAAAGCTACCAGCGATGCGTGTCGGCATGTGCCAATAGCATGCTTGGCCATTAGGGCCACGGCTTGGTAAGAAAAGCTACCAGCGAGCGTGTTGGCATGTGCCAATGGAATGCTCGACCATTAGGGCCACGGCCTGGTATGAAAAGCTACCAGCGATGCATGTTGGCATGTGCCAAGGGCATGCTCGGCCATTAGGGCCACGTCCTGGTAAGAAAAGCTACCAGCGATGCGTGTTGGCATGTGCCAATGGCATGCTCGGCCATTAGGGCTACGACCTGGTAAGAAAAGCTACCAGCGATGCGTGTCGGCATGTGCCAATAGCATGCTTGGCCATTAGGGCCACGGCTTGGTAAGAAAAGCTACCAAATGAGCGTGTTGTCATGTGCCAATGGCATGCTCGGCCATTAGGGCCACGGCACGATAAGAAAAGCTACCAAATGATGCGTGTTGGCATGTGCCAATGGCATGCTTGGCCATTAGGGCCACGGCTTGGCAACAAAAGCTACCATCGAGCGTGTTGGCATGTGCCAATGGCATGCTCGGCCATTAGGGCCACGGCCTGGTAATAAAAGCTACCAGCGATGCATGTTGGCATGTGCCAATGGCATGCGTGGCCAATTTGGCCTAGGTTGCACGGTTTGCAACCTAGGCGCGGGCGCTACTTTGGCATGGCGCGGCTAGGGCCAAGGTAAGGGTGTTTGGCTTGGCGTGGTGCGACCAGCGTAGCTAGGGACAAGGCAGAGTGCGTTCGGCATGGCGCGGCTAGCCTGGGTTAGGTGTGGATGGCATGATTTGCCATTGGCACGGAGGCGCGGCCAGCATGGTTGGCATGCTTTGGCGCGTTTGGTGTGACTAGCATAGCTAGGGCCAAGGTAGAGTGTGTTTGGCATGGCGCGCCTAGCTTGGGATAGGTGTGGCTGACATGATTTGCCATTGGCACGGAGGTGCGTCTAGCATGGTTGGCATGCTTTGGCGCGTTTGGTGTGACTAGCATAGCTAGGGCCAAGGCAGAGTGCATTTGGCATGGCGCGGCTAGCTTGGGCTAGGTGTGGCTGGCATGATTTGCCATTGGCACAGAGGTGCGTCTAGCATGGTTGGCATGCTTTGACGCGTTTGGTGTGACTAGCATAGCTAGGGCCAAGGCAGAGTGCGTTTGGCATGGCGCGGCTAGCTTGGGATAGGTGTGGCTGACATGATTTGCCATTGGCACGGAGGTGCGGCTAGCATGGTTGGCATGCTTTGGCGCGTTTGGTGTGACTAGCATAGCTAGGGCCAAGGCAGAGTGCGTTTGGCATGGCGCGGCTAGCTTGGGCTAGGTGTGGATGGCATGATTTGCCATTGGCACGGAGGTGAATTAGGGTTTTGTTCGTTGTAACCCTAATTTGAAAAAATACCCCCTATTAATTACTGACTACATGCATTGAATGTTCTAATAAATGTGTCACTGGTCACATTAGGTTATTCGGGGTTTTACGATTTTACCCTTTGTCTAAAAACCACCATCAACATTAAATCCCCTGCTAAGCTCGGAACAGGAGCTTTGTTGCGAGGTAAGCATAAGATGGTGACAAACTATCAGCAGTAAATCGTAAAGAAAATTGAGGAGGCTTGTCTGACCTTTTTATAAATAGGATTTGGAATCCTTGCCTCTGGCAGTTTTGCACAAATCGGGAGGTTGGTCCGATTGGGGAGTCAACATCATTGAGAGACAGGAAGCTGGGCGGCATTGAGATGTTGGCGCGAGTTGGGAAACTGAGCGTGCTAGTTGGTGGGACCGGCGCAAGGTGGGGAAGCTGAGTGTGCTAGCTGGCACGACTTGGGCGGTCATTGGGAAGTTGGCGCAATTGGTGAGACCGGTGTGGCTTGGGCGGTACTGGGGAGTTGGCGCAACTGGTGGGACCGGTGCAACTTGGGCGATGTTGGGAAGTTGGGCGCCCTTGTGGGCCCGCACGATTTTTTGTAAAGGTAAATCCTTCCTTATTTCAGAATCTTCACGCCCATATATATAAAATCCATTTCTCTCATCTTGCACTTTGTTCTTTCATCTTTTCATACTAGCGGCAGAGTCCCAAAGAAAACCGGCTTCCATGTATGTCTTCCATTACTTCTCTTGTTTCCCTTTTCATGTAGGTGCAAACCCTAAGAGTAGGCGTTTTTCTTTTATAATCCTTGCGATGATATTGCGCATATGATTTCTTGGCGTGCTTCTTGTAGAAAATATTGTATATATGCACCCAAGGGAAATACTGCATATATGATTCGAACCCGTAGAAAAATGCTCCATACATAATTTTGAACCCGAAGAAGGATACCATGGACGCATTCGAGCCCGTAGAAAATACTGCGTATATAGTTTTGAACCCGAAGAAGGATACCGCAGACGCACTTGAGCCCATATAAAATACTGCGCATATAATTTTGAACCCGAAGAAGGATACTGCAGACGCACTTGAGCCCGTATAAAATACTGCGTATATAAAATTTTGAACCCTGAAGAAAATACTGCGTGTGCAGTTTTGAACCCGTAGAGAATACACCTTTTTTTTTTTTTTTTTTTTTTTTTTTTTTTTTTTCAGGTTCTCCTTTTGTTGGGTGCGGTTATGTGTCAGGGAGATAATTTCGTCTTTCTCTGTTTGTTTTGTGCAGATATCTTGTTACCAAATTGTTATGAAGAAATCCGACAAGATGTTACCTGAACAAAATTTCGCTTCGAAGGATGTTCATAGTTCCAAACCAAACACGGATGATGAATTCTTTGCCAAACCTCTCGCCCCTGCTCGGAAGAATCACCCAGGTTTTGTGCCAATTTTGTTAACCAGTGGTGAAGATAAAAAGAAAACACGTTCAGTTCGCCCAGAGAACACCATACGGTTCTGTCTTCATAAAGGGGTATATTCTTCTTCCCAACATTGATTTCAGGATGTGTCAAAGCCCATTGCGTTCTTTTGATAGATGGGTTGAGTTCATGGTGAGTAAGGAGCACATAAATACCAACTTGACTCGAGCGCAGATTATTGATGCTGTCAGAGCTTCAGTAAATCTCCAGATTAGGAAGGTGTTGATGGTGGATTTTCATTTAAGGTTAAAATTGTAAAAAACCAGAAAATCATGCGCTGAAATCTTGTAAAAGATAAAGCCATTAATAAGTGTCGGATACTCTCTCACTTAATTCACCTAGAATGGAGCATGTGGCAACAATCCCATTCTGTGAATACATGAAATTCATCCAGGATGGAGCATGTAGCAACAATCCCATATACCCTGTGAATTTCTAGCATTATTAATTAATGCGCAATCAGCCTTGTATTTCTTGTACTCATTATCGGTGCGGCATGACGATCGAGTGTTGCTCTTACGAGCAACACGAACCTCCAAGCATTATAATGAAACCATGTACGAAATACCCGTACAGGCTGACTCTCGATGTGTTATACTAGCCCGATTGAGCCCCTCTCGGTGTGTTATACTAGCCCAATTGAGCATCCAGACTGACCGTATCAGTCCGGATATGATCACAGTCATCCAACTACACAAGCGTGATTGGATGACCCAGATCAATTCCATCACCCCCAAGCAGGTATGGAATATCCACTGCCGAACCAACGCGGACCCCGCATGGTCGGCCTCCCCAGAGATTGGCCTAGCTTGCCAAAACGTCCAAACCATAGCAGTATGGGCGGAAAACCCTAAATTAGGGTTTGCGGCATATTACATGTGTCGCAAAACAGTCTCAACCATCCATCTTCGCAGGTATAGATGGAGGGTGTAGATGTAGATTCAAAGGGCCCAGAGCATGTCAACACAATCACCGTGGGCCCGCCTACATACCTGACCAATCGGTCAGGACCAACCATGGTTGGTTATCCTAATTCGTGCTCCCAAACAGAGCATGGTTACACGGCCGTGAAACCCAAATTAGGGTTTTGAGCATCACGAGCGTCCATCTTCTCCGGCACGAATGGAGGGTCCAAGATTAGATTAAGCATGTCCGGTCATACCAAAGATGACCACCGTGGACCCATCTATCCCCTCACCTGATCGGCCAAGGCATATCATGCCTGGTTGTTCCAAGACGCGCGCCCAAACTCGCGTGGTCACACCTCCCAAACCGCAAACTAATCTCAACCGCTCAACTTCGCTGGACGATTTGAGTGGCCCAGATCACGTTTTCATGGGATATTCAGGTATAGGCGTGAACACCAGCCTACCACCTTCACACTGCACCGATCGTCCAAGACCGACCAAGATTGGTCACCTTGGAACGTGCGCCCGAAGTGGGCATGACGCGCGGCTATTGCGGCATTTGGTTTTCTATCACAAATTGATCTCGACCATTCAACTTCACCGGAAGAATTGAATGGCCCAGATCATACTTTCGTGAGGTAATGGGTATAGGCGCCTACACCGTCATGCCGTCTACACGCATGTACGGTCGGCCTGGCCAAAGTCATATCCCAAGCTGGGATTCGACCGGTCAAGAGGGATGCTTGCGCACCTCTTCTAAAACCCTAATTCCACCAACGGTCGCAGATGAGTGTCTCAAAGATCATCTCGTCCGTCCAACTTCACCGGCTTGGTTATACAACCTTGGTCAGTTATTCAACTTAGCATTACATGCTACCTTTCGTGGATCCACGATCCACATATTCCAGACATCAATCAGTCACAAACTTGGGGGATACATACTGGGGTATTGGTCTAGCGGTTTACAGCGTGCAGCGTGCAACGCGCCATCACAAGAACGTGTTAGGATGTTATGGAAAATTAGCGATGACAGGAGAAGTGGGCAAGACTGATCGCGTAGCACCGACACACAACTCCACTACTCCATCACTCCACTTCCTCCACTTCCCGCGAGAGACGTGAATAAGGCTCAATGACTTGTATAAATAGGTTCTCCTCCCTATTTCCACCAACAGAGCAAGTCCAGACAAAAACAGAAACCAAGTGTTAATACAAAAACACCGAAATCGATAGCTTGCATCCTGTAAGTTTGTTCGACTTTTCATTACAAGTCATAAGCAAGCCAACACCTTCACAATCTCAACACCTTCTTCGATTCCCTCCCTAAGATCAACCCCATCTCCTTCACTTTGTGACCGAAACAAGTCTGGAACGGCCATTTCTTGGTTTAGGCCGGACTTGCACAGATTGATTTCCGAATCTACAAGCACTCACCGCGCAGTGCATTTGTTTAGGGTTTAGATTCATTTCTCATCCACACACCCCAAATTACCAAATCCGGCAGGAATAGTTTTCACCCATAAACAATTGGCGATCACGGTGGGACGTTGATCTCTCGGTTGTAAAGTCAATTTCTTCAATACCACTCAATCAATTTCGAGATGGTTGGTCTTAGGACCGCCTCGACAGCCTCAAATCCCGATGGTTCCTCCAACGGAGATACCCCTCCTCCTAACGGCGTATCTGGTGGCATGATCAGGAGATTTCCAACATTAAGCGAACTAGCACGGGTACAGGAAATTCACACCAAGAACATGGAGCTAATCAAAGAAACGGTAAACGGCATACTTGATATCCTCATCAAGATGACATCAGAGATGAGCGTTCCAGAAACCTTTGCACCGGGGACTAGTCCCCCTCAGATCAACAGTTTTACTACGAACCAGAGGCTAGTGGATCAGGAAGCGGCATCTCTAGTGGAAAGCTTGTGTGAACTCTTGCACCTCCCGAAGAATCAATGGGCAGAGACGTTTGCTGCAGTTAATAAAATAGCTCTGGACGTACACCTGACTCCTTCTCGTCCAGAAGTCTTAACTACATCGGAAATATCTCAGTAAATAATATTACATTCACGAAAGACGACATGATGGCGAGAGGAAGGTCACAACCGGCCCTACATGTTACCGCTCACATAAAGGGTTCGAGTTCAGGAGGGCCCTCGTCGACACAGGAGCATCTTCAAATGTGATTACTCTCAAGACTCTCAAGACAGCCAAGGTTAGCCTATGCAAGATTGTACGACATCCCACCACGATGACGGACTTGAAGGAAATCGGACCAAAGACATACGAGTATGTCAATCAATTTATCGGTAGGACCCGTTCGATCCAAGAGGAAAGTTTGAAGTCATAGAAAAGGAGCCGGACTACCATATGATACTTGGGGAGACCATGGCTTCACGACAACAAGGTCATTCCCTCAACGTATCACCAGTTCCTGAAGACCATGCTAAATGAGAAAGTTATCCGCATTCCTGCATCATTGTCTTCGTACGCACCAATATACGGAGTGGAGCTGTTCGAGCCAAAAGGTACCTCGCAGAGGAGATCAGACAAAGTCCTGTGCACCCCACTACCCACGTGGGCTTAAATCCAGGAAGAAGACCGATTTGCATCACTGAGGGCCAAGCACCACGACATGCCTTCTCTGACGAGGTGTCCATCTTTATCCAGTGAAGCTTCAACCCACGTTCACACCAAAAGGGAACGCACTTTTGAAGCAAAACGTGACTAGAAGGGGAAGACAATATACCGGCGCCGCTGTTAGCAATTAGCAGGAGAGACTGGCACCCAGTCTCTCCGCCCAATTGAATGCTGCAAGAACGACGGAATACAAGAGGAGGTATTGGACGCCCCGCGACAACTACAAGATGGAACCAATTCCACGGCCGAAGAGCTCGAGACTATTAACATCGGGAATGAAGAATCTCCTAGGCCGGTCTCTATCAGTTCGACTCTGTCCACAGACGAACGTACGAGTCTTGTTAAACTACTCAAGGAGTACCAAGATGTGTTCGCTGGACATACGAGGAAATGCCTGGTCCGGATGAAAAATTGGTCACCCATCACTTACATGTCATACCCGGATCCAAGCCAATCAAGCAATCTCCGAGGCAATTCAGACATGAGGTAGAAGAACAAATCAAGAACGAAATTCAGAAGTTACTAGCTGCTGGCTTCATCAGACCTATTCATCATCCGACCTGGTTAGCCAATGTGGTCCCAGTAAAGAAGAAAATCGGACAGATTCGGTGTTGCGTGGATTTCAGAGACCTGAACAAGTGCTGCCCCAAGGACGACTTTCCCCTGACTAACATCGACATGTTAGTAGACGCCACTAGCGGGCACGGCATGTTTTCCTTCATGGATGGTTACAGCGGCTACAATCAGATAAGGATGTATGAGCACGATGCAAGTAAGACAGCCTTCCGAACCCCTCTTGGCAATTTTTACTATACCGTTATGCCATTCGGTTTAAAGAACGCCGGCGCAACGTATCAACGTGCTATGACGGCAATCTTCCATGACATGATGCATAAACAAGTAGAAGACTACGTAGATGATATTGTGGTCAAGTCAAGGGCTCGAGCAGATCACACCAACGTCTTACGGCAAGTGTTCGAGAGGTGTCGAGAATACAAGTTGAAGATGAATCCTTTGAAATGCGCTTTCGGTGTCTCTTCAGGCAAATTTCTAGGGTTACAAGTAACCACGGAAGGGATTAAGGTAGACCCGTCCAAGACTCAAGCTATCCTCACAATGCCGCCTCCACGAACTGTGAAGGAACTCCAAAGTTTCATGGGCAAGGTAAACTACATCCGACGTTTTATACCGGGTCTAGCCCAACTTGCCGCCTCATTCACTCCCTTGCTAAAGAAAGGAGCTAGCTTCATTTGGACCACAACCCAGCAGGAGGCTTTTCAAAGATTCAACGAATACTGTCATCTCCAACCATTATGAAGTCTTCTGCACAAGGAAAGCCGCTATATCTCTACACTGCCTTCAGTGACACCGCAGTGGGAGCTCTACTCGCTCAGGAAGACGACGAGGGAATCGAACATCCCATATACTACTTCACCGAATATTGAGAGATGATGAACTCGTATACCCCGAGCGGAAAAAGCATGTTTAGCCTTGATCCATTCCATTCAAAAGTTCAGGCATTACCTCTTGTCTAATAGGGTGATACTCGTGTCTAAATCGATCCCGCAAAGTTTTTACTTTCAAAGCCGGTCCTGACGGAAGGAAGGGCAAGTGGCTTCTCCAAATGTCGAGCTGGACATAACGTGTGCGTCACCTAGAGCTATCAAGGGTCAAGCGGTTGCAGACTTATCGGCGGCATTTCTGGAGAAGGCACTACGGGGCTACACGAAGATCTCCCCGGAGAATTTCCAGACGTCTCTGTTTTGGAAGAAGAAGTGTGGCTCTTGTATTTTGATGGCTCTCTGCTACCCCTAGCGATATCTTTTGGAGGAGCGGGCGTGGTATTAGTATCTCCAACCGGGAAGTATTCTCACACTCCTTCAAGCCGGACTTCGAATGCACCAACAACTCGGCGAGTATGAAGCCTTCCTCATAGGGTCACAATAGCCAAGCAAGTGGGAGTCACGCGCCTGGAGATAAGAGGTGACTCCAAGTTACTGGTGAATCAGATGAATGGGGTATACGCACTAAAAGAAGTAACGCTAGCTCCATACCGATTAGAAGCACAGAGGTTACTGAATTATTTTTCTGATGCAACCATAACCCATGTCAATCGCAGCAACAACAAACACGCCGACTGTCTAGCAACACTGGCTTCCAAATTGAAGTTCGAAGGTTTGGAAGAAACCTTGACAGTAAAGAGGAGAACCATAGAATCGACATGGTTATCACAATACAAAGACACCAAGACCGATAATTGGCGAACTCCGATCATTCAAGAGCTCAACAGCTCACTCTCCCAAGGAAAGGTCAGTCTTAAAACCTGCGAGAACTTCTTCATGCTTCATGGTATCTCAGTATTATCGGAACCCTGGATGGTTCCCTGTCAAGATGTCTTTGGGATGACGAAGCACAACTACAAACTGAATCATGTTCACAACGAAATTTGTGGACAATCACTGGTGGTAACGCTTTACCGACGACTCCAACGTCTGGGCTATTACTGGCCAGGGATGGAGGCTCAATCCAGACTACTTCAGAAGTCCTGCTAAAATTGCCAAGCACCGCCACATCAATTGGAAATTTTTAACGTGAATCACACTGGGGACTGGAGAGAGCCATACATTAGTTATCTCCGTGACGGAATGACTCCTGCCAATCAAAAGGATGCTATCAAGATAAAACAGAAGGCCAAGCGGTTCGTATTGCACGAAGGGATTCTCAGATCGCAAGAGCTTCGGAGGTGATCTACTACGATGCCCGGGCCGGGAGGAAGTCCCAGTCATGTTTGAAGGAGACACACGAAGGAGAACATCAAGGGAAGAGGAAACTGTTTCTCCAGATACACGAGAAATACTATTGGCCGACCATGGAGGATGACGTAGCCGCTTTCGTTCAAAGCTGTCACAAATGCCAAATTCATGGGAAACTTGGTCATGCGCCTTCCACCCCTCTACACTCGATAAGCAGTCCATGGCCATTTACAGACTGGGACCGGACATCATCGGGAAAATCAACCCTCCGTCATCAAAGCAACACGAGTACATCATAACCGCGACAGAGTACTTCACCAAATGGGTAGAAGCCATCCCCCTACGAGGGACTACAGGAGCAACGATTGCGGCTTTCATCAAAGAGCATATCATTTGTCGTTTTGGTATGCCTAAGCATATCATCACTGATAATGGCACTCCCTTCGCCAATAAACAGGTACGAGAGCTACTTGAAGAGTATGGCATTAAACAGTTCTTCTCCACCATCTACTACCCTCAAGGGAACGGACAAGCCGAAAGTACCAACAAGACATTGATCCGGATCATCAATGAACAAAGACACGATAACCCTAGAGAATGGCATGACCAGTTACCAATGGCGCTATGGGCATACCGGACATCACCCAGAAGCTCCATTGGAGTTTCCCCATACTCACTTGTTTACGGAGCGGATGCAATTCTACCAGCAGAGATCAAAATCCCATCAGCCAGGATTGCAACGGCAACCGGGATCTACTGGAACGAATCTGAAACCTCTAACTCTAGAGTAGTGGAGTTAGACACTCTGGATTTCATAAGAAGCAAAGCAGAAGAACGCATTCAGGTATACAGGATTAGAATTTCCAGAGCATACAACAAAACTGTGAAATCACGTGTTTTCAAAGTGGGAGATTTGGTTTTGAAAACGGCCAAACACATCCAACAAGACATGTCCGCACAAAGTTCTCACCGAAATGGGAAGGTCCTTACACAGTCACCAAGGCTTACAATTCTGGCTACTACAAGATCATTAAGGTGGACGGAGGCAAATTGGAAGCAGTCATCAATGGAAAATGGCTCAAGTCATATCATGCCTGACCACTATATGCTCTGTCAACAATACATGCATTTATTTTCATTACATGTTTGAATCACCAATTATATTCAGAGATGCATCAATGAAAAAACCCGTTTCACCAATCAAAAACCAATACAATTTATTCCACAAAGACGTTCAAAAACTTTTGGCATAAATGAATGCAGATGAATGCGACTTAGAGGAGGCCATCTAGTAGATTATAGTTCCTTGAGAGCATCATCTCCAGTCTAGCCTGATATCTCTCTGTCCTTTTCCTCAAGTCCCGTCTTCGCCCGCTATACCTTCCGTGATTCCGCATCCGAGCCTTTTCCTCTTCCAAGATAGCTTTCGCAGCAGAACAACGTTTACGAGGATACCAACGATCAACCTTGATGATATCAAGACGCTGCCGCAGCCAGCCCACATTGAACTCCATGGATTCGCAGGTAGATACCATATTCTCCCACTTTTCAAGGCTTGATTCGGCAACGTTTCGGATAGAAATGTTCTCCATCTCAGCAATCATGGGAAGAAGACAGTTTACCGTGGTGACCAGAGCAGATGAACAGTGCCGGAACACATTCCTGGTTGCGATATGACCATACTTTCTCCATAACTTCGTGTAAAGAGGCACGAACTCCTTCCGCACTAAGAATCCACCGACGTCTCGGTAGCTGGAGGATAAACATTTCATGCGAACATCGAATGAAAGACCCGCATTGGGGTATTCATAAGATGAGACACCCGGATCGGCATCTTCGAGGTCGACGGGGTAGGCGTGTTTGATTTTGAAGGAAGAGGACTGTTTAAGTCATCATCATCGATAACCGTCACACATGTTCCGGTAGGATATCTCTGCAAGAATGAGAAGATTATTCACCTGATCATTATGAAGAACAAGCAATTGTTCAGAAAAAAAAAAGGAGATACGAACCAGTATTATCTTCTTGACTTGGAGAACACGAGCAAGGGATCCATCATGAAGCTCAGACGCAGGTCGTGCACGTTTAATGGAAGGTCCTTGACGGTATGAAGAAGACGATCCACTAGTGTTCGACATGATAAGGAAACGGAGTTTCTACGAGAAAGCCCTATTGTAAAATCGTAAAAGTGGTTCAGAATCTCTACACTTGCATATATGCTGAGGAAACCCTAAAACGATTACGACGCCCGATATATGGGGATACGACACCGACCAAGTCAGGCTTTCTTTTGAGCCCTAATCAAGAATCATAAGAACATCTGGATACACGAGCGATTCAACCAGCAGTGTGTAAGCACCCACGGCCAGAATCCCTCCAGGCAGGGGACTTAATGTAAATACCCTAAGGAAGGAAGCAGGTCCATCAAGGCTTGAGATCGCGCACGTATAGAGGATTGCCCACGGCCAGAATCCTCCAGGTAGACTTCCTTTATCTTGTCTTCTTACGTTTGTATATGTCACCATCTCATGCCTACCCCACAATAGTGTAACCATTATGTGCTAGGCAGGGGACTTAATGTTGATGGTGGATTTTCATTTAAGGTTAAAATTATAAAAAACCAGAAAATCATGCGCTGACATCTTGTAAAAGATAAAGCCATTAATAAGTGTCAGATACTCCCTCACTTAATTCACCTAGATTGGAGCTTGTGGCAACAATCCCATTCTGTGAATACATGAAATTCATCCAGGATGGAGCATGTAGCAACAATCCCATATACCCTGTGAATTTCTAACATTATTAATTAATGCGCAATCAGCCTTGTATTTCCCGTACTCATTATCGGTGCGGCATGATGACGATCGAGTGTTGCTCTTACAGAGCAACACGAACCTCCAAGCATTATAATGAAACCATGTACGAAATACCCGTACAGGCTGACTCTCGGTGTGTTATACTAGCCCGATTGAGCCACTCTCGGTGTGTTATACTAGCCCGATTGAGCATCCGGACTGACCGTATCAGTCCGGATATGATCACGCCATCCAACTCCACAAGCATGATTGGATGACCCGGATCAATTCCATCACCCCCAAGCGGTATGGAATATCCACTGCCGAACCAACGCGGACCCCGCATGGTCGGCCCTCCCGAAGATTGGCCTAGCTTGCCAAAACGTCCAAACCATAGCGGATGGGCGGAAAACCCTAAATTAGGGTTTGCGGCATATTACATGTGTCGCAAAAACAGTCTCAACCATCCATCTTCGCAGTATAGATGGAGGGTGTAGATGTAGATTCAAAGGGCCCAGAGCATGTCAACACAATCACCGTGGGCCTGCCTACATACCGACCAATCGGTCAGACCAACCATGGTTGGTTATCCTAATTCGTGCGCCTAAACAGCATGGTTACACGGCCGTGAAACCCAAATTAGGGTTTTGAGCATCACGAGCGTCCATCTTCTCCTAAGACGAATGGAGGGTCCAAGATTAGATTAAGCAGTCCTGGTCATACCAAAGATGATCACCGTGGACCCATCTATCCCCTCACCTGATCGGCCAAGGCATATCATGCCTGGTTGTTCCAAGACGCGCGCCCAAACTCGCGTGGTCACACCTCCCAAACCGCAAACTGATCTCAACCGCTCAACTTCGCCGGACGATTTGAGTGGCACAGATCACGTTTTCATGGGATATTCAGGTATAGGCGTGAACACCAGCCTACCACCTTCACACCAGACCGATCGTCCAAGACCGACCAAGATTGGTCACCTTGGAACGTGCGCCCGAAGTGGGCATGACGCGCGGCTATTGCGGTACTGGTTTTCTGTCACAAATTGATCTCGACCATTCAACTTCACCGGATGAATTGAATGGCCCAGATCATACTTTCGTGAGGTAATGGGTATAAACGCCTACACCGTCATGCCGTCTACACGCATGTACGGCCGGCCTGGCCAAAGTCATATCCCAAGCTGGGATTCGACCAGGCTGAAGAGAGATGCTTGCGCACCTCTTCTAAAACCCTAATTCCACCAACGGTCGCAGATGAGTGTCTCAAAGATCATCTCGTCCGTCCAACTTCACCGGCTTGGTTATGCAACCCTGGTCAGGAGTTAATTGGTCAGTGAGGCGTCATCTCCCATCACTTTACCACACCATGATGCAGTACCTGCATAAAATACACACGATACTTCATAGGTATCAACTTTCTGAATAACGCAGTTATTCAACTTAGCATTACATGCTACCTTTCGTGGATCCACGATCCACATATTCCAGACATCAATCATGTCACAAACTGGGGGATACATACTGGGGTATTGGTCTGGCGGTTTACAGCGTGCAGCGTGCAACGGGCCATCACAAGAACGTGTTAGGAAGTTCTGGACAGTTAGCGATGACAGGAGAAGTGGGCAAGACTGATCGTGTAGCACCGACACACAACTCCACTACTGCATCACTCCACTTCCTCCACTTCCCGCTAGAGACGTGAATAAGGCTCAATGACTTGTATAAATAGGTTCTCCTCCCTATTTCCACCAACAGAGCAAGTCCAGACAAAAAACAAACCAAGTGTTAATACAAAAATACCGAATCGATAGCTTGCATCCTGTAAGCCGGTTCAGCTTTCTGTTACAAGTCATAAGCAAGCCAACACCTTCACAATCTCAACACCTTCTTCACTTCCCTCCCTAAGATCAACCCCATCCCCTTCACTTTGTGACCGAAACAAGTCTGGAACGGCCATTTCTTGGTTTAGGCCGGACTTGCACAGATTGATTTCCGAATCTACAAGCACTCACCGCGCAGTGCATTTGTTTAGGGTTTAGATTCATTCCTCATCCACACACCCCAAATTACCAAATCCGGCAGGAATAGTTTTCACCCATAAACAGAAGGATATCTCGGGCTTGGTTGCTTTCATCTCCAGATGGTGTTCGGACACCCATACGATCATATGTAGATGGGGTGAAATAACTTTCTCTTTGGAGAGTGTGGCTCTCTTGCTGAATCTTCCGGTAACCGGGAATCTTAATATCCAGTTGTCCGAAGGTGAGGAGAAGATGCGGGGTGACCTTGCCGCTAAGTTGGGAGATTTCGCTCGAAAAGACTCCACCGCGAAGTCGAAGGATTCGTCCGAAAGAGGATGAAAGGTGCTTTTACAAATGGTGGATATCTCAATGGTTTCCTGACGAGCCGGAACCTAAACGAAAAGCAATGATCTTCATGTTGCAGCATTTTTGGCTCTCTCGGTTGTCTAGAGACATTTTTGATGACGGTTCGGCAAGAAGGAAATAAGAACAGTTGCTAGTGATTGCCGTGAAGTTGGCAAAAGGTTAAGTTCTTCCCATTGGCAAGCTATTCCTTGGTTCCCGTATGTGCATCTCGGATCACCTAGTTGCGAACATGCGAGTTTCGAATGGTTTCATGAAAGTGGATTCATATGTGCACGTTGCTTTTATGCAAGCCTGGTTATGGGAGCACTTTGAGAAGTACGCTCCGAAACCGTTTCCTTCGATTCCCGCGAGTTGGGGTGGTTCCCGAATTCTTCGATGGGTGAACAGGCATCCAAGAGTTGGCATGTGCTTGGTTAGTCTTCTCGATAAGTCGCATGAAATCAGTTTTCTCCCATGGGAGCCGGTCCATAGGTCGGTGACTCAAATTGACACCTTTGCTTCTGCTCCGATCATGTCTTTGTCTTCTGACGGCAACTTGAGTGTTGGTGAAAACTTGTTTATTCAAAGCTGCATGTCCTGTTATATGCCGTCTTTCTTCATGGGGTCATTCCGAATAGCTGCTTACAATATTGACCGTGCTGCTCGTCACATGGGTTTCGATCAAGAGGTGCCTCTTGCTTACCAGCTGGTGGTTCCTAAGGATTCATTGCGTCCCGCCCTCAATGCCAGTGCCCTTGAGCCGGGTATCCGCATTCCCTTCTTTCAAACGGGAAGAGTAACTTCGACGACTTTTGGCTATAATGAGTTCTGGTACGATGAGTTCGTTATGATCCAAGATTTTGTAAATAACGTGGTGGAGAATGTTCGTTGTAAACCTTCCCCAGCAGTTTTGAAGAAGTATCCAATGTTGAGATACCTCAAGCGAGGTTTTCCCGGCAACTCGGAAAGTCCCCAGGCAAAGGAACAGAGAACGAAGAATCGTGCTGACGGGTTCCGGGCGGTTTCAAAAGATCCTCCCGCAGCTCTCGTGTCTTTCAGTTCTTCCAATAACCAGGTATGTGTCGCCTCCTTGTTGGTTTGTCTCAAAACACGTGAATTTCTGCTGAAAACATTTGTCTTGTTTCTTCCAGGGCTTCGGTAGTGTTAATGCTTTCGCTGCCCTTGCACGTTGCCAGGAGACGGCAATTTCTTCGAAGAATTCCTACGGACCGAGCCTTCTCATAACGGTGATGAGCCAGAGAAAGAAGAAAGTTCGACAAGTGAGAGTGATTCTTCTGACAGCACTGGTTCTTTTTCGGGAAGTGGTTCGGTGAGCTTCGAGCTTCTTTTTCTTTCTTCTCCCATTTTTTTTTTTTGAAAAATGTCTAACTCAAGTTCGCAGGAGGAATCCGGTTCGGAAGATGATTCTGGGGCGGAGCCACACGAAAACTTGCCTTTGGTGACCACCGTCGGTGACTTGGAGATGGGAGTTAGCCAATCACTGGGCATAGATGTGGTTCAAACGGTGGATGATTCCCTGATGGTTGATGTCGTAGACATGGAAAAAGACCCTTTACGAGTCGTGAGGCCAGTTGCAGGCGCCATTTTCGATCCCCCGTACTTGGTTCCTTATCCAGGTCATGTCTTTGGTTGGCGGTTTCAGCGTGGCAGCTAAGTATGAGGCGTTGTACACCAGAATCTGGGAGAAGTATGGACATATGGCCACAACCAAGAAGATCACTAGTCGATTTGCGCTGGTTAAGCGTGTGGAAGAGGCTTTATCTTCCATCGAGGACATGCGTGAGGTGACTGGCCACACCGTTTCTGAAGACGTTATTGCCGACTGGGAGCACCATCGCGACGTGTGTATAGAAAAGGAGTTCAACGCTTCGTGGTTTGTCGAAGGCCTTGCTGAGATCTAGAATTCGAAAGATGCAGCAGTCGAAAGCCTTTCTGCAGAGGAGATTGCTCGACAGGAGGTAGAACTCAAAAAGCTTTCCAAGATGTTGACTATGAAGAGAGCGGCTCTTGAAGATGCAAAGTTGACTTTCTCCAAGAAGAGCAGACCTCTGTTGGATGATTTTTCTTGAATGCTTATCTGTTAAACTTTCATTTAGGTTCTTTTTTTTTTTTTTTTTTTTTTTTGAAAAACATACTGGATGTCTGGTTCAAAGTTCGACCGGTTTTGATAGACAGCTGGTAGCTTTTGAGGATATTAGATTATTTCTGGGATAAATGGTTTTGATAATATAACTCTGATTATGTTTTGTGAAAGGAATATTACTTTTATGAAAGTGTGTGCTAGCAATCGGCACAAGACGTAATAGTATGACGGTTTTACTAAGAACCTAAAAACAGATCGTATATCTTGCCCAGTGTAAATTTACTCACTTCATAGGTTTTTTTTTCTCGCAAACACGCCCCTCTCCATTAAAAGGCGGCTTTGCTAGTAGCGTTGCCAGCAAGTCCCCAATCGCTGGTAGCATCTTCAGCGAGTCCCCAGTTTTCTTATGTAGTCTTTACGACTGGTAACCGGTTTGTCTGGTAGTTGAGTCGGATTGAGTCGCCTTCCCCTACCATCTTGACATCTGGGTCGAAGAACGAGATTGACAGTCTGACATTGTAGCCGATAGATCAATCCTCCCGCTGTGGTCGCCAATTGTTTATGGGTAAAAATCGTTTCCGCCGATTTCGGTAAATTCGGTAGGTGAGTGAGAAACTGGTTTAAATCCTAAACAAATGTGCTACACGTGAGCACTTTCTAGATTCGAGAGATCAATCTGTACAAGTCCGGCCTAAACCAAGAAATGGTCGTTCCAGACTTGCTTCGGTCACAAAGTGGAGGAGAAGGGTTGATTTGGGGAGGGAAGCAAAGAAAGGTGTTGAGACCCGAATACCCCGGGAGAGTAGTGTCTCGACTTGTATCGTAAAGTGAAAGCTTCGGAAGCTTGCAAGAAATGAAAGCTTTTTGGAGAGCTTGCAAGTTGCCTTTTCGAGAGAGTGTTGTATTTTCTCCCGACCGAGACCTCGTTGTCCGGTGGAAATAGGTAAGACCTATTTATACAAGTCGAGATTGAGACGTACCCTGGCCTCATGAAGGAAGAGAGTAAAGGGTGAAATAATGGGAGGAGGTGGTAACCGCATGGTGTTTATGGGTGAAAACGTTTTCACCATTATTTCCTCATTTATTTGACAGCTTTATTCCTATTCACGCTTTCTTAATGTGAGCGTAGTGTACGCATCTTTGACCGACAAACCAAGACCCCGGAAAGCATCCCCGGTTTGTGTTGATGTCTCGAGTGTTGGTTGCACCTTGAGTGCAAGTGGCATTGCTAGTGGCGCGTGTGGCATATGCCAATGGCATGTGCGGAATGCCTTTGTTGCGGGTTGCACCTTGAGTGCAAGTGGCAATGCCAGAGCTACTAGTGGCGTGTGTGGCATGTGTCAATGGCATGTGCGGAATGCCTTGGTGGTAGGTTGTACGTTGAGTGTAAGTGGAAATGCCAGAGCTGCTAGTGGCGTGTATGGCATGTGCCAATGGCGTGTGTGGAATGCCTTGGTGGTAGGTTGCATGGTTTGCAAGTTAGGCTACCAGTGTGGGTTTTGGCATTTGTCAATGGCACGCATGGCCATTAGGGCCACGCCCTGGTAAGAAAAGCTACCAGCGATGCATGTTGGCATGTGCCAATGGCATGCTCGGCCATTAGGGCCACGTCCTGGTAAGAAAAGATACCAGCGATGCGTGTTGGCATGTGTCAATGGCATGCTCGGCCATTAAGGCTACGGCCTGGTAAGAAAAGCTACCAGCGATGTTTGTCGGCATGTGCCAATAGCATGCTTGGCCATTAGGGCCACGGCTTGGTAAGAAAAGCTACTAGCGAGCGTGTTGGCATGTGCCAATGGCATGCTCGGCCATTAGGGCCACGGCCTGGTAAGAAAAGCTACCAGCGATGCATGTTGGCATGTGCCAAGGGCATGCTCGGCCATTAGGGCCACGTCCTGGTAAGAAAAGCTACCAGCGATGCGTGTTGCCATGTGCCAATGGCATGCTCGGCCATTAGGGCTACGGCCTGGTAAGAAAAGCTACCAACGATGCGTGTCGGCATGTGCCAATAGTATGCTTGGCCATTAGGGCCACGACTTGGTAAGAAAAGCTACCAGCGAGCGTGTTGGCATGTGCCAATGGCATGCTCGGCCATTAGGCCCCTACCGGTAAGAAAAGCTACCGTGCGTGTTGGCAGCGATGCGTGTTGGCATGTGCCAATGGCATGCTTGGCCATTAGGGCCACGGCTTGGTAAGAAAAGCTACCAGAGAGCGTGTTGGCATGCTTGGCCATTAGGGCCACGACCTGGTAAGAAAAGCTACCAGCGATGCGTGTTGGCATGTGCCAATGGCATGCGTGGCCAATTTGGCCTAGGTTGCACGTTTTGCAAGCCTAGGCGCGGGCGCTACTTTGGCATGGCGCGGCTAGGGCCAAGGTAAGGGTGTTTGGCTTGGCGCGGCAAGGGCCAAGGTAAGGGTGTTTGGCTTGGCGTGGTGCGACCAGCGTAGCTAGGGCCAAGGCAGAGTGCGTTCGGCATGGCGCGGCTAGCTTGGGTTAGGTGTGGCTAGCATGATTTGCTATTAGCACGGAGGCGCGGTCAGCATGGTTGGCATACTTTGGCGCGTTTGGTGTGACTAGCATAGCTAGGGCCAAGGCAGAGTGCGTTTGGCATGGCGCTGCTAGCTTGGGCTAGTGTGTGGCTGACATGATTTGCCATTGGCACGGAGGTGCGGCTAGCATGGTTGGCATGCTTTGGCGCGTTTGGTGTGACTAGCATAGCTAGGGCCAAGGCAGAGTGCGTTTGGCATGGCGCGGCTAGCTTGGGCTAGGTGTGGCTGACATGATTTGCCATTGGCACGGAGGTGCGGCTAGCATGGTTGGCATGCTTTGGCGCGTTTGGTGTGACTAGCATAGCTAGGGCCAAGGCAGAGTGCGTTTGGCATGGCGCGGCTAGCTTAGGCTAGGTGTGGCTGACATGATTTTCCATTGGCACGGAGGTGCGGCTAGCATGGTTGGCATGCTTTGGCGCGTTTGGTGTGACTAGCATAGCTAGGGCCAAGGCAGAGTGCGTTTGGCATGGCGCGGCTAGCTTGGGCTAGGTGTGGCTGGCATGATTTTCCATTGGCACAGAGGTGCGGCTAGCATGGTTAGCATGCTTTGGTGCGTTTGGTGTGACTAGCATAGCTAGGGCCAAGGCAGAGTGCGTTTGGCATGGCGCGGCTAGCTTGGGCTAGGTGTGGCTGACATGATTTGCCATTGGCACGGAGGTGAATTAGGGGTTTGTTCGTTGTAACCCTAATTTGAAAAAATACCCCCTATTAATTACTGACTACATGCATTGAATGTTCTAATAAATGTGTCACTGGTGACATTAGGTTATTCGGGGTTTTACGATTTTACCCTTTGTCTAAAAACCACCATCAACAACAGGCTATGTCATCTGAAACTTTTTGTTTTTTTGAAAGAATAGTTCAATTTTATTAGAATAGAACCTCTCTGGCGTAAGTACGCCCCATAAGATCATTCATTACAATTACATTAAGGAAGTCTGGGGTTATATTGTCCCAGATACACGAATGTAGATTCTCTCCTGCCTGTAGTTATTGTTGTTGTGCTGCATAGTTCGCAAATCCATCTGCTGCTCGATTTGTTTCTATGAATGAGTGGGCTATAGAGAATTCTATGATTTGTTGTAGGTGGCTCTGGATTTCTTATATCATATTTTGAATGATCCATGGTGCTTGTTCTGTAGTTGCAGGAAATCCTACACTACACCCCTCATAATATTTTGTAGATCTAAATCTATTTCATAATCAAAATAAAGATTAAAATGCTAAAATTATAAAATGGACACAAAGATTTTTACATGGTTCGATCAATTTGATCTACATCCATGGTTCTCCACTATGATTATTGAGATTACATAAGAATTAGATTTACAATCTCCATTAATGGATATTTTGTAGAGCTATAGATCTAATTATTTGGGAAGGAAGATGATAAAGGAAATAAATCTCTCTCTAAAAATATCTCTCTCCAAAATATCTCTCTCTCTCCTACCAAAATTATTCCCCCTTTTCTCTCTCCTGCTCTCTTCTTTATATAGTGTTTACATAGTGGATGACAGCTCATGTACAACTAATATTTCCCCTAATTTCGGATTTACCTTGCGTCATTTCGCAGGAGTATAAATGTTAAGTCTCGCAGACACTCTAGTTTTCGCAAGATCTTCGCGCTTTCTTCATATTTCTATCACCACTATCTATTGCGTCATCAGTCTGCGACACTCGCAAAGTGTCATTGGTGAGGATTACGCAAGTATGTCCTTGCTGCGATATTCTGCTTCTACATCTTGCCTCTTTTTCCTTGAATATTGCTTGAAGAGCGATCTTTAAGGAAAAATCCGTTGTTGTAGCAATCTTTGATCTTTGTTGATGAAAGAACGAGCGAAAGAATACTAGACTTGAAAAGTACGTACTTGCCTCTATTCTTTTGCGAAGTTCCGAAGCTTTGCAAATTAAATAAGAAGTATCAACTCTTGAAGTACGCGAAGTATGAAGTATCCTTGAAGTATAAGAAGTATGAAGTATTTAATCCTCTAAATATAATAAGTATTGCGAATCCATCACGCGAAACTCTCGCTCCATGTTCTTTACCTCATGCTATGCTCTATTCTTTTGCGAAGTTCTGAAGCTTTGCGAAGTGAATAAGAAGTATTGCGAACTAATCATGCGAAATTAGAAGTATGAAATATTAGAAGTATTAATCCTCGGAATATAAGAAGTATTTATCCTTTAATGAGAGTAGTAAGTATTGCCTCTATTCATGCGAAATTATTGCCTCTATTCATGCGAAATTATTACTCCATTTTTGGTGAGAATTCTTGTTGTTCATCGGTGAACATCTTCTTTGGAAATGATTCTTGCCGAGAAGATAAAGAACATAAAATGTTTTCTTGGTAATCCATAGTTGCCTCTGTTCTTTATCTATGAGGGTAGAATCCTTAAGAATGAGCGAGTTGTTTTTTCATTTTTATCTTGCCTCTGTCTCATGCTTTGCGCTCATGCAATAGTATAATCTCTTCAAGTTGCTTATCTTATCTTGTAAAATAATCACATTCTGCGAGATTCTTAATAATTCTCCGCGAAATTAAATATCTCTCGCGAAGTTTTGAATAATTCTGCGAAATTTTGAATAACTCTGCGAAGTTTTGTAAAATACTTGTGCAAATATAATATTTATGTAATGATTATGTTATGAAATGTGTATGCGATGTTTATGCCATGAAATGCTTATGCGATGCTTTCATGATGCGAGTATGATGCTTGTATGATAAGAATGTTTATCTACTGCAATGTATAGCTAATGTTTGTGTTACTTAGCTCATTTTGCCGCTCTAAAATTGATGTAGCTTTAAATCGCTTCCATTCTTCATTTCTTTGATTTTGTCTCTAGTATATGCATTCCTCTTTGCGTATTTATTGTTTTCTCGCAAGTTCTTACTTGTGCTTCATCTTTTCTTATTCCTGCACTATTAGTATCGCATAATAATATGATCATAATATCAAGTGTGTGGCATTTGCATTGCCTCAGTCTCATTATTATGTTTGCAAGTTTATCATTTAATCATTTTATTAAGCTCGCAAGCTTATCATGTAATCTTTTTTGCGATTAAAGATCTCTGTTACTTTCATTCAAAATGTTTATGTTGAATTTTGTCATTGCGACAAGATCGCAGGACGTCTTTACATTTTCATGTAATGACCCATTGGTCTTGCCTTATCAGTTTTCTTGTGTGGTCTTATTTCGCCTTCCTAGTTAAAGGTCTTATTTTGCCACCCCTCATTATTGCGACAATATGACAGGCCTAAATATTCTTGCGAACATAAAGCCCCATGACATTGCCGTCTTGCGACGAAATCGCAGGACGTCTTTACACTTTCATGTAAAGACCCATTGATCTCGCCTTATCTTTGTCTTTTGTATTATTGCCTCTTCGGATCATCGCACAAATATGACAAGCCTAAATTCCCTTGCGAAAATAAAGCCTCATGACATTTGCGTCTTTTGACACTTATCAGCTCCCTAATGGAGGGTGCCGCCCTTATCTTCTCCCTGGTTGCCCCTTCAAGGAGGCGTACATCGGCCATACAAGACTAGCTCCTCCCATCCGGTCTTAACAACAACCGGTTGTTTTCGCACCTCTTATCCCTTATACCTATATGGTTTATGGTTACGAGACCGCACCCTAAGTGGAGTTTTCTTCGGGCCGAGTGCAAGATATACCAAGACTTGCCAAGAATGGCCGAGACACTTCAAATGCCCTGTGCACTCTTGGCTCAACCGTGTACCCCGGCGCCTTGAGCATACACTGACTCCTTGAAAGAGACCCTCGGGCGTCCAACCAGGGTATAACCATATATAGTTGGATATCCAAGGTATCTCTCCCGGATAGGCTTTCATGGGCCCCAAATCTCCATGACTCAGGTTCCAGGAGCGGTGTAACCTTTCCCCTGAGCCATGTCAAGAGATACCCCCTTATATGACGCACTTTAGGTCTTACATTTGCCTCTTACGAAATATCATTCGCGAACTAGGGTGTACGCCATAAAGGTTCGTCCCATTCACTCACTCATTCATTTTTTTTCAATTCGTTCAATCATTCATTTTTTATTATCTCTTCTCATTATCTTTGCGAAATTATCGCATTTCCATTATTTCTGCGAAATTATCGCATGTTTTCATTCTTTCATTCATTCCTTCATTTCTGTCATTTCTTTCATTCATTCTCATAATATCATATCATTTGAAGTAAAGTAAATATTCAAGAGAAATTCTAATACGTTATAATTCTGAAATCTTTGTAGTTGTGAAATCTTTATAATTTTGCGATCGTATCGCGTTTTGTGATTCAAACCAAAAATCTTTTATTTTCTATAAAAGAAATATTCTAGAGAAATATATAAATTGAAATATTCTAGAAATCTTTGTAATTTCGAAATCTTTATAATCTTGAAATCTTAGTAATCTTTGTAATCTTGCGATCGTATCGCGTTTTGTAAATCAAATCAATTTTTTTTTTTTTTTTTTTTTTTTTAGTAGAAGTAAAATGTTCAAGGAAAGTGGTACTTAGCTTTCGTGGTTTGCTGCTGTTGTTGTCTCTTGCGAAGTATATGATTTGCTTGCGAAGCAAGCGTCCTTGAAATGTATAAACGTTGCACAAAATATAATTATCTCGCAGCAAAAAGAAGTGTGAGAAATGAGATTTGAACCCTTGACCTGCCTCTTGCATATTCTCGCACCATACCAACTGTTCTAACCCACTCTTGTGAAATTAATTTGCGAGATAATCATCAACTTTCTTCTTTGAGAAATATCCTTACGAAATTATCAAAGACTGTGCGAAGTAAACATTTGCGTGAATCAAACGAACATCTGCGAAGTGTTCATGCTGCGAACGTTCGCAAGGTAAACATTTGCGAAGTGCAAAAACTCTTTGCGAATGGGGAGATTCGAACCCTAGACATCAAACTCCTTCCCTTTACTGCTGACCATCTGAGCTAGCTTCAGCTTGCGAAAGAAATACATATTGCCACTCTATTATTCTTCCTTTCTTTTCAGTAGTTCCAAAAAGTGTGAAAAATAATGAGCTTTACGAGAATTGATCATGCGAACTCTAACCCATACTCCTAATCCCTGACCATCTGCGCTACTTGTTGTTTGCGAAAGAAACACATAATTTCATAACCTTATTCCATTTCTTCTCATTTGAAAGTTCAAAAAATGTGTGAAAATTCGCGAGAGGTGGGAATTGAACCTGCGACCTCAAGCTCATTGTCTTTACCTCTAACCAACTTTGCTGGCTTCTGTTTGCGAACTATCTCTGCGAAATAATAACTTACTTTCTTCTGTGTGAAATACCCTTGCGAAATATCCATGCGAAAAATATACATTCATTGAGATTTGAACTCGCGACCATGAACTCATTAACCTCGCAGGTGACCAACTGTGCTGCTTCTTGCTTGCGAAATAATGAAACAACCTTGCGAAATAATCCATTTTTTCCCTTCTGTAAAAAGAAGAAAATTATGCTCGCAAGTGAATCGAACTTGCGACCTCAAACTCACATATTGCTCGCTGAACCAACTGTTCAAGAACCTCTCTGCGAAATTAACCACACAACTTTTTTCTTATTCTCTTATTCGCCACTGAAAAATAAAAATATGTGTCTCTGCGAATTCGAACCCGTGACCTCTTGCTTATTCGCTGCAACTCAAACCATCTGTGCGAGCTTATGTTTGTGATAAAAATCACAGCGTTTTGTTCTTATCCTTATCTTCGTTCTTCCTTTATTTCCTTCAACAATTTTCCTCTTGCTTTTTCTCCTGAATATGAAATCTTCCATTAAAAATTAGCTTTCTTCCTTGAATTTCATCACATCAACCTATTTTTTTCTCTTCCTCTTTTCATGTCCTTGAATTGTTGACGGTATTTTCTCCCGAAAGTGTGATTTCTTCCACAAAACTTCCATTTTTGAACCTAAATTTTATAGATCTAAATAAAAAGTATGAACAAATGGCTCGATTTTCATGGAAATTTCTTGATCCAACAAGTTATAGGAAGGACAAAATCCATTACTCTCTCCCTGTTTCTAGCGCATATGTAGTTGCAGGAAATCCTACACTACACCCCTCATAATATTTTGTAGATCTAAATCTATTTCATAATCAAAATAAAGATTAAAATGCTAAAATTATAAAATGGACACAAAGATTTTTACATGGTTCGATCAATTTGATCTACATCCATGGTTCTCCACTATGATTATTGAGATTACATAAGAATTAGATTTACAATCTCCATTAATGGATATTTTGTAGAGCTCTAGATCTAATTATTTGGGAAGGAAGATGATAAAGGAAATAAATCTCTCTCTAAAAATATCTCTCTCCAAAATATCTCTCTCTCTCCTACCAAAATTATTCCCCCTTTTCTCTCTCCTGCTCTCTTCTTTATATAGTGTTTACATAGTGGATGACAGCTCATGTACAACTAATATTTCCCTTAATTTCGGATTTACCTTGCGTCATTTCGCAGGAGTATAAATGTTAAGTCTCGCAGACACTCTAGTTTTCGCAAGATCTTCGCGCTTTCTTCATATTTCTATCACCACTATCTATTGCGTCATCAGTATGCGACACTCGCAAAGTGTCATTGGTGAGGATTACGCAAGTATGTCCTTGCTGCGATATTCTGCTTCTACATGTTCCCTGTATTTGTTGAACAAGGCTACCAAAGTTGTTGAGTCTGTCTTAAAGATTATTTGGGTCCAGTCTTTGCTTATTGCCATTCTAGTATCCAGAAGGAAAGACCAGGTTTCGGTCACTAGTAGTGTTGTTATCCCAACTGGAGCCGACATTTCCATTAGCACGTTTCTTATGAGTTTCTACACAGCCATCCCGCTCCAGCAAATCCTGTTGTACCTCCTAGCAGGCATTTGCAAGCTCCATCTGTGTTATTTTGAACCAGTTGAAGGGTGGCGGATTCCATCGTACCCAAACTATTTGTCTGTTGCGCCTTGCTCTATCATTGTGTTGTATACATTCTACTTGCGTCATTATATTGTGTTTGTTTTCCCATATGAATTCTTGGCTGAGCAGTAACGCAATATGACAAATTTGTTGTGGTGTTTGAATGTTGTTTTTGTGTATTTTCTCATTTCTTGCAAGTAGATATTCCAAATGGTGTAACAACATATGGTGAAGGCCTCCTTCTTGTCTGCTAGAATTAGAAACTCCTTGAAATTCTGTGGGGATCTGATGTGGTTTACTAAGTGCACCCTGCTTCCTCCCAAGTTTTGGGTCTGAGAGCTTCAACTTTGGTGGTATATGGTTGCTGGTATTGGGTGGGTTGGTAGTGTTAATCTTTCATACGGATTACTTGGGACAATTCCTTCATTCAGTTTTGAGCACAAAATTGACCAGACCTGTCTTGCCTTCTGACAATCAAAGAGGCAGTGATTTGTGGTTTCCGAATGTTGGAGACAAATCGGGCAAATATCACTGGCCGCTATGTTTCTGTTGTTGAGTATTTTCATTGTTGGTAATCCATTATGCGTGACTTTCCAAAGGAAAAGTCTGATTTTTTGAGGGCACTTAGCTTTCCAAATAGTATTGAATTTCTGTTCAGAGCAGCTAGAAGCATAGGGGTTGTGTGGCTGGTTGGTGGTTGATGATGGAAGTGAGGACAAAATCTGATAACCACTTTTAACTTAGTAGCTTCTATTTTTTGAATGTGTCCATATTGGTTTATCTGGGATGGTGGGGTTTGGGATGTGTAGACCGATGATCGATTGAACTGCTACCGGAGGGAATAGCTGGCGTAACAAATGTACGTTCCAATTCAAAGAGTGAGGTTCATATATAGTGCTTACCCAATTATCTCCCTCGCCTGAGTTTGGGTTGATGGACATATGCATGGGGTGCCATCTATCTTTAATTTTTGTCGAATTCCCATAACCAATATGAATTGCATGGTTTTTTTGCACGAATGCCGCCACTTTGTATATGTTCTTCCACGTTGAACTCGCCGAATCTGCTGGTTTTGGAGGGTCCCTCAGGATTGATTGCTGCTTCATGTACTTTGCATGATAAAGAGTGTTGCATATTGTATTGGGTTTTTCATGCAATTGCCAAACACTTTTACCAAGTAAAGCAAAATTGTGTTTCCTGGAATTTCGAATTCTTAAACCTCCACTTCGAATAGGCAAGGTAATTGTATCTTTTCCGATCGTGTGCAGTTTCCTTGTATTTTTGTCATGCCCCCAAAAGAAATTTCCAGCTATCCTATCCATTTTTTATGGACATGGGCCGGCAACAACTGGGTTTGCATTATGTGATTAACAGTAGGAATTAAAGAGGAATTAATAAGAGTCCATCTACCTGCCTAATTAAGACATTTCTCCATCCAGACTTTTGCTTTTCTTTCCATTCTTTGTAGTAATTGCGCAAACATTGGTGCCGAGTTCCTTCCTTCTTTGAATTGCACTCCTAGATATTTGGGTGGATTGTGGGTGGTGGGGGCGTTGAAAGTGTTGGATAACCATCGGATCATGTTATGGTTTAGATTTGGATGATGAATCAGCATTGATTTTTGGGTGTTTATTATTTGGCCTGCTGAAGATGCGTAGGAGTGTAGGATATTGTTCAGGGTAGAACAAGCATATTGGTTTTCTTTGAAAGTAATTAGAAGATCATCCGCGTACATCAGGTGAAGAATAAGTCTTTCATTTGAGGATATTTTCAAACCTTGCACTTCACCATTATGTTCAATTCTTGCAAAATTTGTTGAAAGGATTTCTGCATACAAAATGAAAATGTAAGGTGATAGGGGGCCTCCTTGTCTGAGCCCACGCCTTGGTTTGATGTTTCCGCAGTCTCCATGATTTCATCAAGATTTTCTTCAAGGCAGAGTGAAATCTAATCATTTCAAGATCATGAAAATATCTATAGGATGCCCAACATACAACATGAAAAATGATCTCTTTGTGGGCAATTGAGGATAGTTCTTTCAAGAATTCTTTTCTTCCAATTAGCTCAAGAATTCCTTCACAAAACTGGTTGCCCTAAATTTTGTAAGGGAGGGCATAATCTGGTACGAGCATAATTCAGAACAAAGTTCGAATCTTCCCTTGTTAGAGGTATCAAGGATACCTTCTACTTGTTGAACACAATATTATTCTACAAATTCGCTCTAAACTTTCTCATTCTTAGTGAAAAGAATTAGATGAAGTTTTCTAGTTAAAAGATCTTGAAATCTACAAGAGTATATCAGATTTGATATAGCATTCTTTAGATCTTTCATAGTTCTACCAAGGGAATCATGAAAGAGAAGCACATTCCGGACATAAGTTGGATTCTTATAAGACTTTGACCTCTTATAAAAAGAAACTTTTTATTCGAAATAATTGTAGAATTTTCAGAAATATTTATTAAGAGGAAACAAATAGGATTACCCATATTGTTCAAAAAAAATCTCTAAAACACAATAGTGTTTGTGTGAGAAGAAATTTGTTTTAAGTAACAATGCATTATTTTTGACTGTTTTTCCTCTTCCATTTCTTGAGATATGATATATCATCACATTCAAAGGTTGTTTCCGAATTTGCTCCTTTTAAAGGATGAGCAAAAGATCTTGCTTTTATATTTTTAAAATTATTTTTCTTGTACCCCTTTTTAAATGACTTTACAACATAATGAATAGACCATGAACTGTAGAAGTAGTTCACTTATCTGTTTGTTGAGAAACATGAATCAAAGCCCTTCGTATGAAACAAAGCTTTTGCCAATTACTTTGATACAAAACGAAGAGCATTTTGCATCCTGCGAATCTTACATTTTCTTTGCAAATGATCTTTATTACCACAATAATAACAATATTTAGTATTATAAAAATTATAATTTTTGTTGTTACCTTTTTGTGGATATTCTCGTGATGATCCCTTTCTTTTTTGCACTTTTGGAGGCATTGATTTCTTCCTATTTGCAATCGAGCTTTTCTTAAGTTCCTGATTTGATTGATCATCAATTGTTTGTCATCATTAGTTTCTACACAACTACAATGAGTATCATTGATATTAAGGACATCTATTTGTGTAGAGAGACTAGAAGATTTGACAAATTTTATCGTGTATCACCATGACTTCCTCCTATTTCCAACAAAGAAGATAAATGGTTTGTGCTATCATTAATTTTTTTTCAACTTAGAGATTTATTCTTTTAATGATTTTTTCTTATCAAGAGCAGAGTTAAGATTATTTTCTAAGTGCTTTATATGGGATAGAAAAGTATTATCTTTCTCCTTGAAGCACTCTTGTTGAGAATTAGATCTTGCATTAGAGTCAGCAAGTTTTTCCTCTAAGAGATGAATCTTTTTGAGACTTACATCCCTTTCTTTCTCAGCATTTTCTGCCCGATAAAGTTCAGCACTTACTCTTTCTTCGAGACATAGTACTTGTTGAGAGAGATTTTATTTTAACAATTCATGCTCCTTACCAAGATTTTCATACATGGTACTTACGAGTCGTTCATGTTCAAGTGCCGAAAGGAGTTCATTAGAACAATGAAGAAAATGTCTACTCAACTCTTCCAGTTCAGAGGTTTTTACACTTGACTATCCTCCAGGAATTTCAAGCATAGAGCTCAGCAATATATTTTTAGGGATATCTTTAATTGAGCAACATGAACTTGATGAGAGATCCTCTTTTGAGCACATGTCCTACAATACGTTAACTGGGTCTTTTGACTTTTTTCGCATTCGCTTAGTCTTTGCTTGACCCATAATTTATAGGTTGGATCGCACCAGATACAGATTGTTAGATCTTTTTGTGTTTGCCTCCTCTGATACCAATTGAAAAGACGAGGGTACCCAAATACACCATAATTTTTTTCTATCAACCTATAAGTCATTTTACCAATTGTGATCATTTATGGACAAAGTAGAGACAATACAACAACTTCGGTACACACTTTGTGTGATCATCTATGGATATGAGATCGAGACAATACGACAACAAGATAACTTGTGTGATTGACTATCGAGACGATACGACAACAAAGTAATCACTTGATAATAGGTTCGGAATCAACCGAAACTCTATAGGATCAATATCAAGTGTTACGGAGTTAACATACAAGTGTAATTTAATTTTAATTATAATAAACAACAATTATGATTGCGGAATATAAAAGTAAATGACACGGTAAGATTTTGTTAACGAGGAAATCGCAAATGCAGAAAAACCCCGGGACCTAGTCCAGTTTTGAATACTCTCATAATTAATCCACTATACAAAATATGATACCAACTTCGTATAGTTGAGACCAAGCATACTACCCCTAGCTACTTAGTTCCCTCAGTATCCATGCGCCTTCGACTTCTAGAGTCACACACGTGAATAGCAAGTCCTTTGGATCGTATTCCAAACATCAAAGGAAGAATATGTTTGGTAAACACTCTAATCAATCTTTCTAGAAGATAAGATGAGTTGTTGACAAAGGCTCTTATGTTTGATCAAATAAACTCCTTTGTCTGGTTAGATCAATCTATCCAATGACTACCAAAATAGTTAAGTTTAGATTCCCACTTAATCGATATAGATCTCAAAGAGAAACTATAGAGAGTTGCCGATCTCACACAACTAATCAATCAAGTGTATCAAATATAAATCGATTCTAGTTAGATCCCAGCCGATCAATGTTTGTGCACTAAATCCACAAGATACGAAAACTAATAAGAATTCTTCTTCGTCTTCAAATCTTCTATTGCCTTCAAATACCTGCACAACAACACTTCTTCTTATGATCAATCACACGCAGAACGGAGTCTGTTAACAATGGATTATCACAAGATGTCTTTAGATTTAACAATAGTTCTAAAGATCACGTCGATACTTTGATCAAGTCTGAGTGAATCTTATATCAGAAGAGAAGATTCTCAAGAATAAACAAACTAGGTGCAATCAAAGTTTCAACAACCGTTAGTCAATCAAATCAATAATCGAAAACTACAATAACAATGCAATTATCTAGTTTCCAACCAACGGTACTCGTAGAGCTTCTTGATCCCACAGAAGTCTTTAAACGAGCGGTCATAAGAGATTTCACCTAATTAGGATACTTTCCTCGCCGAATAGACGTCTCCACCCGAAACAACAAGAAATGAAGTTTGCCTGGTTCTTAGGATAGTTTTCTAGAAATGCAAACTTAGGTATTTAGTGACCAAGGTTGTTTGAACACCAAGGAAGTTCCAAAACCGAAATCATTCTTAAGATATGCAATGAATGCCCAAATTTGGTTTTCCTAATTCCAATAAATGTTGTCCAATATTTTCCGAAATATCTCATAGAAAATCTCCAATTAGTAAATGCACATTACTAATTTTTATTCTCTAGAGCTATGCATTAATTGCTGGTAACTAAAGCATATAAAACCAAAAACCTTAATTAAAAAATTCTCAATTTATTTCAGCACAGGATCACCTTGAGTACCAAGGAATATCTTTGAACAATAAATGATAAGAGTTAATGCTCATGTTCAAAGTATATTGACATCTTTACACACCAAATCCCAATTCCGAAACTACACAAGTTCATGAAGAAAATATGTAATTCATGGAAAAACGGATTTGCATCTCGGAATCGGTTCTACCACACTTCCAAACAAGTTTAGAATTGGTTCTACCGAAATTCCAAGACTACTATATGATCGTTCATACCAAGTCACAATGGTTAGTTGTGATCGGTCCTACCAAGTCACATACATGGGTTCAGATCGGTTCTACCTAAACATGGTACCTACTTGTGATCAGTCATACCAGTCACTAGGATAGGTCATACCAATTACAAGAATCGGTCACATAACCTCTTATGATCGGTCATCATAATTACCAGAATCGGTCACACCAATTACAAGGATCCATCATACCATCTCATGGTGATTACTTATGATCAGTTACACCAATTACCAAAACCGGTCATACCAAATCTTAAGTTTAGGTATTGTGATCGGTTATAACAAGATATATAACCTGAGTTAAGATCGGTTCTACCAACTCACACATATTGGTCATCCTAAGAATATGCAATGAATAGCCGGACCAATATACCTATAAATTTCCCTTTCAATTCATGAAACAAGTTCAAGAACCTAGTTCCTTTAGACAAATATAAAACATCATTTCCTAGGATAATATTCACCATAAACCGATACACATAATCATAAGACTATATACAAGATTATGTCGATGTCATATCCACGAAGTTCAAAAGATAAGCGTTATACTTCGTAATATAATTCCTGAATACTATGATCATGTCTATCCACTAGAATATTATTTATATACAAGCTTCGCATGTTATGTTTTCAATATAGCATGACTTGAAAGTTTAGGAACGGAAACAAGTTCAAGTCAATATTACTAACCTCAAGTGGAAGGATGATGTCGTCGTTGTAGTCGTTACTTCTTCTCATTTCTCGGGTCTTCAAAGTAATACTTGTATGTCTCAACATTCCTAGACTTTCTAGTCTAACCTATACGAAGTTGACTCTAGTAAGTCTAGGAATGTTGAGACTTGCAAGTATTAGTCTGAAGACCTGAAGAATGTGAAGAAGCAACGACTACAACGAAGATATCATCCTTCCACTTGAGGTTAGTAATACCGACTTGACTTGTTTCCATTCCTAACGTATCTTTCAAGTCGCTTTATATTGAAAACATAACATGCGAAGCTATATTTATAACACTCTAGTGATTAGACTTGGTCATATTATTATGATCAAAGTATCAAGGAATTATATTGAATTACGAAGTATAACGCTTATCTTTTGAACTTCGTAAATACGACATCAACATAATCTATATATTTTGCTACTTGATTATGTGTGGGATATAGGTGTGATTTCATCCTAGGAAACTATGTATTATTACATTGGTTTAAGGAAGTAGATGTACGAACTTGTTTCGTAATCGAATAATAAGTGTGTTGGTCTGGTTTTTCACTAAATAATATTTGGATGACTAATACAAGGTGACAAGGTAGAACCGATCTTAACTTATGTTTAGAATCAAGGTGGAAGCAGTCATAGCCTATATTGTATGACAAGGTATAACCGATCCTAACTAGTATTAGAAGACAAGGTAGAACCGGTCATAACCTATTCTAGTGACATGGTATAACCGATCCTAACTAGTTTTGGGAAACAAGGTATAACCAGTCATAACCTATATTGGGAGTCATGGTATAACTGATCCTAACTTAGTTTATGAGTCATGGTAGAACCGGTCCCAAGAGCAAAGCCAAGTTTCCAATATTCACATATTTCTTTATGTTGTGTGTGAACTTGGAATTAGGGTTTGCTAAGATAGAAAACTTATAGATGTCTACATTATATGAACACGTGCATAACTCTTATCATTAATTGTTCAAAGATATTCCTTTATGCTCAAGGTGATCCTAAACTGAAATATTGAAAAGCATGTAATTGTGATTTTCGATTTTATATGTTTTAATTACCAACAATTAAAGCATATACTCTAGAAAAGGATTATTAGTTAATGTGTTAAACTAATGATACAAATTTTCTAAGAGATATTTCAGAAATATTGTTTGACATTAATTAGAAATAGGAAAACCGAAATTAGGTACTTTATTTCATATTATGAGAATATTTTTGGTTTTGGAATTTCCTTGTTGTCCAAACAACCTTGGTCTATAAAACATGAGTTCGCATTTCTTGCAAACTATCCTAAGAGCCAGGCAAACTTCATTCGTGTTTTTTCTGGTGGAGTCATCTATCCGGAGAGGAAAGTACCCTAATTAGGCGAAATCTCTTACGAAAGCTCGTTTAAAGACTTCTGTGGGATCAAGAAGCTCTACGAGTACCGTTGGTGGGAAACTAGATAATTGCATTATTATTTTAGTTTTCGATTATTGATTTGATTGACTAAAGGTTGTTGAAACTTTGATTGCACCTAGTTTGATATTCTTGAGAGCCTTCTCTTCTGACATAAGGGTCACTCAAACTAGATCAAAGTATCGACGGGATTTATAAAACTATTTTTAGATCTGAAGACTTCTTGTGATAATCCATTATTAACAGACTCCGTTCTGTGCGTGATTGATGACAAGAGGATTCAAGTTTGTGCTGTGCAGGTTATTTAAGAAGGCAATTGAAGATTTGAAGACGAAGAAGATTTATCTAATTAGTTTTCGTATCCTGTGAATTTGTGCACACATCTTGATCGGCTGGGATCCAATTATATCTTGTTTATCTTTGATAAACTTGTCTTGCTAGTTGTATAATTAGACCGGCATCACTTTATAGTTTATCTTTGAGTACTATATTGTTTGATTGCAAATCCGAAAATTTATTTTTTCCGGTAACTAAGATTCAGATTGATCTAACGAGATAAAGGAGTTTATTAGATTAAACATAAGAGCCTTTGTCAAAGAATCAACATATCTTTTCTTAAAGACTGAATAGAGTGGTTACCAAGCATATTTGTTCCTTTAATGTTTAAAATACGATCAAAAGGAGTTGAGTACATAAAGACTTTACTTGGTAAAGCAACTCGAGATAGTCACTTCTTTCTTGAGATTCACGTGCGTGACCAAAAGGTCGAAGACGCAGGGTGTAGGATCATAATATCGCAATGTACAAGGTTCGCGGGATTAATAAACGACGGCGTCGCGAGGGAGTCGCAGAGAGCTAAAATAAACGACGCAATGGATAACGACAGGCTAAACATAAAGAAGACGTGAGAAGCGGCGAGGTTAAGAAGTGTCGCGAGTGAATGTTTGTGCATCTGCGACACTTCGCGGGACATTCCCGAAAATAAAGGGTAGCTTAGCTGTCATCCACTATGTATTACCCTATATAAAGGGCTAAATGAGTCTGTAAGTGGGGAGATCTTTTTGGAATTGTTAAGCAAGTCAATAGGAGAGAGAAAGTTGAAGAGCATTTTAATTTCTAAGTGTAATTCTATTATCCTGTGTAAACATTTCATGGACTTAATCAATAAATATTCTTGATCTTACATCTTTCAATGAATTAATTAAGCAAAATCGAGTAAGGGGTGTAGTGTGGGAAATCCTGCTACTACATATGCGCTAGAAACGAGGAGAGAGCGAGAGATTGACGTAGAAATTGGAAGGAATTTGGATTAACGAGAGAAAAGATTTGGAGAAGATACTCAAGAATTCATTGGAAAAGAAAAATGGCTAGAAGAAGAAATGTACAAGGGCAACCAACGATTGTAAGAAGAAGTGGGAGACTTGCTGGAGAAAGGAGGAATGAAACAGGAGAATCGTCAAGGATGAATATGAGAAACGATGGAGAAGATCAAAACCAACCACCGATCTCCCCAGTAGCAAACGCGGCTGTGGATTATGATAGAGTAAGTGTACATACTTGGAGGTCGATTACGAAGACGAGAGAGAAGAGGAGCAGCAGGTGGTGAACAATGGACAAGGAGAGCAAGGAATGAATGGAGAAAACGAAGAAATCGCGACATTAGAAAGATTGAGACAAACAATACACGAAGAGAGACGGTTAGAGGCGAAGAACGAGCAAACTTGACAAGACAGAATCATGAATTGAGGATGGAAAATATGAGGTTGCAAAATAGGAGATCTAGAAGTAGCGTGAGATCAAGTTCAAGATCGAATAGGGAAGAAAGAAGGAGAGTTTTACCAACGAGAAAGTACAGGAAGAAACACAAAATCCGAATATAGAGCATGGCGAGAGAAGAGGGAAATAGAAGATCGTTATATTCCTCAACCGAAAATCTTCAAAATGAGCGGAATAGGGAAAATCAAGGAAACATGCAACTCCAAGAACCGAATGACCCAGTGCCGAAGGGAGAATAATCTTGCACGGGAGAGAAGAATTGAGAAGAAACCGAGAAATCGAGGATGACATTGAGAGACACTACATTGAACAAGCGCGGCTGGCTCGCGAGAGAAAAGGATAAGAGCGAGAAATGGAAAATCAAGAGATGGAAGAAGCAATCCGACGAATAACCATGACAACCGCGAAAGAAGAAGGGAACAAAATCGTACCAATAGAAATATTAATGAAGAATATGAGAGGGTGCGATGAGAGGCGAGAGACAGACCAAGAGGAGAGAACAACCGAGTATAATGGCGTGCGAATTGACGAAAAAACGAAGAAGAGCGTCGCGAGAGAAAGAAGAGGAGAAAATAACGAGCGGGAAGGTCAAAACAGGCACGAGCGAAGAAGGAGAGAAGCGAGCTAAAAAGACCAGTAGAATCAAATTACGAGGCAAATGAACAAATCTTAAGAGAAGCTGGCTGAAATGAGAGGATTCTTGAACAATAGAAGGGAAGGAGGAAGGAAACAATTGGACGAAGCCATCGCGAGGCTGCGAAGAATCCTTTCACGCTAGAAGTACGAGATGGGAGGAATACCTCCTAAGTGCAATCTACCTGCATTAACCAACATCTTTGATGGAACAACACATGCGGTACAACATATCAAGGCTTATATGAGGTGTATCTTTGCGGTGGGAGAACCATGATGCTATACTATGCAAATATTTCGCATCAAGCCTAATTGGAGAAGCACTAAAATGGTTTGAGGGTCTACCAAGGAACACAATCACATCATTCAATCATTTACAAGCCACATTCCTGGGAGCATACATAAGTAACAACTCTTCACGACCAGGGTATTGAAGATGTATTCGGGTTGAAACAAAGGGTTGGCGAGAGCTTAAGGCAGTTGACAATAAGATGGAGAACCATGTGTAGCGAAATGGCAGGACGGGTTGAGGAAAGATATCTCATCCTCTCATTTGTGAATTCTCTTTTCGCGACTAACTTGTTATACATTCAAATTTTTAGAGTCAAAAATACAATCACGATGGCAGAACTGCGAGAGTTACAAGAAGAATATATCGCCTTAGAAGAAAGACAGAATGAAATGAATTCTTATCCGGTCGCGAACACAAATTCGAATGCTGCGAACGCAAGCTTGTTACCTCAATTCAATATAGTGGCGAGCACTTCGCAAGGACAGCAAGCAGGGAAGGCTGATGAGGGACAACGGAAGATAGTAGCTATGGGAAGTCATGACCAGGAGGAGTTTGAACAAGAAAGGAACTATTACAACCGTAACAGCAATAATAAGATTCAAAGGCTAGATCATGTGCAAGAAACTTACGGTGGACGAAGGCAATATAATCATGGAGGGCAGAGAAGTCGCGAGAATAATATGGGAACCAATTAAGATGCCTCCACTGAATGCTAGTGTGGAAAAGATCTGGGAAGCTATACTTGTGATGGAAAATGTACCAGCACCTTGGAACGTGGGAATGGAACCACCGCCAGGCGATAGAAGTCATGAATTTTGTTCTTATCATCGTTTCCATGGACATCAAACAAATGATTGTAGAAACATAAAGAGAATTATTCTTAGGATGATTGATCAGGGGAAGCTAAATCACTTTCTAAAGGGAGAAAAACAGGCCGGACATTACCACCACCACCGAGAGATGCACGAGAACGAGTGTCAGCGAAAGGAAAGGAAACATTTGTTATAGAAGTTGGAACAAAAGCTAAAAATTTGAATTGCAACTCTATCGTCCACTCCTATCGCACAATCGAAGATTTTCATGACAACGTGCTCAGTAGAGTCTTTGCGAGAGATGCTAAGGATAAAGAAATAATGAGCACAGGCGAGAACGCAGTTAGAAAAGTGGCAGCTGAAGACCATTTCTTTCTCTGCAGATGAAGTGCCAAAAGGAAGAGAAACACATGATAGCCCGTTGGTTGTGAAACTAGAGATTAACCCGAAACCAGTTGATGGAGAAGATGATGAGGCAGAAGCTTGTTGGGCGATCAACCGAATCTTAGTCGACACCGGAAGTTCGGTGAATATTCTCTTCTACCATACTTACAAGACGATGGGAGGAAAAGATGAAGATTTGATCCCCTCAACATACAAGATATATGGCTTTAATGGCACTGCAAACAAACCAAAGGGAGAGGTTCGCATGGGAATACCTCTACAAGGATTATCAACTGATATTTTATTCTGTGTGGTTGACGTGGAATCTCCATACAATGCGCTGATTGGGAGGCCATGGCTTCATGAGATCTTGGGAGTCGCGTCAACATATCATCAATGTATAAAATTTCCACATCCAAATGGCATTGGTATTATACAGGGAGATTGGAAGGAGTCGCAACAATGTCATGAAGTAGATGTAGAAAGCTGCGAAGAAAGAAATGCCAAAAGAAAAGGTTGGAAACAACATGTGAGAGATGAGCAGAGAAAGGAGAAATTGATGGTGGATGCCATAGAAGTAAGGACTGAACATACCTCGCGAGGTGAATGCCTAGAGACAGGCGAATATTATGGTAATAAAGAAGCAAAGGATATGAGGAACAAAAGGCATAAGAAGTGAATAATCAACAAAAATAGGAGAAAAAGTAGCAATTGAAGTAATGATGTGCGAGAATCTCGCAGACAAGAGTATATGGGAATTCAGTTAAGAAAGAAAAATGAAAATACAGAATTGTGCGAATACTTCGCAAACAAGTATCAGCAAATAAGGAAACATGAATGATTGAATGATTTAACAAATATGAATGAGTAAAAGAATGGGACGAACCTTTATGGCGTACACCCTAGTTCGCGAATAACATTTCGTAAGAGGCAAATGTAAGACCTAAAGTGCGTCATATAAGGGGTATCTCTCGACATGGCTCGGGGGAAGGTTACACCGCTCCTGAAGCTTTGAGTCATGGAAATTTGGGGCCCATGAAAGCCTATCCGGAGGAGGTACCTTGGATTCCCAACTATATATGTAGGTTATACCCTGGTTGGGCGACCGAGGTCTCTTCTTAGGAGTCGAGTGTATGCTCAAGGCGCCGGGGTACACGGTTGAGCGAGTGCCGGGATGGATGAACCTACCACTGGCCATTCTTGGCAAGTCTTGGCATATGTTGCACTCGCCCGAAGAAAACTCCACTTAGGGTGCGGCCTTGTAACCATAAACCCTATAGGTATAAGGGATAAGAGGCTGCGAAAACAAGCTGGTTGTTGTTAAGACCGGATGGGAGGAGCTAGTCTTGTATGGCCGATGTTTCGCCTCCTTGAAGGGGCAACCGGGGAGATGATAAGGGCGATGCTCTCCATTAGGGGGAGTATCAAAACAGACGCAAATGTCATGAGGCTATGTTTTCGCAAGAGAATTTAGGCTTGTCATATTTGTGCAATTATCTGCGAGAGGCAATAATACTAACGCGAAGGTAAGGCGAGATCAATGGGTCTTTACACGAAAGTGTACGGACGTCTGCGATTTCGTCGCAAGACGGCAATGTCATGGGGCTTTATGTTCGCAAGGATATCTAGGCCTGTCATATTGTCGCAACTAAAACATCCTGCGAGAGGCAAAAATACTTGGAAAATGATAAGACAAGATCAATGGGTCTTTACATGCAAGTGTAAAGACGTCCTGCGATTTTGTCGCGATGAAAGGTGGCAGGGGAAGACCTCTAATTAGGGAGGTCTGACTTGGAAGACCACACAAAAATGATAAGGCAAGGTCAATGGGCCATTGCATGAAAGTGTAAAGGCGGCTTGCGACCTTGTCGCAACAAGAAGAGATAAAATAAAGACTACCGAAATGATAAGGCGAGATAATAAGGAAACCCCGCGACCTCGTCGCAACGATATATTTCAATAACAATAAAATAATTATCCAACAACATACATGATGACAACTAAAATCTTCCATCGAAGATAAATAACGAGAGGCAAGTATGGGAATGGAAAAGATGAAATATTGTTATTCATCTTATGATGAAAGAGTTATACATCAATAATGTTAGCCAATTATATTACAAGGAAGAACTACCAAAAAAGGGGAGTGAAGATTGAATTCAGAGGGGAAAAATCCAAGAAATACACTATAATAAGGATACGAAATGTACGAGATATTACAAGCGAGAGAAAGAAAACAAAAAGAGTTATCTCTTTGGTGATTCTTCTTCTTCATCGATTCTTGATCGATTATTCTCATCGCCAGAATTTTCTTCTTCGCCGGCCTCGCTATCGAAACGTCTCGAGACAGGCAGATTCTCGGGAACCTTTTCAAGGAGACGGGGATATGAATGCGAGAGGGATATTGTGGTCCTTACAAACATACTCCATGCCTCCATTGCGAAAACGAACACATCATTATTAAAGTTCTCCACTTTGTCGTTAGAAATTGTTTCTTCAACTTGGAATATCTATTCTCGCGAAGGAGAGATTCTTTGCGAAATTGTTCTTTTTCGGTTTCGAGTTCTTCAATTCTCATTTGGAAAATTCTGGCGAGTTGTTCTTTTCAGATTCAAGCTCTCTAATTCTAACACAAGCCTCTTCTCGGTTACGCAAATAAGAAACAACAAGTTAACAATTTACAAGCAATACTACAGAAGTAAGAAGCAATAAGGTATAATAAGTAACCTTCTCTATCAGATATCATATCTTTAATCAAGGAAGTATGCTCGGCATGAAGACTAACATCAACACCTAGGTTATTCCTGGCATTATCTAAAACCTTCGCAGCCCAGGCGAATTCATCATCACTATTAATAACGAGAAGAGAACGAACTTGCTCTTCTCATTTGCTTAAGCATGGTATTACGATGAAGGAGTTCATCTCGTTCAACTTGCACACCAAGAAGAGATTTGTGGAATTCTGCTAATGCATGTGCACCTCTGTTAGTAATGCGATCGTTCTCATCTATGAGGTCACTAATTTTCTTCCTTAAAGTCTTGATATTCTTCTCGGAATCAAGGTACATTCGTTTAAAGCGATTAGTTAAATTTAAACTAGATCTGTGTTCGATCTCCAAGAGATGATATTTGGATTGAAGATCCTTTAATGAAAGGAGGTTAGTTTTATTGGAGGAACTACTTAGAGATTGATTGAGGTGAGCGAGAAGAAGATCATTATCCATAGGTTCAGGAAATGTATGGAGAAGAATAGCCTCATCGGAGAGATTATATACATCTGCGAAGGTAATAAGTTAGGCAGCAATATGCAACCGATAAAATAGAAATGATAAAAGGAAGTAAAATCTTATACCATAAAGTTGTTGATTAGCGTTCTGAAGAGTGGACACCCTATCCCTTTGGGAGTCAAGTTCGGTATTTAACTTTTGAATTCTCTCGTCTTTATCGCGAGATGACGCAGCTTCAATTTCTAATTCTCGAATCTTCTTGTTCAATTGTGAATTCTTCTTTTCAAGATTGTTGCGTCTTCTCTCGAGATCTGAGGCGACTACAAAAGAAGTTCTTCCAACCTATAAAAGAAAATAGAAAAATCATTAATAAATATATGTTTAAAAATTTAAAATTAACAGGGAAATATGACTGCATACGTACCAAAGATCCAAGTGCATTCAAGAAGTCAGGAGACACAATTCTAGAGGCTCCATTGAAAGAATTATTGCCCTCTAATAAAGTAGCATTACACACGTTTGCGAGAGCACCGCAAAGAGAAGCTAGGGGAGCATCTCCCATTCCTTGGAAACAGTCTGAGAAGATGCTAGATAACTGATCCATAGAAGAACTGGTCGACGGAACCTTCTTGGCGAGAGAAGGATTCGAGTCATGGTCATCCTCGTCAGAAGATTCAGAGCTTGAGCTAAGGCGAGAAGAAGATTGGACCTTTCGCTTCTTAGTTAATGGAGCGAGAAGATTTACCCTTGCGAACAGCAGTTTTACCCATACTTTTAATCTTCGCGGCTACTGACTTCTTGGTGAAACCTTCGCATACGGTTAAAGATAAGAAACAGAGGCAACAATATTGTTTCAAATAACAAAGGAAATGTTTCTTACTTCACTCGTAAGCGATCGAAGTATGGTCAGAGTACTCTCCAACGGATTATCCTTGTACTTTCTTCTCAATTTGGCGATCTGAGAAATTATACAAACTCAACATATGTAAAAAGAAAGTTGCAAAGGCAAGATTTAAAACGGGAAACATACCTCATTTGCCTTGTCAGGCCATTTGAATTCCCAAGGATGATACCTGCGAGATTCGCGGGAAGAACGTGCGGGCCCGCGATATAAGGACCATTTAAAATCAAGGGTACAACCCACCATTTCTCATCTTTGGAGTGGCGAGGAGTAGTATTATTACCCGGGTGCCAATCAATATCCTGCATGAGCAATTTATCCTCAGGGACATTATCCTTCTTTTTCAGGCGAATGCCCCAGCGAGATTTCGCATTAACCATCTTTATCATTGAATAGTTTTCAAAAAAGTTCTCTACAGTGTACTTCTCAGCAGCTATTTCCAAGTCTGCGAAATCGGGGTGTCTAACAGTAGCGGGGTATAAAGATCCTTTGCCAGCACCACGATTCGCGAATTCAAGCATTAGGCGAATGCAATCGCCACTCAATTGATAAACGGCCCGAGAGAATTTTTCATGGGCCAAGATTTCATAAAATAAAGGCATCTCGAGGATTGTACAAGGGAATGGGAAGTCCGCGAGAAGCGACCTAGCGAGACTATAATCTTTTGATCATCACATTGATGATCGGAAAACGACTTTGCGAAAGAATAGATGAAGGTTCTTGATCGGGAATGGTTGATAGAGTAAAACCCTTCTCGAGCAACTTCTCGTTGAACTTCTTCAAAAGAAGCTTTGTATGCACGACGATGAAAGCCATTTATCGGTATGGGAATGGATGGGAGATTGGAGATTAAGATCGGCGCTAGAAAGGACGAAGAAAAGATTTGCGGTAAACGGGAGCGCAAATTGCGGAAGGAGAGAGTCAAAGAAAAGTTGCAGAGAGAAACTAAAGGATGAAAAGGAGGGGAAAAGAAAACTATATATAGGGAAAAAGATCCTCGAGAAAAACGAGGTCATTTAATGCGAAGAGACATGAATGGTCAAGAATAAGCGGTTGAAAGAGACGTGTCAAGAAAAGACATTAATAATCAAAATCCGTGTAAAAGTACAAAACTGAAACAGATAAAGATAAGCAGCCGCGGAAACAATATTGTAAAAATCTCATGATACTCTTCCCCTCGCAGGAGAAATATGAGGAGAGATAGGAGACGATACTTCGTATATATCTCAAAGAAGCTTCGGAACTTTGCAAAAGAATAGAGGCAAGTACGTACTTTTCAAGGAAAGTATTCTTTCGCTCGTTCCTTCACCAATTGAAACCAAGGAATATGACAACAATGAATTTTTCCTTCAAATCGCTCTTCAAGCGATATTCAAGGAAAAAGAGGCAAGATGTAGGATCATAATATCGCAATGTACAAGGTTCGCGGGATTAATAAACGACGGCGTCGCGAGGGAGTCGCAGAGAGCTAAAATAAACGACGCAATGGATAACGACAGGCTAAACATAAAGAAGACGTGAGAACTGGCGAGGGTTAAGAAGTGTCGCGAGTGAATGTTTGTGCATCTGCGACACTTCGCGGGATATTCCCGAAAATAAAGGGTAGCTTAGCTGTCATCCACTATGTATTACCCTATATAAAGGGCTAAATGAGTCTGTAAGGAGGAGAGATCTTTTTGGAATTGTTAAGCAAGTCAATAGGAGAGAGAAAGTTGAAGAGCATTTTAATTTCTAAGTGTAATTCTATTATCCTGTGTAAACATTTCATGGACTTAATCAATAAATATTCTTGATCTTACATCTTTCAATGAATTAATTAAGCAAAATCGAGTAAGGGGTGTAGTGTGGGAAATCCTGCTACTACACTATTTAAAAGATTGTTGTGTATTTGGGTACCTCGTCTTTTCACTCCGATACATAATCTTTTACCAGTCTTGCTTCTTGTTGACAACTTTGTAATTTTATGAACAATTGTTGTTTGTAATCTATTGGTAGAAATTTTTCTCATAGTAATTTTCTCATTCTTTCCCAAGTACGTACCGGAGGTTTGTCGTATTTAGAACGATCTTCACAAAGTTTTTCCCACCAAGCAGCAGCCCCTCCTTTGAGTTTATAAGCAACAAGTTTCACTGTTGAATGGTCCGGAACTTCCATAAACTTGAAGAACGCTTTTACCTCATAAAACCAATCCAATAACTCCTCGATTTTGAAACTTCCGTTGAAATTTGGAATGTCAGCTTTCAATTTATATTATGGTAACGTTCCTTAAGGACTTTGTCCTGATCTAGATGTTTATCTTCGATCCATCTCTTCTCTTGTTCATCTTCAAGGTAATCATCCTCATCATTGTCAAGTTGGAACAAAGATGTCTTCTTGTTACCATAACTAAAAAAACTTTCATGTTGTTTCTTCTTCCTCTGTGTTCTTGAAATCTCTTCTGGAATATCCATATTATGAACAAAAGTTTTTTTTTTTTTATGTACCTTACCAGACGAATCCTCCTCGTCATCAGTACTTTTAGAGTTCTTTTCTTCAATTCTAAGTTATTTCAGAATCTTAGTAATAAAAGATTAAGTATCAGTTCTAAGATTTTTTCGACCATTGGGACAACGGACGTGATTCTTGTCTAGATGTCACCGGTGTATCTCCTTTCGCTGGAGATGGAGTCCAGACTTTTTGTCCCGGTCTTGCTGTGGGGAACGCTGTTACACGCAAGCGCAAAACATATCTAGAAATTTGCACAGCCAACAGTTATAATTTTGGTGTCCTGGCTTTTTCGACGTTAGGCGAGCTAGGTGAAGAAACTGTGGATTTTTTGAAAAGATTGACTAATTTCCTTCGTAGGCATGATGCTAATATCAAAGGGGGAACTTTCTTTTTCACAGAATTGGGGCAGTTATTCAAAAAGGTGTCGGAGCCCAGCTTGTGGCAAGGCTCCCGACAAGTTTTTTGTAATATTTTGTATGATTTCATTGTAAATTTGTAAAAAAAATATTCATATTATGTACAATTCAATTTTTCTACCTTACCTATTAAGGATGGTGGACTTGGCATTTATACCATGGCTGATACTCGTGCTTACTGTTATCTTGCTTCTCGAAGTCATAATACTTCAGTACAGAAAACGATCCTTGGTAATTTATTCTTAGCGGACAAAGGTTTAGCTTATCAGTTGGCTCTTCATACCTTCACCCAGGTATGTGGATTACCGTCTACTTACGTGTCGATGACTCTGCCCCCCCCTTCCATGCATTCCCTGGCAGTTGTTTATTTTGATGCAGTTAAGAAGCAAATCCCAGACCAATTTCATATGTCTGAAAGAGATTTCATCCTATGGCAATGTAATCGTATCAAGCATGCTCAGGACTATCTTTTGGCGGTGCCCATTAGTGGGCTCAACCAATGTCTTGGACCTAGAAAATTTAGAGCCGTACTTTGCTATCGTTTGGGTATTCCCCTGTTTGTTGAGAATAGCTTGTGTCCAAGTTGTAACAAGTCTATGGATATTTTTGGAGATCACGCGCTTCATTGTGCTAAAGATATTGGTTATAAATTTCGTCATGATGTGGTTCGTGATGCTGTCTTTGACATTTGTTACAAAGCCAACGTGCCTGCACGCAAGGAGGTTTCTCTAGGTCTTCAGTCGGATGATGGCAAAGATCTAAAACCTGCTGATATCCTCGTCCTCAACTGGGAAAACGGGCAAGATGTTTGTTAGGACGTTACAAGTGTCTCTCCTTTTACTGGTGATGGTGTCCGTTCCTTCGCCCCTGGTAAGGCTATTTCTAGTACGGTTTCTCGAAAACGGGCCAAATACTCGGACAAGTGCGCGGCTCATGGCTATGGTTTGGGTGTGCTGGCCTTCTCTACCTTAGGGGAGATTGGTGAGGACACTATGATCTTTTTTAAGCGTTTAAGGAACTGTTTAGTTAGTGATGACGCTAGTAGTGGTTTTGGTAGTTTCATTTTTTTTATCGTTTAGGTGTTACAATTCAAAGAGGAGTTGGGGCCCAGCTTGTTGCTAGGTTGCCAACCAAGAGCTCTTGGTAGATTACCGAATATTATAAAATCAATCCGCGTGTTGCTTGATGGATTCAATTATTCTAAGATCATTTTTTTTTTTGTCTAACTTCTTGATTTTGATATCAACTGAATTTTCTTCTCCCATTGGTGAGAAGGTAAAATATGTTTAAGATAGAAAGAAAGTTGGGGTTTTAAAGAAATAGATTTGTGAAAGCGATTACGAAAGACCGAAAATCTAGATGAGATACTACAAATATAATCTCTGGAAACCAACTAATGCAGCAATATACTAAGAGCAAGGGCTATGGAATGAGTGTTAAAAACACTCATTCACTGCCAAATTGAGTGAGAGACTGAGTGAAAGAGTGTGTTTCCAACCATGGGATAGGATAAAATACACACTAAGAGGCACATGATCAACCGCTTGGAGGGAAAATTCCTTGAAGAGGCTAAATATCAGCCGCTCTAGGGAGAAAAATCACCCAAGCAGCTGATCATGTGCCTCCCCAACCTAATTTTAGTTATTTTGATTAATTTATTTTTTGGTTTCTATCTCCAGGAGGCAGAAGATCAGCCTCCTGGAATAACCTTTCTCAGGAAGCAGAAGATCAACCTCCTAGTGAAGATTGTAGACCACTCACTCGTTTCAATGAGTATGCGAGTGATTTTTGATGAATGAGTGAGTGTTCTCACCCCATAGCAGCACCTCATTTGATCAAATCTAGTGAGACTCATTCATATTAAATGAGAACCCTCACTCCATAACCCTTGCTCTAAGAAGTAGGGATGTCAATGGATAACCGAATATTCGATATCCGTCCGAGTCCGTTCGAATCTTTAGAATATTATCCGAAATTACGGATAACGTATATCAGATACGAATACTTTATCGGATAGTCTTACTTTAACGAAACAGATACGGAAAATGCATTATCCTATAGGATAATATCCGATATCCATTAAAGAATGCATATACAATTTTTTTTTTACTTTTTTTTTTTGAATAATATATCTAGTTGTTAACTTGTTAATATATGAATACTAAGAAATAAAAATATTTTGGAAGAACAAAAAGACAACTAATTTTTTCGGTACTGAGAAAAGCGGAAATTTTTTCAATTCTGGTAGAGAAGATTTGAGTTTTGTTTAATGTAATAATTTATAAAGTGAAGTTTTTGCATTTGATCAAGGTATTTGGTTTTATTTAGTTGAATTTCCTTAAGGTTTCTTTGATTTTTTTTTTTTTTTGTAATTTATGAAATGTAGAGAAAGACTAAAAAAAAAATTAATTATTTTTATTACAATAAAATACTATTAGATATTACCGGATATCCGAAATTGTTATCGGAACGTATACGGAAAATATTTTTGAATATCCGTCGGATACTATCGGATGTCGGATATCCGGTAATCCTTATCGGTAATGGTTACGATAGAGGCCATATCCGTTTCGATAAGTACCGTTGACAGGTTTACTAATAAGAAAGCAATACGGAGATTGCGGGGATGCGAAAGAAGAAAAGGGATGCGAAAAGGATGAATAATAGCAGCAACAAAAGAGATTTAAGAGTTTTAATGTATGATAATAAGATATCTAAACACACAACAAAAGCCTGTTTATATAGGCATAAACTAGAGATCTATAATAACTCTAAAACTAAAGAAAGAACTAAAATAAGGCAGTAAGCCGCCGACTTCTAAAATTAGGCTAATAAAGCCAACTTCTATCCTGGAAATAAGACATGTTCTACATCAAAATTAAATGAAGATGAAGAGTATAATTATTGATGGATAAGGGTATTTGTGAAGTCCTTGAATAGGTATTTTTAGTCCTATTCCTATGCACATGCCCAAAAAAAGTTGTTTGGCATACCAGGTGGCATGGCAAACCAATTGTGCCACTATGGGAAAACCACTGGGCGACCGAGTTTCTAGTGAGCGTTATTGACTCCAGCGCTGGCATTATAATCAATATCTCCAACGTTTGACTTTCTAACGCCTATAAATACCGCACATTGTTCATCTATCATTCACACTTCCCTTCTCAACTTTTCTCTGCTCTTCTGTTCTCCTATAAATACAGACAACTGCTCTTCTGTTTTAAAGAAATTATCTTTCATTTTACTTCTTAAACAAATATGGAGAAAAGAAAAAGAAACAGAAGAGTCAAAGGATCTACTAGTACCCAGCTAGTGGATTAAGTTTTGTTGTGGATAAAAACTATGAGTTTGATAATGTTAGACAAGTAGCTGGTGAAGGTATATTCTTTAATCACCTATCTGACCATCCGAAGCGAGTTAATTCGGTAAATCTAAGAGGTGGATGGTCTGAGTTCCATACGATTTTTCAGTTACTTCATCCTGTTGTTCAAGAGAGAGTTAGAAGATATCCTTGGAGACATTTATATCATATACAACCTAGAAACCACAAGACTCAAGGAGTTCAAGTTATATTAGAACGATGGTGGAAGACTACAAACTCGTTCTTTTTCAAGGACTTTGAATGCGGTAAGTCAGTTTTTTCTAGTAATTTAATTTTTAAATTATGTATTTTGTTTTGTAAAAATCAACAAACTCTAATTATGAACAATTATTGTTAATAGGAGTTACACCGATAGATTTGTACATGTTAACGTGAATTCCATGTACTGGAAGCTTACTTCCATTTAACAAACTAAATTGGTTATCAGAAGATAAATGGAAACAAAGACTTCCTTTATACTCAAATGAAATAGAAGGAAATGATGCATATAGACAAATAAAAGTGCATGGGTTAAAAGTGGATGGTTTGGAAAATGGATGAAAACAGGGTAGCTGGTAATCAATATTTGTTCCCTGACCATTATGAGGAGCTCGAACGTCTGTTTGTATTGTGGACACTATGCCAATGTCTATTTTCAAATGCTAGCTCAATGGTGTTAATTGGTTTTCTCGAAGCATTAGAAGATTTAGAGCAAGCACCGGCATATGATTGGGGGTCTCCGGTTTTATCAGAGATTTACATGTCCCTCGGTGATTGCTCGACGCGTGTCAAAGATAGTTTTAATGCTTTTTGGGGAGTTCTGGAGGTAAGAACCAATATTTTTCTCACTATTTGTTTGTTATTTTCACATGGAAAATTTAGTAGCCAATAATGTTATTATTTTCAGTATTGGTGGTATACATGGTTCCGAGTTTCGGAACCTTCTCTTAAGAATCATACCAATGTTTTTCTGGTTATACTGAAGTACGATTCCGAGAATTGGCAACCATTCCAGATTGAATATGGTCAACATAATACTATTGTTCATAAGATTCAGCAGCCGTGTAGAACAAGCCTTAACCTTGTCTCCCAGCAGTATGAAGCAATACCTGAGTTTGAAGAAGAACAAGCTCAGAGAATGGTACAACTAAGCCTTACAAGGATGGTGTTATACAACCCTATTTCTGAAAAGGGGTGTTTGGTATTATGGTGAAAGACAACTTCTTCAGTTGCAAAGAAGATCAGTGATAGCCGTCAACCGCTATCCAAGTTCAGAGGTTTCCGAAGACGACTACTTGAAATTCATAAGGTAAGGTCATCATTGGCAAGAAGCTGATGAATTGATCAAGGATCTAATGGACAGAAATGAATACCTATTATGGTTTAACACTATTTTCAAGCCCAATATTGCTATGACACCGCAAAGTTTGGGTTGGATGGATTTCCCAGCTTTAGGTAGGATGCCACTTGCCGATGAATTTCCTCCTTCCCAACCTCCAGCAGAGACGGGTGACGCATTTGCATATCCTTCTCAAAGTTCATCGTCAACTATGCCACCATTTTCTTGAGAGGTACATACTATATCCACCACATCTGTACAGATTGTTACTTATCCAATTACTTCTAGTGCACTTGATCAGACTTATCCATACTGGGGGGGTCAATGCTACAGAGTTGCAGTATCAGACCCAGTTGAACGATTTTGATGCTATATTATAAGGATTTCAGAAATTCCACTTGGATGAAATGCAAAAACTGAGGGAAAACATGATGTTTGAAATGAGTCAAGGATTTGACGGTAATGATGGTTCAGGTAGTAGTAGAGGCATGAGTCCCAGTGTTAGAGGAATGAGTCATAGTGGTAGAGGAATGACTCATTTGAGTCCTAGTGGTGGAGGAGGCATGAGTCCCGCTCGAAGTCAGCGAATTCGTGGAAGTGAAAGAAGTTAGAGACGTCGTTCTATGCAGGAGGTTGACCGATTGTCAGTCGAGCAAAAATAATTTCACTTTCTTACTCACTAAAAATGAATGAAGTACAAGGTAAAGAAGAGTTCGTTTCCACAGAGAGGCAATTGTTGTTATGCGATTTTCAGTTTCTTAGGTAACCAAGGGGGGATTTTTGTTGTTTTATCTAAGCAATAAAAATAATTGAAAGCAAAGTAAATAATTTGAATAATCAATAAGGAGAAGATATTTGTCATGGGATAGTATCATTCACAAACATGTATTTTCATCAATGATTAGAATTGATAATTTAATCTCTCATTTACTAAAAGTCCTAGGATATCTTGATAGCAAGTATATCCCGCTAATTCCATGATTTCATCACAACCACATTAAAAGATGCATATGTGAATTCTTCCTAGAAAGCAACCTAAAGTTTAAAAGCACAATTAGATTTAACTCCCTAAAAGCAATAAATTCTATGGAATAAGACTAATCAAGGCAATCAAAAGTGTAAAAGCACTAATTCAATTTAACCAAGGTTATGATTCATATGCAATTATAAAGATGTATCACTACAAGTAATAACCACACTATGCTACTTAGAATCAGGGATAAACAACTATTTCGTATTGAAAACCCTAATCTAGCAATAGAGATGAAAGTAAATCGGATTGATTCCGGACTCAACCAACCAAACAAACAATCAAATCATATGACAATATTAATAATGAATCATAAACAATAAAATATTGAGACAAAACGAATTCATTGAATCATATAACATGTTGTGAAATCCACTTTATCCCATAACCAATAATAATTGTTTAGCTACTCATAGCTATGGAGTTCATCATAAAAATATTAATTGAATAGAAGAAGATGAACAAAAGCAAACCCTAGAAGCGTAAACAAAAGCGGCTCTCTCCAAGTTCCAAGAATAATACGTGATATCCCAAAGTTGTAGAAAACTTTCTCTTTTTGTAGCTTTTCATCTTTCCAAAACTAGGTCTTCAAAGCCCAAAGTCCAATAATAAGATGTCCACCAAGCCCATATGTGAGGAATACCCATGTGAAAATATGTCCCAAAATAGGTCGCTGGAAAACTGGTATTATGGCCGGAAATTGGTCGGAAAATATATCTCAGGTGACCGGCAAAGTCCGCCCGGTCACCGGTCAACGAGTCAGCTCGGAAAGTCAGGCCGAGTCAAACGATCCTGAGAGTCAGCCGGGTCAACTCGGGTCAACCGACCGAGTCAGGTGAGTCAGGGTCTGGATCATCTATCTGACTTGACTGAGTTGGTTCTGCCAAAGCCTTTACACAGCTTGAACTTGTGCTGCACCATCCTTGCACTTCACTAATGCATGTACAGCCATTTTGGCTATTCATCTTGCACTTCAGCTCCAATGCACCACCCTTTTCACTGCCATTCAGTTCAGCTCCATCATTCCATTTCCATCACCAACAAACTACAGTTTCACTAGCACCTCCAGACTCATCACCACAATTTCTGCTTCACTCGTTTGCAGGAATGCAAACTCAGCTAACAAATCATGTTGTAACTTCATGCACAACACCATTCCTAGTTCTGGCACCACCTATTCAACCACATATTACCCCATCCGCATTTCATACACACTCTTTTCTCATCTGAATCTGCCCAACAACAACATCTTTCGACTCTAGAACCCATCTCAAATCGAACCCTAGTTTGCCAATTCATTACTGCATCACTGCCATTTCAGCTTCTCCCTGACTTGTTCATCTGCTGGCAATTTTATCTCATTCACTGCCAACTTCAACCACCTGCCACTCAATTCTCAGCTCAAAACCAATTCAGTTAGTACCTGTAACTTCACAGCATCACCAATTCCTTTTCTCCTCCTTGCCCTGAACCACCAACAACTGCTCCAATCAGAGCCACTGCCTCAGTAGCAGCTGCACTCTGCTAGTTCATCTCAGTTAAAACTCCTTTGGCAGAGACACCATTCCCTTCGCAACCTGCTATGAAGCATCTCCACCAGAACCAACACCAACACTGTCTACCACCACACAGCTAACAACACTCCAAAAACAACTCATGATACCTTCATTTAAAAAACCAAGTTCATCACTTCTGCTAGCATTTCCTCAGCTTGCACCTGCAACTGCAGTACCATTGGCTCACAATCACCATCAGAATATCACTATGAGCATCAGCACTTCATCCAAGTCTCATATCATCTCACATATCAGCATCTTCTCTGAATCTTCTCAACAGAACAGTCAAACACAACAATTATGGCCATGACAGTAACACAAAAATCATTTTCAGCAGCTACCCAGTTCCTCCTCCTTCTATTTCCATCATCTTGAGTATCAATAGCTATTGTAGTTCATACATCCACCAGATTCTCTATCTCTTCTCTACCTGAATGAGCTCAAGCCATCTGAACTGCATACCATCACCATTTACTCAAACCTAACCATTCTGCAGCTTCCAACTCCTCTGTATCATATCTGACCCATTCAATCTGCAGCTTACAAGCCACTATTCCTTAATTATCAAAGGCATTAATGTACCCATAATGTACTTGAAACTTAATAAAACGAACCATGTTTTACGTTGGACATTATAACAAGCCGTATGCCTCCCCGGCAACGGCGCCAAAATTTGGTCGGTTGTCAATCCGTCAAATATAATTTCACTTTCTCAATCAACTAAATATAAATATAGTATTCGATAAGAAAGAGTTCGTATCCACAGAGAGGCGTTTGTTGTTATAAACTTTTAGTTTCTAAAGTAACCCAATGTATGTTTGTTGTATTTAAGCAAATAAAAGTAATTAAAAGCAAAGTAAGTAATTCGAATTATCAATAAGGAGAGAATATTGGTCAAGGGATGGTATCATTCACAAACATGTATTTTCATCAATGATTAGAATTGGTATTTAATCTCGTATTTATTAAAAGTCCTAGGATATCTTGATCGCAAGTATAACCCGTTAATTCCCTGTTTTCATCACAACCACATTAAAAGATGCATATGTGAATTCTTCGTCGAAAGCAACCTAAAGTGTAAAAGCACAATTAAGTTTAACTCCCTAAAAGCATTAAGATTTATGGAATAAGACTCATCAATGCAAACGAATGTGTAAAAGCACTAAACGTTTTAACAAAAGTTATGATTCACTTGTGACTAATAGGATATATCACTATAAGCACTAATCACAAATATGCTACTTAGAATCAGGGATAAACAACGTTTTCGTATTGAAAACCCTAATATAGCTCTAGAGATGAACACAAATCGGATTGATTCCGGACTCAACCTAACAAGTTTTCAAATCTTATAACACTATTAATTGTGAATCACAAACAATAATTACTGAGACAAAACTAATTCATTGAATCAAAAGCATGTTGAGAAATCAACTTTTATCCCATAACCAATAAGGTGTTTAGCTACTCATAGCTATGGAGTTCATCATCATCAATATTCAATAATAAAACAAGGAAGAAGAAGAACAAAACCAAACCCTAGAAGCGTAAACAAAAGTGGCTCTCCAAAATTCCAAGAAAAAGATATCCCATAAGTTGTAGAAGACCTTCCCTTTTATAGATTTCTCCAACTTCTAAAATTAGGTCTAGTCTTCAAAGTCCATTAGGTGAGAATCCACCAAGCCCACAAGAATGAGAAACCCGTGTAGAAAATACGCCCCAAAAACGGTCGCCGGAAGTCTGGGATTGTGGCCGGAAATCGGCCGGAAAGTCGCCGGGAAATAGCTCCGGTGACCGGCAAAGTCCGCCCGGTCACCGGTCAACGGGTCGGATCGGTCTAGATCACTGAGTTGGATCGGGTCAACTCGGTCCAACCGAGTTAAAGTGAGTCAGACCAGGTCAGGGTCTTTGCCATCTTGCCAGGCCACTGCACAGGCTTGTGCTGTGTTGCACAATCCTTGTGCATATCCAGTGCCTTAGCCAGCCATCATGGCCCTGGCAATTCCATCATTCTCCTTTTCAGGCCACACTCACTGCAATGCACAGCTCATCTCAACCACAGAAACCTGCACATCCACCATCTTGCAGACCCATCATTCATCTCTGCCACCAGTCTGCAGCTCATGTAATACCCTTACTAAGTCCATCCCAGCACCACCAACACACTTGTGTTCAGCTGCAACATCTTCACTGCCAATCACAGCACCATTACCTACACTTCAGCTCCTTGTAATACCACCTGCTGCCCAGCTCTCATAACCTATTACAATCCAACTAAACCTCCAATGCAACTCAGGCCACTCCCCTGTTATTCCATTATCTGCAACAGCACACAAAACCAGTACAACCACTTGCAAATCCTCTCCATTGCATTTGCTCCACTAACACAGTTAAGCCATTTTTTCACTCTCTTCCATTCAATCAAACAGCACCATCACAGCTACAGCTCCATTTGCATTGCAGCATCTGAACTCCACCAGTTCTCAACTTCAATATCCCTAGCTTCACTGCCATTTCCTCCAGTCACAGCTAACACAAGCCCACTAGCTCAGCTGCTTCATTGCATTTCATATCCATGACTTAGCTTCTGCTTCTAAACCACCAGCCATCTCAATTCCTTGCATTCTCTCCTAACTCAAATCCCAATTTGCTCCACTCACTGTATTTGCAGATTCAACACCACAACATCACCTCACTGCAACTTCACGGCAAACAAACCCCATTTCCTTCTTCATATCTACTTCAAATCCTAGCTCTTCTTCTCACAGAATCTGTTGCAGCTCTGCCTCAGCTTCATTCAGTTACAGCAATCCATAGCTGCAAACCCATTAGTCAACACCAGTACCACCAGTTCCACTTATCACCTTAGTGCCACACCATCCATACTTGAACCTGCCATACTATTCATTCTCATACCACCAGACTCCAATTGCAACTACCATGTAGCTTGTACCTGTCCTAACATGCATCTACCCCTGCTTAGCTCAACAACACCACCAAGTTCCATTTCCTCCTGCAATACAGCTCAATTCATGCCCTAAAGCAATCCTCAGTAACCTCCAAGCTTAGCATCACATCACGAGACCCATATACTTCCATCTCAGCCCACCTCCACAGGTAATCACAATTCATCAACTCAGTTCTCCATTATTGCAAATCCAAGAGCATCCAAACCATGAATCGGCAGCAGCTCAAACCCATCTGTCTCTTAATCGTATAATCAATTCAAACCCTTATGTATCGTGTTCAACCAACATCAGAAACCACCTCTTCTGAGATCTCAAATCCCTTATTCAAATCCATACAGTTTCAATCCTAGTATGAGCCCATCTTCTCGACCTTCAACAGCTTCACAATCTCACTTCCCAATCGATCTTGAGCAAAACCTTCTCACTTTAACAAATTCTTCAAATCACACAAACCCCTCTCTGGATTTTCAACTCGTCAGCAAACCCATCCCTGATTTCATCCTGCTGTATTCATACATCAATTCATTAATGTCACCTCTCTCGCATTTTCTCCTCGTTTGATTTCGGTGAAAATGGTTTCGATTAACCATGGCCTCCATTTCTCTCTTCTCTCTTGATTTCAGGTGGACTGAATCCATGGCCGCTGTGCCAGTTTCTTTCTCAGATGCAAAATGAAATTTGGGGAAGAAAACGAGTTTCTTCACAAAACCAAGCTGATAAGGCTGCTGTACGGTCATATTTAGACACCCAGATAATGGATATGGGCCACCAATAAATCTCTTTGTATTGTCAGTCCTTGGGAACTGACAAGCTTAATTGTTGACTTTGCTTATAACCTTCTCATACGGACCCGGAATGGCCTCGTTCTTTCGCCGATAGTAAGCTTCGCCTTTTTCTCTTTTCCGCTTAAATGAATGATTTCTTCTCCTTTTGTTCTCGGTGACTCCATTGCACCTATAAAACTCAAAAGCAAACATAAAATACATAATTCACACGAAAAATAGCAAAGAAAGCATAAACTCTATATAGAAAATACGGTGTATTCTACACCTATCACACAGACCCTTCACAAATCGATCCATCAGACCCTTCTCAATCTCAGATTCAGACACAAATTGAGAACTCCTAACTTCGCCATCTCAACTTCAAGTTCTGGTCATTACCCATCTCTGCAATTTAGTCATATCAACGAAAACAACTAATTTCTCATCCTTGTTCATCATTGATGTCTCGGTATCAACTCCATCTTCTTCTCCATTAATTTCAGATCTTTACAGGAGCAGCAGAAATCATTCTTGCTTATCGAACCCTAGTTTCTGTGAAACCCCCAAATCAACAGCAAACCCCATTTCAACAGAACCCGACTTCTATTTCTTCATTGTTTCCCCAACCGCAATCTCTTCATCGATCTAACAACCAACAGCTTGAATTTCTTCTCCCACTCTTCTGTGAATTTCTCGATCTAATTCCCATCGTGTTCTTCCTTAATTCATCTTCTCTGTATTCTAATGATGTCGCCTCTCCTCTCTTGATTTCAGGTGGAGAAATTAAAGTAAAGATAATGAGACACTGAATTTTAGGTTTAATGTAGGAATTGTTCTGGATATAGCCACCCAAATGAACTGGATAAGGGCCAACAAAAAATCATATATGACATGTCAGTTTCGCAGAACTGACAAGTTAATTCCCTTTTCAACTCAACTGTCAATTGCGGGGAACTGACAGTTCATCCTTCACTTCCCTTTTTGTTGCATATCCTTCGTCGGCTCCAAATGTACGATTTCTCCTTTTTTTTTGCTCCAAATGACTCCAAAGTACCCTAATAAACTCAAAAGTAAACATAAGATACACAATTTACAAGAAAACTCGCAAAGAAAGCATAAATACTAGATATAAAATTAGGTGTTTTACGACACCTATCAGAGGTACCAGAAAGTTCTGCTCCAAACCAAGTGTTAGATACTCAAGTAGTAAGTGCTGATGAAAACATTGGCTTGGATACAACTCATGTACGTATGTTTAGTCATTTTCCAACTGACATAATGACTCCAGGTGGTGGTGTGAACATGGAAGTAATTAGGCAATCTACTTTGTATACCCCAATTGCCTCCACCCCCACAATTGCCTCAAGCTCATCAGCATTTCAACCATTCCAGCAACCATTTCAGCAAACTCCTCAAGAATATCAACAACACGTAGTTCAAGATTTGTATCGTGTTCCCATGCGCCCTGAACCCATTACTTATCAAGATTATGGTGATTCTGATGAGACTCAAGTACTAAGTGAGTCTCAAACCGGCTCACTAACTGATATGTTGAACAACACTCTTGATCCAGAAAACGCGGGCAATTGGATCTTTGGTCAGGGAGAAAATAGACAAGGTGATGAGTAATTAAAATGTAAACATTTTAATTATGGAAGCAATTTAGTTTAAATGTAATCTTCTTTTTTTTTTTAATTAATGAAAACTATCTTTTAGATTAATATTCAAATAGAAACTAGTTTTACATTTCATTAAAAATTAACCTTGATTGCATAACACAATACTCAAAATTTGAATCCCTGCACATGAACATTGTGGAGTTCATAACATTCGTCGTGACTAAACCAGCTTCCGTTGTCTTCGACAAATTTGGTACGAGCTCTAATTTTTAGTTCTTCATTTGACAACCAAGGATTATCCCCTTTTATCAACCACATAATTTGCTGATACTTTCTAACATTGTTATTAATGAAACGATAACGATTTTGAAGACACTCATTTGTTCTTCTTGAATTTACGTGACTTAACGTCGTAAACCTTTGAAACACAGTGTCTCATAAGTTAAAAGTCTCTAAATTGAAATCTCTATCGCTTGCAACTGAAACCCAACATCGAATTAGAGAAACATCTTCCTCTGGAGTAAAATCCACTTCGGTTATGTGAGCACTAGGCATGTTGAAATGAGTTTGAAGTTGGGTTGGTATAAGTTGAAATTAGGTATTTATAGGGGGAAATTCGTAGCCGTTAGATGAAGATCTGATAAGCGATGATCAGACCTGCGAGTGACAGCTTGACTAGCGCTGGCGCTTTAATGACCAGCGAGCGTGATTATGACCATCGAGCGATGGACACTCTATCGCTCGCTGGAAACTCCACCGTGTATACCTATATGTTATTTCTGACATATATGCATATGAGTTTGGCATACCCATAGTGGGTGCATATATGGCAAAATCTATTGTTTGGGATTAGGCCTTTGTCTTTGGATTTTTTAGTTGTTTTTTTTTTTTTTTTTTTTTGTTGTTGTTGTTGTTGTTGTTGCTGATTTGGACCAGATTTGTTCCGGGTTGAAAACCAACTCAAAGAAACCCTAGTCGGTTCCATGAATGAATTTTTGTAAATAGCTTTCCTTTTTACGTTACCGAAGAAAACATTAGATATGTTAAATGCTTTACAAAGGGATTTTTGGTGGAAACGTAGAGAATGATCTAACAGTAATTATATTAAGGCTTGGAATTTCTGTGGAAAACTAAAGCTAGTGGTGGTTTGGGTTTCCATAATCCTCATAAATTTAATCTTGCTTTGCTTACTCGTCTAGCTTGGAGACTTATTACTAATCCTGATCTTTTATGGTGTAAAATATTAAAATACAAATATTTTCCAACTACTGATCCTTTGCACTATAAGAGAAAATCAGTTAGGTCTTGGGTTTGGACTAGTATATGTATAGGTATTGATGTGATTAGATTGAATCATTGTTGAACAATAGGAGATGGTAGTTCTATTAGTCTCTGGACTGATACCTGGTTACCAAATGGTACATGTCATATTCCTAAGTCTGGTGTGTTAGTTGACCATCACCAGAAAGTTTCAGCTATTATTACTCAGGATGGGCAGTGAAATTTCCCTTTAATTGATACTTTGTTTGATGACAGTTCTATTAATTTTATTAAAGTCGTTGAACCTGATTCTGCTAGTTGAGACTCTATTAAATGGATAGGTACAAAAAATGGTATGTTGTCTGTTAAATATGCTTATAATTTTATTGCTAATCGATCTGCTATTACTCCTAAAGTTCCTTGGTATAGAATTTGGAATCTTAATGTCATACCTAGATTTAGTTGATGGAAAGCTCTAGTGAGTTGTTTGTCTGTTAGGACAGTTATAGGGAGATTTAATCATATGAATAAAACCTGTTCTTTATGTAATGCTTTAGTACCGGAAACGGTAGATCATTTATTTACAGAATGTGTCTTTGTGGAAGCTGTCTGACGAGGTATTTCCCTATCTTCATTTTTCTATCAAGCACGTAATGTATCTTTCACTGACGGGTGTGTTAGTTGCTTGTCTGATAATAAGGATAATAGAGATTTGATTGCTTATATTTTATGGTTTATTTGTAGGTATCGTTGTCTAGTTGTTTTTCAAAATGTGAAACCGAATCCTCTTACTCTTGGTTATTCTATACCTAAAGATCTTCAAAACTTTCCCTGTACTACTACTACTAGGATCTGTAATTCCAATTCTACTACAGTACAATGTGAATGTTGGCATCCGGGTGATTGTCTTTTAGCACCTTTTACTCCTTCTGTTTCAGATACTACTAGTGTGTATATTTTCTTTAATGCTGCTTTTAATTGTATAACTAAAAAATTTGCTTATGGCATTGTGCAACTTACTCACTTTGGATCTTTATCTGCATTTGCAGGAGGAAATGGATGGTGTTACAATTCAGATGAGGCAGAGTCTAGTGCCTGCAAAGCAGCAACAACAGATTAGGCCAGAAAACACTTTGGAGCTCAGTCAGTAATTTTCTATGATGATAACCAAGGTGTAATTAAGGAAATGAAGAAGAACAATTTTGGGGTCTACTGGAGAGAATATCTGTTTTTGCTTGTTTCTCAATGTCTCGGTCAATTTTTTGCTAGTTCTTCTTTTTGCTATGTAAATCGTAAATGTAATGGTCTTGCTGATAGGTTAGCTAAGTTACTTCTCAAGAGTCCCCTGTGTCTCTTAGCTCTATAGATATGAGTCTTGCTTCTAAACAAGACTGGTTAGCTAAGATCTATAGAAAGAAAAGTTTTGAAAGGATAACTTAATTTTTACAACTGATCGTATCAAAACGGATTTTTTTTTTTCCTACAACCAAGGTTTGAAAAACACCAGTTTTTTCTGAAAAAACGGCCGTTAAAACGGTCACAATCATATATCGTGGCCGTGAGGGTCCCCAAACCCCATACCTATACAAAGCCGATAAATAGGAAATAACGACAGTTTTTTAGGACCGATTTTCCGTTTTCACACACGTTATAACTGTTTTTCTAAAATTGAATTTTACGTTTTTTGCTTCCAAATAACATTTTAATGCGAGTTTTTTAGACCATTTTTTTCCGTTTTCACGCCATTTATAACCGTTTTTATAGAAAAAAAATTTTAAATTTTTTTTTAACAATTCTTTATTTTTTAAATTAAAGATTAAAAAATTACAATAAAACTTTGAAAAATAAAAGAATAAAATAACAATATATAAAAAATGTTGTAACAACGTATTAGACCCGTTATAACTGTTTTCACGCACGTTATAACCGTTAGATAGGAATTTCAGATCATAATCTTTTTTATTTTCTATTTAACCATTACAACCCCGTTATTTTAAACTACCATATAAAAAACACGTTTTTTTTTCCTAAATAACTAGTTTTTTCCCAAAAACGCGTTCACACTTGACAAAACTTGTTATAACGGTCACACCCGATGGCCGGCCGTGACCTGAGGCGTGACCTGTTTTTCAAACCTTGCCTACAACTGATACTTCTAACAGGTGCAACCTCAAAATAACCCAAAGGAAAAATAAAACGTCACGGACGACACAATATCACTGGCTAGTTTCCTTAACGATTCTAGATAACATGAGTACAGAGAATCAGTGGGTAAAACCCGATCCACAATGAAAGCTCCTTTACCTGTAGAGCATGCTCTATAGTTGTGCATTTCCCTACCACCAGTCCACCACCACCTGCAATTACCCACCTCTCAGGTTTCATACTTTTTTGTTCTTTACTATCAATTCTCGCTCTCTCTCTCTCTCTCTCTCTCTCTTGAATTGAACAGAAAGAAAACCCAAATTCTGAAAAAATTTAAAAACCTTTCAGAAAAATCATTTACAAGAATCACCAATTATATCTTCAGAGACACACACACAGAGAGAAAGTGTCAAGAATCATGTGATCTTTTTCTACCTTCTTTTTTTGTATTCTCTCTCTTTTTCTTAAAAGTGAAAATCACACCCACAACCAAACCCATTGTTTCCCCTTTTCATTTTTATTTTCTCTACTTATTCCTCTTCTTCAATGGCTTCCAGTGCGTCTAGGTTTATCAAGTGTGTTACTGTAGGTGATGGTGCTGTTGGTAAAACTTGTATGCTTATCTGCTACACTAGCAACAAATTTCCCACTGTAATCATTTCATCCTCCTCCTTGTATATCTCTTAGTTTTTATGTTTTTGTTTGTCCATTTCTGGTTATGGGTTTTGCAAATTTTTATGATTTTTTCTCAGTTTTAATTTGTGGGTTTGTTTCAATTTGTTGAAATGGTGTTGTTTTACTTGTTTTCAGGACTATATACCAACTGTGTTTGATAACTTCAGCGCAAATGTAGTCGTCGAAGGAACGACTGTTAATTTAGGCCTTTGGGATACAGCTGGTAAAATTCTACTCAGTTTTCATGTTAATTTCTTTCCTTCTTAGTATTGCTAGTTACCAGATTTTTGAATTGATTTGAACCTTTGCAAAATTCTGTTTTTGTTTGTGAACCGTTTGATAAGAACCTGGTACTTTTCTTGACAGGGCAAGAAGATTATAATAGATTAAGGCCTCTTAGCTACAGAGGAGCAGATGTTTTCGTCTTAGCTTTCTCGTTAGTCAGCCGTGCCAGCTACGAAAATGTACTTAAAAAGGTAACCACTTCATGAAAATTATGCAATTTAGTGTAATGGTTAAATGTGTTTGTAACTATGCTTAGCTGATTCTCTTACATAAGTATGATTACAGTGGATCCCAGAGCTTCAACATTTCGCGCCTGGAGTTCCTGTTGTTCTTGCTGGTACTAAATTGGGTAAGTGCAGAAAAATTGCTTATTCGTTTGCTTCACATCGTGATGTTTTACTGCCTAATTTGCTTTGTTAGATCTGCTATTACGGTTACCACTTATACCTGATATCCCCCTCCTAACTGGATTATAATATGCCATTCTCATGGGATTCCTGTTTTATCATGTTATTTTGGAGTGGATTAGTGCTACTAGTTAGCTACAATCTTGTGTGTGTTATCACATATATTAATTGACTCGGTTTTTCTTTTTTCTTTTTTTTATCTGCTTCACAATCCTACTATATATAGTATGTTGTTAAATAATGTGAGAATTAAAGAATACATCAACAAGAATAGATTTGTTCTCTAAAACTTTGGTTTAGGAAATACAACTAGCGGTGTAAGCTTATGCATATAAGCATCTGAAAAGGCAGGTCAATAATGCTATTATTGCCTACATATGCGTTGCTTTTTAATATTTCAGTCAAAAATTTCCTTGGTAGTTAACATACTCAATTCCTTTCTAAATTTACATTTATAGATATCATAAAGAAAAATGGTAATTGCAGCAGGCTCCTTTTTGTTCTTGATTTTCCATCATCAGCCAATCAGATACCTTGACTCCTGCTTTTTCATTCTACCATGCTATCTATGAAGCTTAAACATATGGATCACTACTCCTGGTTCTCGTCTCTATGCTTAAACATACATATATGATGGAAACAATTTGCATCTATCCGACCCGAGTCTCACAACTAAACAACCACATAATGTAGCTCTTGGATCTTCTCCACTAGTCATTTGTGTAGTTAATTTGAACTGCAAGTCCTGGAGCAAGTATGTTGGTGTTTTTCTGTTTTTTACCAGTTAGACGTTTAGATTTTGGGAGAAGATAATTAGATAAAGTTAAAGACAGATTTACTGGATCATACAAACAGGGCACCAACCTTAGTGGGATTAGGTGATGAACCATGGAAGCGTCGTCTGTATCTCTCTCAAGCTCAACAAGAGTTAATAATTCTAGGCTTGTAGAGTTGCAAGAACAAAGCATCAGGTGTTGATCAATTTTGCCAATTAGATTGGTCACCTTCTCTCGTGTCATATCCATACAGTACCATATAATGCTTCTACTAAGTCAACATATACTGCTTTAAATGCCATTTAGCACTTATGAATTTAGGTCTAGCCTATCATTATGGAGTATTGATGTGTTAATAATATGTATTGATGCTTAATGGGTTTGTCCTTGCTCATTGTGGATATCTGTGTGAAATCACTATATCCAGTTTCAATGAATTAACGCTTTATAATGGACACAGATCTTCGCGAAGATAAGCATTATATGGCTGATCACCCAGGATTGGTTCCCGTGAGTACTGCACAGGTGTGATTGCTGCTCCATGAGTTCCAGTTTTAGATGGGGTGAACATTTATGGTGTGGCCACTTCTTGTGATGACTTGTGTCTTTGTCGAATTTGAGAATAACAGTGTTCACTACTATCAGGGTGAAGAACTACGAAAACAGATAGGGGCGGCTTATTATATTGAATGCAGTTCAAAAACTCAGCAGGTAACAGTAATTTTTGTTGTTTCCTTGACCACACGAGCATCAAATTGCAATATGTTGCACGCCAATCTTCTTGTAGTACATCTAAGTTCTAATTGGTATCCTTTGCTCTCCTAATGAACAGAATGTGAAAGCAGTTTTTGATGCTGCAATCAAGGTAGTGATAAAGCCACCACAGAAGCAAAAAGAAAAGAAGAAAAAGCAACGCCGGGGATGTTCACTACTGTCAGTAACTCCCAGTTTCTCCTTTGTCGTATACGTTTATGTTGTTACTTCTCTCATTGATGCTACTATAATTTCTAACTTAGAACTGGTTCCACTCCATTATTTGTCATTTTGATGGTTAGGAGCTATGTGATACAGTGATATGCTTATTTACTTTTGGAGCTTTCCCCATCCTCTTGCAATGTAAATAGGATGATTGATGACTTGTAGGATGTGACTGCTTAGTGTTCCACCCCAATTTACTTCACCTATTGCTTAAGTTATGTAGATCAGATTTAAAATCTTAAAGAAGGATTGCTTTCTTCAAACATGCAAAACCTTTTTACTACATAGGAAGCACCAGAGATGTCTAAAGTATTCCTGTAACGTACTTTAGGAATTGATCCTCACACTTGTCGATTCTCCTTTCTTCCTGAATCATAGATTACTACATAGCATGGTTTACTAAAATATGCCTTTTTTGTTCGACTTCTAGCAGGAGTGTGGTTTGTGGTAGGAAGCTCGTGTGTCTGAAATGAGGTTTTCTATCCCGACCTCTGATCATCTCAGCCGGGACAATTTCCACGACCTGTCGTCACAGTTTGGATTTAACTTCCATCCATCCATCCATCCATCTCCTTTTGGTGATTGGTTTGGGCCTGAATTACGGTTTCCTGCTATATGTAGTTCTAATCTCTCATATTATAATCCTTGCAATTGGCTGTGTTTGAAACACTAATCTTTTTTTGTATTGATTTTTGATGTAATTAAAGTGATTACTTTGTTATCAACTAAATCAACGTCCGTTAGATTCATTATTATATTCTTTACTTTCATCATAGATTCATAGAAGACGGTTGAAGTGCTAAAGATGCTGGCTATGTCGTCTTTTCTAATGACAGGACCATTGCTAGAGAGCTCTAGTTTGTTGGTAGGCCTCACCTTGCTACAAATTTGCATTCCATTTTCTTAAAGCAATGAATGCTTTCTAACACCGGAAAAGAAAATTGGCGTGTCGTCAAGTGCATAAATTTACCTAGCTAATTTGGGGCCCTATTAAATTCTGCTCACATCCAATGGCTAGGCTGCGGGGTGTCTGTCTAGATTGAGCAAAACTATCAAACTCTAATTACTATAAATAGAAAATTCTTTCCTCCAAGCAACAAAAAAAAAAAATTAATACCCTTTTTATTTTTTAAAACCCTACTTAATAAGAAACGCGCAATTGGGGATATCAAAACTAATTGGGGATATAGGTACATGACAAAATAGGGATCCAAATAGCAAAGCTGGGTCACCCCTTATGTAATTATTTTTTTAATTCCTAATCTAGTCCTCACTAATCATGCTTAGTGATTAATAATAATTAGTAAAAATCTAAAGTATTTGGGGGATAGATTAGTGTGTGTTTTTATTTTAATTTGTGTGAGTGAGGAGTAGAAGGAGAGAAAAAAATTTTGAGTGGAATTTTTTTTTTGAAAATGGAAGATGATTGTGATGAGAGAATGCAGCTGCTGAATCTTTAGCTCAACTACAACAACAATCATATCTTCAATCTTCGGTGTATGATAACAACTCACAATTGGAGTTATATGATGAACCAACACCCTTGGATCATGATTTTCGTGACCATGAAGTGTTTTATGAAGAACCAACCCAAGAAAGTAAACATGTTCAACATACAAGCAACACCAACACACAGGTAATGCTTCAAAGAGGTCGAAAATTTGATTTTTCTTTTTGAAACCGCCATTTTTTTATGAAATGACTTAGTACCTAAGATGCTCGTTGTATGAATACGACGCCAGAACTAATGCCACCGGCGTGGTATTCATACTCCTTGCCATGCCAGTATAAGATATCCCCCATTTTAAAAACTTTGCCGACGTGGTATTCAAACCAACTATGCATGCCGGTATGCAGTTATGCTTTTTACCTACCACCGAATATTGATGTAGTTTTAATTGTGGTAAGAAAGGGTTTGATTCTCGGACTTGGGAAGTTGTTGATTTTAGGACTTACTTAAATAAAATACTAAAACTAGCGAATAAAATAAAGGATGATAACAATATTGAGAGATTACTGGGAATCAGGATTTCACCAAACTCTAATTCTATGGTTTCAATATTAATTCATAGACAAGTATAGCTCCAAAAACAACAATTATTGACTCTTAATCTTTGCAACGGAGATTTTATAAAACATTAATTGTAAATGGTAAGCATGGATTATCAAAACACCTAAGCTAAGCATAACCCATCAAACTAAATCACAACTAATTAATTTAAAATCATAATTCAAATTATATTAATGCAAAAGTCGTAAAAAGAATTTAATAAAATTACCATAGTGTTGAGAATTGGCTTCCTCCGTCATCCCAGCGATGGGGTTTAGCTCATCATGGTAGAAATACGCTCAAAATATTTATTCATGGCTCAAAAGGGTGTTTACAATAGTGAAAAGAGAGAAGAGTAATAAAAACAGAAAACTGCAACGTTTATAAGTGTTGCGAAGTCACTGTTAATAAACGATAAATTAAATGTGTTGCAGAATAATCGACTGACTATATGTGTCTGTTCTTCGTGTTCTTGAGAACGACACTTCTCTTATGTCGTCTGCAACTTCTCCTTCTTCTTCTCTGCTGCTGCTGCAACTCCTCCTGCAGCGTGATTTTATGCCTCTGCTTCACCCCAAACTCTCGACAGACTTCTGTGATACCAACCCCTACTATTTATACACCTCGGGCTCTAGAAAATTCGCGAATATCTTTGATTTCTTTCTTCGCTGCCAAGTCTCGGAAATTCCTTTTTCACATATTCTCTTAGCTTTTGATCCAAGATTACTCTGTATTTGGTAGAGACAAATCTCAGGGAAGATATTTTCTCCAAAAATCCCACGACACTTCCATACAAAACTCCAAACTTTCCCGAGCATTATTCTCATTCCCTGTTTCGTTAAACTTCCCTTTTTTTTTGTCGAACTACATCCATCATCATTCCTGTTCGTTGCAACCAATCAAAACCAATCCAAGTCCTATAAAATCTCCATGAAAATAGCTCACAAACTATCGCCAGAAATTTCCAAAATAACTCGGAAAATGTCCCGAGAATCACTCATGTCTCTGTTTTGTAAAAGGAGAGAAAATCTTCCTTTTGTTACGTCAACAAGTATCTTATCTTCCATGTTTTGTAGAAACAAGTTGGTTGTAACCCCTTATCCAACGCACAATCAATGAAAATCCCGTCAATAATCACTACAAAAAATCTTCGCAGGTGGATATTTATTTCCCGCCATATTTGGTTCAAATGGGGAAGAACATGGATGCCCCTTATCATTAGCGGGTGCCCATAGCCATGGGGTGTAAATAGCAAACCTTGGGTGCAAATAGTGGTGGAGTGCCCCTTAGTAAATGCTGTACCCCTTATCCAAAATGAGAGCCCGAATAGTAGGTGTCCTCCGGGTGCGACTTTTCGAGCCGATTTCTCCAAAAACGTTTATTGCCCAAAAATACCTACAAACACATAAAACACCATAATAAGAACAAAAACGGGTACTAACAATATAGAAAATCGAGATGAAAATAGACACATAAATGCGTCTATCAAATATTCCATGGAATATTCAAACCGGCATGGTTCACTCCTAACTGACCATGCCGGTACTACCAGAAAAATATCCAGGAATTTAAGATTTTTGAACTCCAATACCGGCGTGGTATATAAAATATCGGGCACACCGATAGTTGGTCCCGGCATGCTTTTAAAATTACCGCCAAGCCGGGAATTGGTTCCGCTGGAAAACTCACATATCAAGAATGCCGGCTCCTGTTACCGGCTTTGTACCTTGTTTAGCGAGAATGCCGGTATTGTATCTTCCGGCAATTGTGTTCAAGAACATCCAATGCCGGTACTGTGTATAATTGTTTCCTCCTTTCAAGTGTATTTCTAAAATGCCGGAACATTATTATTCAATGCCGGAACTGTGGTCGAGCACGTCGGAAATGGTACCCGGCATGGTAGTTTTTTTTTTTTGTTGAACTAATTCAATTTTCTTTTCATTTATTCCTTAGATTCTGACATACATTGATCCAACAAATTCCAAAATGCTTGGTCCAAATACGTCCGAATACTACAAGATGCCTCCGGTATGTTACCAAATAATACTTTTCACCTAGTTTTTAGAATGTTATGTGGGGATTGCTTGTAATGAACCTTATAATCTTCCATTGTTGTCCTAATGTAGGGAATTAAATCTCCAGCGGAAGCAATTGCTTGGGCAAAAGAGACGGCTCTTAAGAACAAGTGTGTGTTGGTGAGGAATACCCAAGGTTCAAATAGGCGTTTTGAGATGGTTTGAGAGAGAAGTGGTGAATACAAGGCGAAGAATAGCCATAAGAGAAAGGGTAACATAAGAATAGCCATAAGAGAAGTGGTGAATACAAGGCAAAGTGGAATCCCCGGCAGCGGCGCCAAAAATTGATATTGTTTTGAAGTTGTTTGTAAAGTGGTAGTAAAGATTCGTTCAACTCAGACTTGTAAAGGTTTGGTTTAAGAAAATACTAAAAACAAAGAAAATATATTCACAAGTTTGTCACAAAAATCGAGAGATTACTGAGACTCAGGATTCCACCATAACTCATTCATGCGATTCGTATATTTATTCCAAACAATTATAGCTCAAATAATATTGACTCTAATTATTTTCCAAGGTTGATTCTTAAAAGATTGACTGTAAATCACTAGCATGACGCATCAAAAGCACTTAGACCAAGCATACATCATCATACGACATCACAATCAATTAAGAAAAATCATAAAACGATTGATAATAGTGCAAGTAGTCATAAAAGAATTAAATATAATTACCACACACATGAAATATGGCTTCCTCCGTCATCCCAGTGTTGGGGTTTAGCTCCTCATATTATTCACGTGCTCAAAATAGTTGTTCATAGATCAAATAGGTGAAAAACAAGAGAAAACTAATGACTCAGACAGTTTGCAACGCTGAAAAGGCGTTACAAATAGACTGTTACAGGAGAAATAAGTCTGCCTCTTAAACGATACTAGGGTTCTGCTGTTGAACAACGATACTTCTGTTGTGCTGTTTAAATAAGACTGCCTCTGTTCGTCCGTTCTTCGTGTTCTTGAGAACGACAGTTCTGAAGCGTCAGTTCTTCGTCTTCTTCACCTGTTGCTGCGTATTCTTCCTGCAACTTTTCTGCTTTGATTCTGCAGCCTCCAATCGACCCCAAAACTCCCCCAAAGTCTCGACAAACCTCTGATACTCGATAACACCTTTTATATATACCCACAATCCGAATAAAACTCTACAAAATCTTCGATTCTTTTCTTGCTCTTCACGGCCAAGTCACGGAGATATTTCCTTTCTTCTCTCTGTACGCGTCTCTGGGTTACTCAAATCTTCCCAAACTCTCCCTGTTTCGTCTAAAGATAGAACGAAATCTTGTGTAGAAGATACTCCCTCTTAAATCTCACGTGCCTACCAAATATACATCCCAATACACCCGAGAATATATCCCTTCTCTGTTTTATAGGAACTCAAATTATATTCCTATTTTCTCGAATCCACAGCTCATACCAATCCTGTTTTAGGATAACAAGCTAGTACTAACCCATTTCAACGTCCTACTTTGTCTAAAACTCCTCACTCATTCTTCCAGGGAACTCCGCATGTAATACTTGTTTTCCCGCCAAATTCATTCTTCAAACCGTGAAGAAAGAATGCCCCCTATCATCTGATGGGTGCGAATAGCACTTTGGGTGCAAAAAGTAGATGTGGGGTGCAAATAAATGTGGGCTACCCCTTATCAACTGTGTGCCCCTTATCCATTTGAGGGGTCCGAATAGCACGCGTCCTCCGGGTGCGCAAATTCCACTTTTTGAGCCAATTTCTCCGCACAAGTGTATTTCTCTAAAAACACCTACAAAGACACAAAAAGCCATAATAAATACAAAATCGAGCACTAACAAAATATAAAATTGAGATTAAATCAGACACAAAAATGTGTCTATCAGTTATGTATATGAAAAGAAGACTAATAGGGTATACAAGACTCATACGAGGAAGGATAATTGCCCCTTTAAGCTTGTATTCTATTTAAGAGACAAAGAAAAGGAATGGGATTGTATGGTGTGGTTTGGCCAACATAACCACCCGGATCCGAAAGATTTTAATGGTCACTCCATAGTTTCTAAGCTAAAACCTCGTGAATTCGAGGATGTAAAGATAATGACCAAAGCATGTATCAAACCAAGAGTGATTCTCAGAACCTTCAAGGAAAAGGATGATCAGAACGTTTCTTCTCTAAGTACAATTTATAGCGCACAAGCAACCATTAGAAGGGTGGAATGGGAAGGGAGGAGTGTTATGCAAGAATTTGAGAAGATAGTTTGGGATCATAACTACATGCGTATCATTAAAAGAGAACCGGACGAAAAGCCCCTTCAAATATTCATTGCACATCCTTTGCTTTCACAATTGGCTCATACATGTTGTGGTGTTCTTATGATGGATTGCACCTGCAAGATAAAAAAATACAACATGCCGTTGTTCAACATCGTGGGGAAAACATCGGACAAGGTAACATTCACATTGGCTTGGTATTTAATGGAAAACGAGAGGGATTACAATTATCATTGGGCATTATGACAATTGAAATTATTGTTCCCGGAAAATCAATTTCCGAGGGTCATCGTAACCGATCAAGATGACGCACTAATGAGTGTTATATCTGATGTATTTCCGGATGCACAAAATTTCCTATGTACGTATCATATAGGTCAAAATGTGACAAAACATTGTCATGCTTTGTTTGAACCCTCTAAGGCGGATATTAAGAAGAGAATGATTTCTCAACTAGAGGAAGATGTTCGCAAGAAGAAACTATCACCCGAAATAGAAGAAGATGAAAGAGGAAAGATTAAAGAGCGAGAGGACAAAGAACACGATGAAAATCATAAAAAGTGGTTGGAATTTCTAAAGGATTGGGATAAAATTTATTGGTCTCTTACCGAGGATATATATGAAAAGAGATTGAATATGTTTAGTGCTAAATATAACGAAGTGTATCCAAGCGTCGTCTCATATTGTTGGGATAAATTGTTGGATAAGTACAAGGAAAAATTTGTGCGTGCATGGACAAACCGGTATAGACACTTCAAAACTGAAGCAACTAGTGCAGCAGAAGCCGCTCATGGGAGATTTAAAGATCTCATCCAGTCCGGGCAAGGCAACGTGGTTACGGTCACCGAGGCAATGGAGCAATACTTTAAGGCTGATATCGATAGGATCAAGAAGGCTTTTGAGAAAAGCTCAATGGAAAGGATGACTCAATTTCTTCAATATACTAAGTTTCTCCAAGGAATAGAGTTCAACGTCTCTCATTGGGCAATAAAACATATGATGATATAAATGGCATATGAGAAAAGTTATGGAAAACCAGGTGATGTGTGTATTTGTCCGGACATGTCTTCATTGGGGATTCCGTGTAGTCATATGCTTGTGAAGTACAATGAAGTTATACCTATTGAGGTTATTGATCCGTTTTGGAGGCAACTATCTTTTGACCCTCCCCCTACGGAAGCTCCCGGATAATCACCATGGGATACAAATGAAGCAAAGGAATTCTACGAAGCTTACTCACGTGGCAACTCGTCTAGCCGACAAGTATTGTTGAGCCAACTAAGGCTAATTACTCGCCCATGGATCAAACCAAGTGAAGATCCAGGAATGGGAGATCCGATAGGTAGACCACAAACTAAAGTTTCAAGGAGAAAACAAAGGAGAGAATTCAAAGAAATGACTCGACGTTAAGAAGAACTCGCGGCAACCAAGAAACGAGATCTATCCGCAAGTGAGATTTCGGAACTTCGATTCGCAGAAGCGCCGGTTCCAACTAAAAGGGGTAGACCGAGGAAGGAACCGTTAACAGGTCAACAACAAGCGACGGTTTCCGTATGCACACCAAAAACCGATGGATCGGAGGTTCCAAAGAAAAGGGGGAGGCCACCGAAGGTACCAACGTCAAGCTTGCAAGAACAACAAGTTGAGCATTCCGAAGCCACACCCATAGTCGATGTATCGGAGGTTCCAAAGAAAAGGGGTAGGCCGCCAAAGGTACCAACATTGAGCTACCAAGAACAACAAGGTGAGCATTCCGAATCCACATCCATAGTCGATGTATCAGAGGTTCCAAAGAAAAGGGGTAGGCCGCCAAAGGTACCAACATTGAGATACCAAGAACAACAAGGTGAGCATTTCGAAGCCACACCCATAGTCGATGTATCGGAGGTTCCAAAGAAAAGGGGTAGGCCGCCAAAGGTACCAACATTGAGCTACCAAGAACAACAAGGTGAGCGTTCCGAAGCCACACCCATAGTCGATGTATCGGAAGTTCCAAAGAAGAGGGGTAGGGGTAGGCCAAGGAAGTATAATCTCCCGTAACATACCGAAGACATTTGGAGTGTAGAGATTGCATAGGATGGTTTGGATATAATTAAGCTAAAAGTTGGTAATATGACGATGTATAAGGATTCGCAAACGGGTAGGACTTATAGACACTACCATACGAAGATAGAGTCTTACATAGACCAACTTCCTGAGACTATTCGTGAGTTTATTGTATATACGGACGATGTCGATGGTGATGGAAATTGTGGCTATCATGCTGTGACTGAACAATTAGGAATCTTTGACATGGCGGTTAGTAGAGGTATGAGACCATGCAAATATGCTAGAACGAGGATGGCCGAACAACTTGTGAACAAGAGGAGCTTTTATGAGGAATTGCTTGGTGAAGGTGAGAGGTTTGATGATATGTATGCTCGAGTATTAGGGCCCAAGCAAGAGATGAAGTTTCTTCCTTCTGAATATTGGATGAGCATGCCGCTTTGTGGGCATCTAGTGGCGGATACATTTAGATGTGTTGTTCATTATTTTACGCCCACCTTAGAAGTAACATTTACACCAAAGTGGAAAAAATTCGAGGGATCCCTTAAGAAGAGAAGAGTTATTTTGACGTTCGTGAACGACAATCATTTCGTTATTCCAAAACTCAAGGACAATTGTCCATTGCCACCTGTTTGTGAGATGGTTAAAAACAAGGACCTAGATCCAAATATCTGGAAAGGATGGATGGCATTGTATGAGGAGAATCACCAATTTTGGGATGCGTTGGCCTTATCAGAGAAACCTCTTGAACAGGAGGAGAGGCAACTTCATACGTGTGGAAGCAATGATGAGTAATTTGGATATATGTGGTTCCGACATACGCAACCTTTTGTTTTTTTTTGGAAGTTTCAATTGTAACCATTAAACCATATGCTATGTACGTGTCGGAATGATTTAATTCAAGCTTTGCAATGCCGGAACTTTTACCGGCATAGAAATACTTTTCTCTTTTATGCCGGCAAATAATCAAAAGTGCACAGAGATATTAGTTTAAGTTCCGGCAGTAAAAATAACTTCACGACAATGCCGGAACTGTAACAAGATCAATTATTCATAAGGGAAAGATAGAGTACCGTCACTACATTCAAAATCGTATCAATGCCGGAATTCTAAATTTCTTTATTCTTGAAAGAAAACAGATTTCCGGCATGGATGTTACAATTTCGACCATGCCTGTTTAAAAAAAGAAAAACACAATGTTTCATATAGATTCACCAATATATTATGTTCTAAGACAAAAACAAATGAAATCAACATCTCAAAAATTTAGCAAGACACATAAAATAACATAAGCAAAGACTAGATTGTTTAACAAACCATATGTAAAGTTAAGATGTTCCAAACCGAAAACAAATGAAACAAAGATTTCAAAGTTTAGCAAGACACACACATAAACATAAACCGACAGTAGATTGTTCAAAGACATATCTAATACTATAAAAGAAACATTAACAGACATCTTAGATCACTCGGTCCTTGGCTTCTTGTGAACCCTCTTTTTCTGAGGAGTCCACAAGTCCTTTGCATTTGGATCTTCAATTTTGTCTATCTTCTCATCAACTGTCTTCATTTCTTCCGGGGTCAGCACCTCTCCTTTCTTGATCTTGCATTTAAACCAGTTTCCCAATTTTCCTAGCCGCGAACGCTGTTGTTATGTAGTGGCATTAGTACGTTATCTTTTATAAGTTTATAGGTATACATTCAAACGATAGGAAGTGAACCAGAATTACGTACCAACAAAAGGAGAGTCTTTTGAAGTACGGGTACAGTAGGTTCTTCAAGAGTTTCTGCTTGTGGAGGCACTATTTCTTTGGACAAGCATACAATATAAGGATGTGAGTACCTCCAATGACCTCTGAGGAAGCTTGGTTCCGACTCATAATCATTTTCCGCAAATTCCCAACCAGCCCTGTCCAGTTGTTGTTCTTCCCTTTCATTCCAATATGCAACTACATGAGTTGGTTTGTAAACTACCAGCGTATGTTGTTCACCTGATATGCATTTAGGTAAGACATGAGAGAATTTGGCATCAGATTCACCCTTAAGTGTTTTTTGTTTGTACCCAAGTTGGCGCATCACACGGAGAGGTTTATGCATAACAAATCCTTTTGGATGAAACAATGGTCCGTTGTAAAACGCTACATTGTCATGCCTTGGAAAGTGAACTCCTCTTTCGTTATTATATGGGTCAAACATAACATCTTGGACAACGATAGAGTCCAAATCCTCCCTCATGGTGAGTAACCGAGTTCTGTTATTGGGCTTCGGTTTATTGTCGAAAACGTATTTCTTGGCTATAGGAGTCCGTGGATCCAAACCATATGTTGACGACTCCAAATATTTGTACTCATTGAACAATGTTGGGAAGTGTTCATAAGCCCACGCCTACGCAAATGAAAGATCGTTCCAATGAAATGTATGTATAAGAAAAGAACTAATTGGAAAACAAAATAACTAGTTCACATTACCTGTAATACAGTGAAATTCCCATTAAATTGACGGCAAGTCGCCTAAGAAGATCTACGCATCTCCGCCAAAAAATATGCCAAGAAAGCAGTGCCCCATGAGTACTCATGAACCTCCTCCAAGGGATCCAAGTATTGTAAGTTGTTCATATGCACCAAGTTACCATTAGAGTCAGGGAATATTGCGATGCCCAAGAGGAACAACAGATAAGCAGCGCTAGTTTGCTGATTTTGTTCGGCATTCAATTCCTTGCCCGTCGAATTCCCAAACAACTGTTTGAGCTTAACGACTTTAATAGTCTTTGTCATGGTATTCTTTTTCACGTACATATTTGCTTTTGTCGTTTCCTCATCCCAACCAAAAAACCTTTTAGTCAGATCATATATCTTGGACCATTCTAGGCTCTTACCGTCGTCATCTTTGTTAACGGCTTTTCCTCGAATCTCTAAACCCAATATTCTTTGGACATCTTCAGGGATAATGGTCATCTCTCCAAAAGGAATGTAGGATCAGAATATCGCGACGTCAATATCTTGCGAGATCAATAAACGACAGCATCGCGAAGGTGTCGCAGGGAAATAATATAAATGACGCAATGGATGACGACAGCCAGAACATGAGAAAAGTGTGAAGATTTGGCGAGATTTAGGAGTGTCGCGAAGATGAACAATTATACACTTGCGATACTTCGCGAATCAATCCTAAAAATAAAGGACAGCTTAGCTGTCATCCACTATGTAATACCCTATATAAAGGGTTGAGTAAATCTGTTGGAGGAGGTCTTTTTGAATTGTTAAGCAAGTCATTAGGAGAGAGAAAATCTAGAGTGATTGTAATTTCCTTAATTCTGTTCTATCTTTCTTTGTAAACATTTCAATAAAATAATCAATCAAATTCATAGTTATTCATCTTCAAATGGATTAATTGTGTTGAATCTAATGAGGGGTGTAGTGTAGGAAATCCTGCAACTACATATGCGCTAGAAACATGGACGAAACAGGATTGAAGATAAAAGATTGCAGCTAAAAATTATCCGAATCAAGAAAATGAGAGAGAAAATGTTAAATTAGATGAAATAGAGAAGTTAAAAAACAAGGAATATGATGAAAATACGGAGTACAATACAATTACAAAAGCAATGATTAATGAATTTCATGAAAACATAAGAGGAAGAATACATAAACGAGATTTTGAAGGGAAGAAGATTATAGATGGAGAGAAGACATCGTCTTTGAAAGAGTAGGAAAAGCGAGAAAATAACATTCACAAAGCAGTGAAGTACCTAAAGAGGGTTTAAGTCATACATCCCCGTTAGTGATCACAATAAATGCACGTAAAAGTGGAAAAGAATCGGCGAAAGCAAATGGAAGAATGGGCAGTAAATAGAACCTTGGTGGATACAGGAGTTTGGTGAGTATCATGTTTTACCATACTTATAAAAAATTAGGATATAAAGATGGAGAAATGATTTCCCCGGCGTATTATATCCATGGTTTTGGTAAATCCATAACAAAACCTAAAGGAGAGATAAAATTACAAATTCTGCTCGGAGAAATTGAAACACAGTGACATTGAGTATAGTGGATATGGAATCACCATATAATGTGTTGTTAGGGAGACCATGGGTACATGCAATTAAAGCTGTAGCGTCAACGTTTCATCAGTGTATTAAATTTCCTACGCCAAATGGAATTGGTGAAATCAGAGGGGATATTGATAAAGGAAGAATATATCATCAAATCGAAGTAAAGTATTATGAAGAACAAGTGAAGAAGCGAAGAGATCGCAAGAAGATGATAAAAGCAGCTAAGAAAGAAGAAGAGTTTAAAATTTACATGATAAGAGGAAAAGAAGGAAAAGGGATACCTGGCACAATCTCGCAGAATAAGGAAATGAAAGGACCAACCCCTATGGGAGAACCGAAAGCTAGTTATATCGCAGCAGAACAAACAAAAGAAGTGAATGTTGGAACTGAAGAAGAACCTAAGATGTTAAAAATTGGGACTAAAATGGAAGTAGGTGAAGAAAGAAGAACTATTGATTTGTTGCGAGATTATAAAGATATTTTCGCGTGGGATATGGATGAAATGCCTGGTATAGATCCATCTGTGGCTTGTCATAAATTGGAAATTGACAGAAATATAAGGCCATTCAAACAAAGAATTAGAAAGATCGCAACAAACATATCATCCTCAAATAGAAGAAGAATTGCAGAAAATGCTAGATGCAGGAATCATAAGACAAGCAAAGTATCCCGAATGGATAGCAAATATGGTTATAGTCCCAAAGAAGAAAAAAGGGATAAGAATTTGTATAGATTTTACCAATCTAAACAAAGCTTGTCCTAAAGATAGTTTCCGTTACTGATATTCCACAATTGGTTGAAGTGCGGCAGAAATGAAAGGATATCATCTCTTGATGGATATAAAGGTTACAATCAAATTCCTCTCGCCAAGAAGATCAAGAACATACCGCTTTCTTTGCTCCAAGAGGATTATACTTTGTTATACAAAAATGCCGTTTGGTTTGCGAAATGCCGAGCAACATACCAAAGAATGGTGGAAAAGGTGTTCGCGAGATGGATACACAAAACATTAGAGGTGTATGTAGATGATATGCTAATAAAAAGTAAGAAAGTAGAAGACCACGTACAAGATCCGAAAGAAATTTTTGAACAAATGAGACATTTCAACATCAAAGTAAATCCGGAAAAATGCACCTTTGGAGTTGCATCGGGAAATTTTTAGGTTACATCGTATCAAAAGAGGGGATCCAAGTCGACCCGGAGAAAATACAAGCGATTCGCGATATGCCAACACCTGCGACAAGTAAAAGATGTTCGAAGTTAAATGGGTTATTAGCTTCGCTAGGAAGGTTTATCTCGCGATCATCCGATAAATGCAAGCACTTTTTTAACATTCTCAAAAAAGGGTCAAAGTTTAGATGGACAGATGAGTGTGAGAAAGCTTTACAAGGAATAAAGGAACATTTAATGGATATATCAATTTTGCAAAAGGCGTAACCGGGAGAAGAATTATTGATCTATCTTGCGACGACCCCGCATGCATTAAGTGCGATTGCTGCGAGTGGACGCAGGGGTAGAGAAACCAATCTATTATATCAAAGAAAACTTTCAATGCCGCAGAAAGGAATTACTCAAAAATTGAAAAACTAATCTTGGCATTAGTTTACGCAACATTTAAACTTCGCATATACTTTCAAGCACACATTGTTAAGGTAGTGACAAAAATACCAATCGAATCAAGTAATGAAAAATTCAAAAAGATCGGGAAGAGTTGAAAGATGGAATGCCCAAATAAGTCATTGCAAACTCAAATATGAAATATTATCTTCACCAAAATCGCAAGTGGTCGCAGATTTTCTAGCGTAATTTCCTTTGGAAGAGGATGAACCAAAAGTAGAAGAAATGATGGATGTAGAAGAAGAACATGGAGATCCAAAAGACTTATTAACTCGAGCCAAATAGATGGGAAATATTAGTAGATGGGTCATCAAATGGAGAAGGTAATGGGATTGAATTGTTGTGATATCGCCGAGGAAGGCAATAAAATGGCTTTTTCTTTCAAAGTTAGAGTTTGCGTCAACCAATAATGAAACAGAATATGAAGCTATAATACATGCTTTGCGATTCGCAATAGAAATGAAATTGGAAAATGTGAGGATTACCAAGTGATTCGCAATTGGCTATTCGCCAAATAAAAGAGGAATATACTACAAATGAATTATCTTTGCAAAAGTACAAGAAACTTGTTGACGAAACCGTCGGTGCGTATACCGAAAATAAAATGGAGACATATATCAAGGAGAAACAATAGACTCGCAGATGCTTTTGCCTTTATATCAAGTATGATGACAGATCCGATCATGAGAAATATAAAAATACGTACACTTTTAATACCATCAATTAATAAAGAAGAAGAGCAGGAAACAGATATAATGCTAATAGAAGATGGAACACAAGCACTTTGCGAAGAAGATTGGAGAACAAAACTTCATGCATACCTGATGAAAGGAGAAACACCAAGAAACAGATTAGAGGCACACAAATTAAAAAGCCGTGCAACAAATTATGAATTAAGAAATGGAGTACTATACCGACGATCTTTTAATGGACCTTCACTCAGATGTGTAACAAGGAAGGAAGGAGAAACCATATTGAAGATGTTGCATAGTGGGGATGCTGGTAATCATAGTGGTGGAAGATCTTTAGCACATAAAGCAAAAGTGCAGGGGCTATTACGGCCGTATATGCATGAGGACGCGAAACAAATATCAAGGCGTTGCGAAGATTGCCAAAGACATGGGAAGAAGATACATGCACCGGGAGCGCCATTAAATTCTTCAACAAGTGTGTGGCCTTTTGGAAAATGGGGCTTAGATATTGTGGGACCATTCCTACTAGGAACTGGACAGAGAAGATATCTAATTGTCGCTACTGATTATTTCACAAAATGGGCAGAGGTGAAAGCGGTACAACACATTCGCGATAAAGATGTTTTTACTTTCATATTTGAGAACATTATATGTAGATTTGGGATTCCAGCGCAGTTGGTATCTGACAATGGGAAACAGTTTGAAGGACAAAATATAGAATTGCTGCTTAATGCATTTCAGATACGATGTGGAAAATCAACTCCTCTATACCCGCAGGCTAATGGCCAGGCAGAAGCGACAAATAAAACAATTGCAGACATATTGAAGAAGAAGTTAGAGGGATACAATAAAGGATGGTGCGAACAAGTACCCAATGCAGTATGGGCTTATAATACAACTAGAAGAGAAGCTACAGGCATGTCACCTTTTTGTTTAACATATGGGGTTGAAGCTGTACTCCCGACAGAAGTTATGATTCCAACAACAAAGAAAGAAGCTTGGGAGAAAAATCTTAGTGCGGGTAACATTTTAATCAAATTAGATGAATTAGAAGAAAAGAGAGAGAGAGCACTACAACATATGGAGAATTATCAGCGAAGATTGGCAAGAGAATATAACAAACGTGTCAAGATACGTGAATTTCAACCAGAGATCTGGTGCAGCGAGAGACACCAATATATCAGCGTGAAAGTGGTGGCAAATTGGCAAGAAAATGGGATGGACCTTATATCATTAAGGAAATAGTTGGCACAGGGGCATATAGATTAATGGATCCTGAAGGGAGAGATGTAGGACAAAGATTGGATAGACCATGGAATAGGTTGTATCTCAAGAAGTATTATCCATAAAAGATGGATGAAATGAAATGAATTTGGATGAAATGTTTTCGTGATTGAATGATTGCGAGGTTGAATAAAATAAAGAAAGATTGTGCGAATTTCTCGCAAGCAATACATTACAGAAAGTGAATGATTGAATGAATTAACAAAAATGAATGAGTGAGTGAATGGTACGAACCTTTATGGCGTACACCTTAGTTCGCGAATGATATTTCGCAAGAGGCAAATGTAAGACCTAAAGTGCGTCATATAAGGGGGTATCTCTTGACATGGCTCAGGGGAAAGGTTACACCGCTCCTGGAACCTGAGCCATGGAGATTTGGGGCCCATGAAAGCCTATCCGGGAGAGATACCTTGGATTTCCAACTATATATATAAGGTTATACCCTGGTTGGACGCCCGAGGATCTCTTCCTAGGAGTCAGTGTATGCTCAAGGCGCCGGGGTACACGGTTGAGCCAAGAGTGCCTGGGGCATTTGAAGTGTCTCGGCCATTCTTGGAAAGTCTTGGTATATGCTGCACTCGGCCCGAAGAAAACTCCACTTAGGGTGCAGTCTCGTAACCATAAACCATATAGGTATAAGGGATAAGAGGCTGCGAAAACAACTGGTTGTTGTTAAGACCGGATGGGAGGAGCTAGTCTTGTATGGCCGATGTACGCCTCCTTGAAGGGGCAACCAGGAGAAGATAAGGGCGGCACCCTCCATTAGGGAGCTGATAAGTGTCAAAAGATGCAAATGTCATGAGGCTTTATTTTCGCAAGGAAATTTAGGCTTGTCATAATTGTGCGATGATCCTGTAGAGGCAATAATACTAACGCAAGGATAAGGCGAGATCAATGGGTTTTTACATGAAAATGTAAAAACGTCCTGCGATTTCGTCGCGAAGACGGCAATATCATGGGATTTTACATTCGCAAGAGTATTTAAACTTATCATATTGTCGCAAATAAAATATCCTGCAGAGGCAAAAATACTTAAGAAATGATAAGACAAGGTCAATGGGTCATTACATGAAAATGTAAAGACGTCCTGCGATTTTGTCGCAACGAGGGGTGGCGAAATAGGACCTTTAATTAGGAAGGCGAAATAAGACCACACAATCAATGATAAGACAAGATCAATAGATTTCTTCATCTGTGAAGATATCCTGCGGTCTTGTCGCAATGATAAATTTCAAAATAAATAAAGGTAAGCAAACACGCTTGCGAGAGTAAAATTGCAAATCTAAAATGAGATAGAAAGAGGAGATAAGGGTTTGTTCATCAAGGGACTTGGTCTTTCCAATCAAAAAGAGTACTTCAACAGAAATTGAAAAACATCCCATGCAAAAAGTCATACTTAAAAGAGACTGGAAGATATAAGATTACAAGAGTAGATTAATGTTCTACATCTATATTGGCATTCTCGGCGGTAGGAGATGATAAACGTTCCTCAACAATCTTATCGGCTTCGCCGGTTGGAGGATTTTCATTAGAAATTCCTTCATTCGATTCTTATTGAAGATTTCATCATTCGTGACTTCCTCGCAGCTTTGATAATCATAATCGCTATCGGGGAATCGAACTTCATCATCACTTATATCCGTGAGGTGCGACGGATACAGATCAAGAGATTTAGAGAGTAAAACATCATTCACAAGAACTTCAGCTTTAAGATGAAGTTGACGAAGGAGCGCTTTCTGCTGGTTTTTACTCTCTATATTTTTAAAATTACACATGTAGTCGAATCTTCTTTTCTCGCCTCGTTGCGAATGCATAAGGGAAGTAACAAGCATTTTATTCTCCTTGCGAGCTTTTGAGTGGTCAGATTTCAAAGCAGTAATGGAGGAGTGAAGATTTTTCTCAGATTCTGCGAAACAAAAAAAAATATTATAACAAACAGAAATATGAAGGCCCGATAAAGGAAGAATGGATGAGGCAGTCAACTTCTATGACTACCTTCCTTTTGCGAGATAAGATGCTGGGTTAAATCAGAACAACTATTCTCCAGTTGATCCATGGCGTTGTCAAAATTATCTCCAACTAATCCTTTCAGACGAGCTCGCCAATTTTTTTCGTTAGAAACAAGTATGGCATTTTCTTTTGCAAGGGAAGAATTGGACTTTTCTAATAGGGAACATTGATCTTTGAGTTGATTTGCTTTTACACTTAAGCTTATTCTACCCTGAATGAGTTTATCCCTCTCGGCAGCAACTTCTGCAAGGTGACTCTTCAGCGAACGAAGAGATTGTTCTTGCTCTTTACATAATTTTTGACAAATATCATATTGCTGCGAGTAAACTGCTACCTTGTTTAATAGAGTTCGATTCTCTTGAGAAAGAGTTCCATTCTCATCTGATAAAGTTTCCAACTCTAAATTAGCTTTAGTCAAAGAATACGAGAGGCGAGATAAGTCATTACTTAACGAATCGTGTTTCTGAGCTAAATCAGCATTTTCTTTAGAAAGATTATCTATTTGATCAACAAAGATATGTATGAAGATTATCTAATTGATTATATTGCTCCATCCAAGCATCTTTATCAACTCGAACTTCTTCAACAGTAGATTCCAACTGATATATCTCCATTTTTCGTTTCTGGTTTAAAGCTTAAAGGGCGAACAAGTGTTTGAGTTTAAAAAAAAAAAAAAAAAAAAAAAAGGACAATACAGAGGCAAGAGTATACCTTTTAATTCTTCATTCTTCTTGCGAAGATTGTCGCGATCCAGTGAAATGTTGAGAAGGCTATTTTTCAAGACCTTAATTTCTTGCTCCAGAGATGTTCGCGACAATGTGTCGGAACCAAAATATTTACCTAGGGATTCAAAAACACTAGACCTAATAGGATCAGTGGAGGTTTTCTTCGCATCATTCATGACATCTGATAAAGTTTTGAAAGCTACATCTATCCCTTCTAAGTTTTCTTTGGTAAGAGGGATAGACTCAGAGGAGGAGGAGGGAAAAGTTGAATCATTCTTGGTTATAAGAATGCCAGTTGAAGAAACCTGATTAACAGGTGGGGGTGAAACAGAAGTATTAAGAGCAAAAGTAGAGAAAGGTTCATTTTGAAGAATTTCATCGACGGAAAATTCAGGGATTGATTTGTCCTGCGAGGATATCGCAGGAGGAGACAGATTATCTTGAGAAGAAGGAGTTGGTTTATTCTGCGAAGCAGTCGCTAGAGAAGGAGGATTGTCCTGCGAAGGTGCTATAGGAGAAGTAATAAGTTTAAACCCAGGAAAGGAAACAGAAGGTACAACTGGTTTAGAATGGCGAGACCTCTTGGGAGATCTACCACCATTTTTGTCATCCTGCGAATTACAAGTTAAATAAGAAACAGAGGCAACAATATTGTTATTAAAAGAGTAAATGTTTCTTAAATACCTTGCTACTCGCAGGCTGCCTTTTAGAAGCAAAGGATTTGGATTGAGAACCTGAAGAAATGTTAGGGTTCGTAACGGTGATTTTGGTGCTGGGCTTGTTCTTGCTGAAATAAAAATGGTAGGAGAAACATTAAAAGAAGAGTAATATCCAAATAAAAGATTACAGTAAGAGAAATCAATCATGAAATAATCAAAACTAGTAAAATCAACAGACCTTGATGCCATGGAAACAGTAGCAGAAGAATTATAGCAGGAAGACGATGAAGAAGACGATGAAGGATAACGGCAGAGAAAAGTTGCAGACAATAAAGAAGATGAAGTAAAAGAAGAGAAGAATTTCCAAAGGGAACTCCTCTTTAAATAGATGAGAGAAGAGTAACCGGATGAGCCGGTAAAAAGTAAAATTTTAGATACGTGTAAACAACCATTCCTGAATTCACGGAATCGTGTCGGTAAAAAAAAAAAAAAAAATGGATAGAAAATAAATGGTAGCGACATTTCAAAGTGATAATTCTCATGACATTCTCTCCTTCGCAGAAAGACATGAGAAGAGGCAAGATGTAGGATCGAGAATATCGCGACGTCAATATCTTGCGAGATCAATAAACGCACGATGATCGCGAAGGTGTCGCAGGAAATAATATAAATGACGCAATGGATGACGACAGCCAGAACATGAGAAAAGTGTGAAGATTTGGCGAGATTTAGGAGTGTCGCGAAGATGAACAATTATACACTTGCGATACTTCGCGAATCAATCCCGAAAATAAAGGACAGCTTAGCTGTCATCCACTATGTAATACCCTATATAAAGGGTTGAGTAAATCTGTTGGAGGAGGTCTTTTTGAATTGTTAAGCAAGTCATTAGGAGAGAGAAAATCTAGAGTGATTGTAATTTCCTTAATTCTGTTCTATCTTTCTTTGTAAACATTTCAAGAAAATAATCAATCAAATTCATAGTTATTCATCTTCAAATGGATTAATTGTGTTGAATCTAATGAGGGGTGTAGTGTAGGAAATCCTGCAACTACAAGGAAAATGCATGGTATCAGTCGAAGCATAAAACCTCTCCAAGAAGCAATTTGCCGTCACTTGATCAGTGGCCACATAGTATTCTACCGCGGGATACAACCCAGATGCTCTTACTGCCGCTTGAACCTCCAGACACTCCCCTTCCAAATCCCATGTATCCATTTGTTGATGGCGGCAAACACGGAAGGCTTTCTTGTGGTCCTATAAAAACACACCAAACAAACTTCAATTCACCTGATCATATATAAACAATATAATAACAAGATGCAAACGTCTTACATAAGTTGAATAGATCCAACGAGCCCAAGAGTCCTGTAGTCAAATAAAAGTTTGGGATCTCTCGGCTGACCCTAGTGTTTGCCATCACTGCGTTCTGGAATCATGTCATATAGTTTTGGGAGGTGCTTTGGTGGATTCTTTTCATCTTTGTCATCGTCTTCAACTCCAGGTTGTCCTAATCCATGTGAGGATGAGCCACTTGCTGCATCAGGAGGTACATAATTCTCCCACTGAGCAGCATCATCGCTGCTTGCGTCTCCCTCCTCTGGGGGATTGTCCCGGATCGTGAGCTTACGAAGTTCCGGATCATATCTACTACGTCGAGATCGAGAAGACTTAGGTTTTTCTTCATCAACAACTTTTCCCTTTCCTTTCTTCATTTTTGGAGCTTTTGACCTACCAACAAAATGAGTTTTAGAAAAATAAGGAAACAGATTTCCGGCATGGTAAATGAACATAACAAGTATGCCGGCACTAATCCCGGCATTGTATACTAAATGAGTTTTACACCGGTTTATCAGTTCCGGCATCTTATGTAAATGAAATACCATGCCGGTATAAAGAGAATTGTCTACAGAGATTTTAAAAAATAAGGAAACAAATACCGACATGGTCGATGAACATAACGAGTATGCCGGCACTTATCCCGGCATTGTATACGAAATGAGTTCCATGCCGGTTAACCAGTTCCGGCATCGTGTGTAAATGAAATCCCATGACGGTATAAAGAGAATTATCTACAGAGATTTAACAAACTAGGGTAAACAATACCGGCATGGCTAGTGAACATTACGATTTTTCAGGGTTTTTCTAATAACTTACATGCAATAAAAGTGGGATATAAACTAAATTGGAATTTCAACTCACTCAATATTGGAAGTTCAATTCACTCAATTCAATTTCAATTTCACTATAATTTCACTAAGAATGCTTCAATAAACATAGACATCACTTACCTCATCATCTCTGTTATTTCCTCATCATCACTTATATCTTGTTCAATAGATGCTTCTGATTTCGATTTACCATGAGGATTAGGTTTTGGTTTTTCAGGAGGTTTGCGAGGACCCATTCTTCTTGGGGTTTGAAGAATTGAATGAGTTTGGTTTGGAAGATGAAACCAGATAATGGAGTTTAGGGGTTCTACAAGTTCTCTTGGAATTGCTAAGTGAAAACAAAAAAATAGAGAGATGAAACCGTTTCCTTTTTCCGTTTGTAACCGTCAAATAAAGAACCAAATAAATGGAATGAGGAAGTTTGTGGCGGTTACAATGGGGGATAATTGGTGCGACAGTTACAATGGAGAAGAATAAGGAGTTAGAGTTAGTTGTTTTTTTTTTTAATTATAAAAGGTAACAAGCCTCAGAATTCCGGCACCATATACATGCTTTAACGCCGGAATACTGTCTTTCTACATTTAACGTCGGAACACTATCTTGACACTCAATTGTGACGGTATTGTATTATGTTAACGAGCCACCACAAGGTTTTAAGCAAATAAACCGACCCATTGCCTTCATATTAATAGTAAGGAAATAAACTAAAAAACATTAAACACATAAACAACGTAACACATAAAATGAAACATCTCAAGCCAATTGCAACTAACATCAGTTCTCGGAACGAGATTCAAGAAACAAAGCAGCTCCAAAATGCCTAAAAGGCTCTTTGAACCACTTGAAATATGCTTCCTGAGCTTCATACCTATTCCCTCTATATCTTGCAAGAAACTCGTTGTATTTATGACATAATTTGATGAGTGCAGTTGTTCGATTGCGTACAACAAGATCACTGCATTCTATTCTGCGTTTCTTACAGTCCAACAAGTTATTCATTGAAGAACCAGTCCTAACTAGACCCCAAAAGAGATCCGAAGGGCGGTGATCTTCCGGAAAATCCGATACTATGTAGTAGTTTTTAATCCACTGGGTTTCTTCCTCAACATCCGCTTCTATCTTAGCTTGTTTTTGACATTCATCCGCTTCCTGAACCACCGCTTCAATCCAATGTTCTGAAAACCGGCCCGGACCGGCCGGTCGGCCCAGTGAATCAGTGACCCAGTCACTTTTCTAGGATGGGCCATCAGTGACCCAGCAAATTGTCTAAAAAACGTCTTCCATTGTGAATACCGGGTGACCCGGACGTATCAACCCGTGATTCAGTCGATTCAGTACGATTCAAACGGGTTGATAATCTTGTAAATCTTCTGTTATGGTGTACATCAAAAAAATCTTTAAGAAAAACAAATCAAAAAGTCTTCTATTTCTTCTCAATTTCTCCTGTTCAACCATAAATTCTCCTCATCGATTGAAACACAGAAAGAAAGAAACACAAAAAAGGACAGATATAAATTGACGAATTAAATATTTCATTATAAAAACATCAAACGAGAAAAATACAGTATAGATTAACGGAATAAAGAAGAAGGAAAACGAAGCTTAGGAGTTTCCGTTTGATGCCTGAAAGGGTGTTCCCGTCGTCAATACGGATTAGTGTTGCCGGAATAGGAGAATAAGAAAGAACCCGATAGAATCATAGAGGACGATCAAAAGTCAAAACCTTAGGTAAGAAAAGTGAGAGAAATGACCGGAGCATATGGTATCTGTTTGATTCCTAGGGCTTTTTAGATACAATCAAATGTGAGGACCAAATGTCCATTAAACCCTTAAGAACACGTAGGGTGAAATAATCCTAATCAACACTAGTTGTTGCTTTTTTAAGCCCACACGACATCACTATTTTTTTTTTTACCTTTATATGAATTGACCCGGTGAAACCGTTTCGAACCACTGGTTAGACCAGCTGACTCTGACCCAGTTAACTAACCGGTTCGACGTCCGGGCCGGTTTTCAGAACATTGCTTCAATCTTAGCTAGTTTTTGACGATAATGTTCAAGCTTTGCTTCCTCTTTTTCTTCTCTTTTCCTCTTAATTATCTCTTCTTCCATTGCGGAAATTGACTTGGTTGTTTCTTCCGTCGTTCTTAGTTTTTAGTATTGTGGCAACTGAGTTGGTGGTGGTTGATGATTGATTTCCTATCGCAGTGCACAATATGTTCCTCATACGTTTTTCTTTTTCGAGGGAATTGATGAACTTGGTAGTTGGTGATTGATAATCCATCAGAGAGATGTCTTGGAGCTAACGTTTTTTTTTTTTTTTTTTTTTTTTTTTAAGGTATCAAGTGCAATGGGTGTATCCATTCCTTTAAATAGATGAGGACATAACGGCTCTTTTCCACTTTATCATCCCGGCATTGTCAGTAACTTAGATCCCATGCCGGCAATGCTCTTTACTGGTCTATGGTTTAAAAAAATAGCCCTTAGGCATTGAATGTAATTTTCCGGCATTAAATGTAGGAAGTACGACCATGCCGGGAATTTTTGCCGGAACACTAAAGTTTATCTATGCAACGCCGAAAAATGGATTATTGTAGACAATATTGTAACACTTGGTTCCGGCATGGCAAAATATACAATATCTATGCCGGGATTCTGATGGTATTGTATTATGTTAACAAAATAAAATAAGCCGGAACTATAATTTATTTCAAATGTAATCCTTGTCGCAGGAAGCACGAATGCACTTAGCACGTGCATCAAGCCTTTAAACCACTTGGTGACCCAAGTGGACGAGTTATAGTCTCGTGAGGGCTTACATAGAGATGTACCCACAAAACCTTACAAAATACCAAACCGAATACCCTAAAAGTCTAACCAAATACCCGAAAAACCTAAGCAAATACCACTAAACTATCAATCTTCTTAAGAAGAATCCGTCTCCGATCCACCCAGCTGGTGGTACTCCGTGACTTTGGTTACAATATGGTTCACGTTGGCTTCAAACATGAATGCTTCTCCCTTTTCTTGCAAGTAACGCGTTTTCACGGCTTCATGCTACAAAAACAACACACAAACTTTGTTTGTTACATAAAAATTGAAAAAGAATAAATTGTGTCGAATTAATCATAAGGATACTTACGAGTTGTTGAGGGTACAATCTATTATGGGTAGCGTGGTCGATTCGGTGTTTCATTTTTAGATACTCAACCACCGCATTTAAGATGATGTCGTGTCGTTGCTCGATTTGTTGAGCAGTTCTTCCTTTCGGGTTACTGTAATCGTGAATAAACTTGTTAAAAATATTCAACCACATGGAATCCCGCGTGCTGTTATCTATAGTTGAAGGACGAGTTTTGGCGTACCATGCTTGGGTGATTGCTAAATCTTCCTCGGAGTCAAACGATGCCATTTGTTGTATGTGGGATTAGGTACTATACTAAGCTATTTATAGATGATTTTTCTAGGGTTTAGGGTTTTCCTAAATTAAGAGTCTCAAGGATATATATAAAAACACACGATTTTTGGGCTTTTAGGTCCAAGTATTGGCTCTCTTTATATACAGAAAAACCTCAACGACTAGTATTTTTGAAATCACCCAAACTACCGGCATTCAAGTTAATGTGACATAGGATGCCGGCACAACGTTCCAGTATGAAATACAGTTAAATGTTTATACCGGTACAAGTGAATTTCTTCACAGAGATTATGCCAAATATGTAACCATTAACGGCATGGTTTAACAACATAGTTTAACGCCAACACACCATAGCGGCGTTAAATGTATAATTGCGACCATGCCGGGACTGGTGAATTTCAAAAAAAAAAACGACTAGTTTTTTGAAAAATATGACCGTTGGTGCTTCATTTCTATATAATACCCCCAATTCCTTTGGAAAAATCTAAACAAAGCAACCACCAAATAACAAAAATCCTTCTCTCAAGAAAGCAAGCCTCAAAAAATAGATCAATCAAGCACGGTTCAAGCATCACAAGCGATGGGAGATTCATCATCAAGCTCTATTTGCAAAGTAAGTAGATTGAAAATTACTAACAATATATGGAACTTAAAATCTTCACTACTATGACACATAACTAATATAATCTTCTCTTACAGGATCATCATTGCACGTGTCAAATTTGCAAGTCACTGTCTCATCTAGCCATGGACTGTCCTTTTATTTATTCAAAGTGTAGAAGCTGTGATGGGACACGCCGGTTTTGGATTGCAAAAACTGATGATGCTGAAAATGGAAGAATGTTTCTAAGGTGTTTGAATTACCCAAAGTGCGATGAATTTCAATGGTTTGACAAAGTCATTGAACTAGCGAGTCAAGAGAAAACCACAAGGGCCAATGCAAGCCTATTGATGGATGCTATATGAAGGGAAAGGAATATGTTGAAAGAGAAGATGAACCAATTAAGATTGTCCTCGACACCGAGATTCCATACGATGTCTTCGAAGATATACGCGAAAGATTCAAAGGCTCCGCAATTGTTGAAAAGGGATGGAAATACATTATGAGATCCTCTATAACCAAATTTAATCCATTCCATGTCGTTTAGTATGTTTTAATTTAATTTTCTAATCCAATGTAATAGATTACTTAGGAATGAATTAAGAAAGCGTTCGTGAAGAACTATCACAACAGAGTTCCGGCATCCAATCAATCAAGATTAGAGTGCCGGTTTTGTAACCAAAATGAAATTTTAAAAAAAATACAATTCCGGCATAAATCTAGATAGCGCATCCACGCCGGTATTTGAAACCGACATGAATTTAGATAATGCTTTTATGCCGATACCTACCTATATCTATACAGGAACATGGAATTTTTAATCTTCCTATTCCGGTATGGTTTTGTAGAACAATTTCTGTGCCAGTACCAGTGACCGGCATAGAATCGTTATAATATTTCATGTCGGAACCTGTACCGGCATCCTAGTAACCTTTTCCATGCCGGCAAGTTTTGTAAATAAAACTTGCAAATATAACAATTCACTACAAATTTAAATTTAAACATGTTCAACCTAACAAAAACAAACTGGATCGTTCTTAAATGTTCAAAACCCACGAATCATAAACCAAAAGCAAACCAAACTACTAAAGAGTAAACCATGAGTTACAAACGAAAACAAGTTAGAAATTGCTCAAGACGTAACAACCACCATCCAAATTAAAGAAACACAACTGAAGAGCTAATCACTCGGTCCTTTGCTTCTTTTGGGCCACTCTATTCCTCGTTTCCCTGAACAAATCTCTTGCAATACGGTCGGTTTCTTCAATTTTATCAAGCTTTTCCACGACTTCCTTCATCTCTTCAAGGGATATCACCTCTCCTCTCGAGTACTTGCAACCTAACATCTTCTTCAACTTGCCAAGCCGACGCCGCTAGTTTCATACATACAACACATAATTAGTATATATATGCTAATATAAAATTTTCTGTACATTAAACGAGTAAGCAATTAACAATACTTACTAGCAATCCAACGGTCTTATTAAGTTGGCTCTTCATAGGTGGTGCCGCTGTAGGAGTTGGAACATGAGGGTTTTTCTAGGGTGGAAATTGGACATCTTCAGGCCGCACAACAAGTGGATGTGACCATTCCAAATAATCACGAATGTAGGTTGGGTCAGCTACATCACCGTTGTTCGCAACCTCCCAATTAGTAGTATCTACCAAACGACGTGGTTCCCTATCCCTCCAGTGTGTTGGTTCGGGAGTTGGATCATACTCTACCCTCAACCTTGTGGAACTTGACATGCAACGAGAATAATAAAGAAGGTACCTTTCAGTAGAGGCTGTCATGATACTAGGTAATTACTTGAATCCAATTTGCCGCATCACACGTCGAGGATCAGCCATAACGTATCCCTTTAGGTGGAACAAAGGACCTTGGTATAATGCAACATTATAAAACCAAGTGTATTGACGGTAATCTCTAGCCTCCCTTTAGGTGGAACACAACATCCTTTGTAGTCATCGCGTCAAGAGCCAATCTCATTTCTATCAGTCGACCATTGTTACCGGGCTTCGGATGGGCGTTGAACTCGTATTTTTTTGCTCTAGGCTCATGGGGGTCAACAACGGAATTAAACTTCAAGAAGGGGTGGTCCTTGAATAATGTTGGGAAATGTTCATAATCCCACACCTATACAAATTTGAAATGATACATATAAAAGTCAGTAAATTTGTTTCTAAATACATAATAAGGATACACATGAACAATATAAATAAGAACATAAGTTTAAAAACAAAAGTACCTGGAGTAGAGTGAAATTCCCAACGAATTGGTTTGTAACCGCCTTAGAGGCCCTTTTCATCTCCGCCATCAAATGTGCCATTGCCACGGTGCCCCATGAATAGGTAAAGACCTCGTCCAACGGATCCAAGTACTGAAGGAAGTTTGCACTAACCTTGTTTCTACTAGTGTCAAGGAATACCCGAGTGCCCAAGATGTATAACAGGTACGCAGCGGCTGTATAACGAATTTATGCGGGGTCCCATCCATCCTGCACACTTCTTTTCTTTGTGTTTTCAAACTTCTTCTTAAGCAGGGTCAGTTTGAATGTCTTTGTCCTACTAACCTTAGATACATAGAAGCTTTCCACAAACTCTTTGTAGTCCCAACCAAACAACTTGTTAGTAAGCTCGTGCAACTTCGTCCATTCTAGCTCAAGGTCACCTCGTTCTGCAATTGATTTGCCGGTAATATCCAAGCCTAGAATGTTCTGAGCATCATCTGGGATCAAGGTCATCTCTCCAAACGGGAAGTGCATGGTATCAGTTTCACCATGATACCTTTCTACGAAGCAATTGACTGTGACAATATCTGGTTTCACATAATTTTCAACCAAAGGATATAAACCAAATTCCTTTACTATTGCTTGGACATCATCATGCTCTAGAGACAAATCCCAATCAGCCGCGGCTTGGTTTTGGCAAACACGCATAGCCTTCTTATGATCCTACAATTAAGAGATAATACGATTAAGAGATCTTAAGAGATTTTGCATAAATACAGTACATATGCACGAGATAGAAATTCTTACATAGGTCTGATATATAGTACGAGCCCATGAGTGCTTGTAGCCAAATAGAACCCGCTGATCAAAAGAAGCTGCGCCCCAAATTTTACCACGTTCAAGGTCGGGTATCATGTCATCAACGTGAGGAAGGTGAGAACCTTTAACTTTTACTTTGCATTTGCCTTTGCCTTTCGCCTTGCATTGTGTGGGTTGTTGACTTGGACCATCTTGTTCAACTACTCCTTGGCTTTGGTTTGCTAATTAAGTTGGATCAATCTCATTGTCTTCCTCCTCACTTTCCTCTTTATCTTGCTCATCTTCCTCCTCAACAGCTACAGTAGGTTCACGGATTGCAAGAATACTACGATCACGACCACTATCCCAAATATCCCCTCTTGTCTCAAAACCCAAACGCTTTTTTTTATTCCCTCGAGGAAGTTAGTCGCCAAAACGAGTGTGCCTTCTGGAACACAGAAAGGTGCCAGAGGAACAACGTCAAGGAAGGGAAAGGAGGCGGCTTCTACAGAGGAGGTTATCACCCATACAATCCCCAGGGGGGCTGCCAAACGGGCTACCTTGAACTTGTGGGTAAAAATGTGGGCGCCCAAGTTGACGGACGGGCCTGGCTGGGAGCCCCCTTCTCCTCCTGCTGGATCTACCGAGCGACATGAGTTGGCTTCTTTCTTGTCTTATTTTCTCTCTCACGAAGTCTTTGAGCATTCTCCGACAAACGTCGTGAGGGATGATTCGATGACCATGGCGATACTCATGTCGCGTGGTGTCTCATTCCCATTGGCGCCCATGTTTCTAGGCGGGCTATACCATCATCTGGATTTGCTGGTAGGTGATATTCAAAGGGCTAACAACTCCTCCTTCACCGTCGAAACATTTCATCCTGCCAACTTCATGCAGATGTGGGCGTGGGAGTATTACCGCCGTTATAGGCTAGAAACAAAGGTTCTAGGACTTAGTGGTGAGTGGGACGTGACCGCGGAGGATGGCACAGAAAGCACTATCACTTACCCTGTTTCCTTCCCTCGAACGGCCCTTTACGAGAAGGCTGTTGCCAAACCAACTATTCGTTTGGCACCCCTACTAGATGATATCAACGAGTTCACTTTTCGCCCGTACGAAGATGATGCATGTGGAGAAGCCTCCCATCGGTTTGTGTCGCTCTTCCCAGAGGATTTTGTGGATGTCGCCTTAGACACTCCTACTTTGAACGCATGCAATTTCGTGGCCGCCGTGACGCCGGGTTATCTTCCAGGTTTTTACAAGGGCAAGTTTTATGCTGGGGCTTATAATTTGAATCGCATTGCTCATCAGGCGGGTTTCGACCAAGGGAATGGTTCTTACCTTTCGCCTTCATTCTCTTCGGACCCTCGGATGGTAGAGGAAAGATTTATGCGTTTTGTCTTTCCGGGTGAAAAGCCTCGCTTCTGTCGACCGCCTTTCAACCCTCTAAAAGTCCCACAGCTTGACCGGGATTTGAAAGTTACGCATAAATGGTTTTTACATTGGGTGAATGAAATGGAAGATGTACATCATGCCTTGTCGGTTTATGGCGTGATGGCTCCCCCTCCCAACGTGCCAGAACTTTATCGCCTGGGGCGCACTAGGATACCCTCAGATATCATGCGTTCTCATGGATTGGCTTCTGGCGCTAAGAGCAGGCGTGTCGCGGCTCCCCCGGCTCGGGGCAAAGGGAAGCCGTCCTCCTCGTTGAAGATCAGAAATGTCGTCCGTAACCTTTGCGGGGCTGTTCCTCGGGAGATTGAGGTAATTTTTGCACTGCTTCTCCTTTATTGTTTCCTCGGTGACCTTCCCTGGGCACTTATTACTTTTATCTTTTAGTCGGATCCCCCTCCGCATGGTCCATTACGATACTTTGCTCACGAGTGGCTTAATGTGGACGTGAAGGATCTTCCACCGAGGTTTGCCGAGATGCAGGCGCGCCGTGATGCTGGCATAGTTCCTGTTCCGCGGTTTCCTCGATCTCCTCGACTATCATTTTCAGATAGAGCTGCTGCTTTGCTTAGAGGGCGATCATCGAGGGATCATCCTCATCAGCCTATTGGTGCTAGTTCTAGCTCTGTACCTGATCTTGGTGGTTTACCGAATCAGCCGGTGATGTCTCAACAAGAATCATCAGGTACTTCGTTCGTCAGATTGACACGTGTTCATTCATTGTCTTTCCTTTATTAAATGTCATGTTTCCTTATATATATACACATAAGAGGGGGAAGTATAGGGAGAGGTATCGTTCTTTTTCTCTCTCTGGAATTTTTCTCACACCTCTTTCTTGGACTATTTAGGGCGACGAGACAGGAAGCCTCTTGACTCGGGTGCTTCGGTTGGGAGTTCCTCTTCCTCTGTTCCTTCTACTAGTCGCCAGGACGTTGTGACTTCTTCCTTTGTGAGTCACCATTTTTTTTTTGACTCGCCTCTTTCTGATAATCATTTCTAGGTTATGGGTAAACAGGATCGTTCGGAAACTAGAGATGGTCGTGACAAAATTAAAAGGACCAAAACTCTGAGCGATCATGGTCGTCAGGTTCCAGCTTCCGAGAAGATTGTTCAACCCGATCTCTTAACTAGTGATGGGAGTAGGGATCCGCCTGCTTTCCTTATTTCAAACAAACCCATGGAGCAACGCCAGATCCGTGATGGGGAAAGTTATGTCTCGGTCTTTGGGTTTTGGGTGCCTCCACGCTACGAGCCGTTATACACTCAGGTAGTGGTGCAGCATGGCCATATTGCCTCTGACGCGGTTTTTCCCAATGCTAACGTTCTTGTGTCTCATACCTTGAACGTCTTGGATGTTTTGGGCGAGATAGTGGAAGCTGGTGACCACCCCTCTGGTACGCAATTGCATAGCTCGTTTTAACATTGGATGGCTAGAAGCCCTCTGGCGGGAGGCAGAGGCGAAAGCGAATGCTCGTCGGAATCAACTTCCAGTCATTGTCGCTGGTCTCGAGGAAAAGGTTGCCTATGATCAGGCTAGCTTGCAGACTTTGCGAGAGACTCAGCAACGTCTGATTAAAGAGACGAGTGAGGTTGTCGACCAGATTGCTCAGGCAAAGAAGACGCTAGATGAGGATGAGCGGTTGTTGGCGGATGCCAAGGCAGAAATGGCGTAGCAAAACGAGTCGTGAGCGCCTTGAAGATCGGGGGGGGGGGCTTTATTGTTAATTTCCTCCTATTATTATTATTTTATGTTGGGTTATGACTTTATTTCTTCTTAATTTACTCTTTTCTTCTTCTCTTTCTCTCTTCTTTTTTTTTTTTTTTTTTTTGACGGACATCTCAACATTGAGTTATGACTTTATTTGGATAACGCTCGTGCCTCGAGGCCGGGACCTTTAAATATGATAGCTTATTGAGTCATCTTTATGTATTTCGAGCGACTAATGGCTAGCTACTATAGCTTGGTAGTGGAAGTATCTTTATTGAGGCGACTTCTGGATGTTCAACCCATTGTATGTAATTACCTTGAGCAGGGGCATGCAGATTCGCATGGAATACTGATGGATGCGGAATCTCACATGGAAAAGCTTAGGCGTACTGGTAATAGGGTGCATGTGGGCTTATCAGTCAGTCATTCCGAGCTAAACAGCCGCCGGGTAGCTTTTGGTCTGGATTTGATATGCGTTTCAGCTTCTCGTCGTGCTATTGACGTGGCTCTTGCTCAGGCCTTGGCTGAGCTCATTACTCATACACGTGTTGAAAATTCTTAGGCATGTGGCTTAAGGCAGGTGTGTGTATATATGCGTCGTGTTCAGTTGTTTTCATTCTCTCTTGGGTTATTCTTCTCTCTCTCTTTTTTTTTTGGTTGTCACTCTTCTTGATGTCTGCTGCTCGCCCTGTTAAAAAATGGGTTCTGGCACTGGCTGCCATACCTCGGCACCCTTTGAAGGAGGTTTATGAGCAGGAGATTCAACGCTTGATTGGAATCAAAGAGGAATGTGTACATGAGCTTCATAGATGTGGGAAAGCCTTGGGCGAGGCGCGTTTAGATTAGTCAGAATGTGCCGATACTTACTACATGGCAGAGAAAGGGATTATCTCACAAGTCGCCTTTGGTAAAGTGGAGCGTCGTTTTAAGCAAGTCAGGGTTGCCCGTATTTAATGCACACGAGGCGATGCAGGGAGCTTGGGGTAGTTTATCTATGGTGGAGGAGGAGACTGCAAAGTATCAGGTCTTGTTAGCTGGTTTGCAAGATTGACTGCTAGTGCCCCACCCCTTTTTTGTTAAATAGTCTTCGGTGTGATGCTTCTTGTCAATTCATTTTGCCCTCGAACCCTTCTTTAGATTATTTGTGATGACTCGAGAAGATTTGTTGTTGGAGGTTGGGCGCCTTGAGCGTATGGCTAAGGCGGCACGTGTAATGTTTGAACACTTTTTAGAAGAGAACAGACTTTACTCTCGTCTCTTGGAGGGGTTTGAGCGAGAGTTGCAAGAGCTATTGTCAATGTCTTACCAGCGGCACTTCCTCTTTTAGAGCGGCGACAGTTGTGTTTTGAGCGGATGAACAGTAGTTATAATGATTATGTATGTGCGCATATGCTTACTGGCATTTTAGAAAATGTTGTTAGTGATGCTCAGTCTCTTCTGAATGTAACCTCTTAGTCGACTCTATCATTTGTAAATCTGTCGTTTGATGTTAAGGTTTTGAAAGATGTTCTCCCCCCCCTCTTTTTTTTTTTCTTTTTTTTTTACAAATTTTTATGAATGGAACTACTCCTCACTTAATTCACCAAGAATTATCAAGGGCGTACATGTGCCGTTAGGGGACGCCTTGGTGTTATACCTTTCGTTATCGTGAGAGGGAAAATGTGCTCTCCCCGTCTCTTTGTTTTATGAATGGAACTGGTACCAAGGGCGCCTGTGCTGTTAGGGATGCTAGGGCTGTTTCCTTATTGTGAGAGGAAAATCAAGGATTTCTGCCAAGGCCGATCTCAACCACTCTTTTTCACGGTCAAATTGCCTGTGCCTGGACGTGTACATTAGGGATGCTTGGTTTTGACCAGGGGCCGTTATCGTGAGAGTAAAAATATGCTCCCCTCATTTTTTTTTTTTTTTACAAACTTTATAAATTTCAACTGTTATCAAGGGCACCTATTCCGTTAGGAAACGACTCAATGACTTGTATAAATGCCCGCCCTATTTTCCAACAACAAGCCTTTCGTTAAGGTGAGGGAAAAATGTGTTCTCCCCTTTGTGGCCAAGGAAACAAGTCCGGAACTCTCTTCTCTTTTTTTTTTTTTGAAGCATTCCTCATCCACACCCCAAATTACCAGTAGTTTTCAAGTTAGACACTCATGTCCCAAAGATGGATGCATGGAGGATTTAATGATATAACGGCACAATTACAAGAAGGGTCGACAAGCATCTACTCAGGCAGCACAAGAAATGTTGAATCATTAGCCAGGAGTCACATCTTTACCGGTGGAGAAGCAAAAAGGGCGCGCAACCGTCGGAGACCCAGGGAAGATGAACAACATGGTCCGGTCAACAATGGAACCCGATGCAACTCCACGGGAGAGAGACTTATCAGAATGCTACGATGTCTCCCGGATAAAGAAGGGAACACAGCCTATAGAGCCTTGCCAGAGGATTTATACCTCAAAGCTCTTGCCGAAGCCCGGAAGACCTTTTTTCCCCTTCCCAATGAAGAAGATTCGAGCTCTTTTGGAGACGTGGAGTACGAAACGGAGAGATAAAGCTACCCCGATATGGCGCCCACCCTCTGGTCAAGTAATGGACCCGAGGTACTGTCATTACCACCGGTCCCTTCATCACCCCACCGGTGAGTGCAACACTTTGAAGCGCATTGTTCGGGGAGAAGCAGCTCGGAGGGATAGCTTTGAGAAGTTAGTGCGGAGGATTTTCTTGGAGAGGCTACTCAGGTTTGATACAAATGAGGCTTCAAAAGCAAGTAAGTTCTACTCAACAATTTTACAAGAAAGATTTTGGGGACTTAGCATCCCACACGTGGAGAAAGAGGCTCGACTTCATGTGACATGTGCAATCATTCATGACCAAGATGCAAATTTCATTTAAAATAACCTCTTTCAGAAAAAATCATTCACCAAACTATCTCAAAATGAACCAATTCAATTACCTATTAATTCAAAACCGGTAGTCAAAGGAATCCTCACTATCACTCAAAAACAAGAGCATCTAAAAAGACAAGTAGGTAGCTACGATCCTTCAGTAAAGTCCTTCCAGCAGCAACTCGTCCTTACGGGCAAGAGAGACTTTCATCCTTTGAAGTACAACACCTTGATTCCTTAGGCAACTTTTCAACCTCTTCTTCTGGCGAGTAACACGGTATACAGAAGGGCTCCTGTCCTATAATTTCGGAGCTACCGTGGTCAATACACCTTATGCAGCCGTCACTTCTACCACCGGTGCGGCGTAGCGTGTTCCGATAAGTGTAACACCTCCCGTCACCGTCGGAATATGGCCGCAACTTTCGAAAGAGGTATTTCAGTTGGACACGATCAAATGAGCGACATCAGATATGAACGGTCAAATGGAGATTCCTACACTGAGATGATCCTCACAACGATCCTCCCGGAACAGTTTTACTACGAACCGAGGCCGTGGATTAGGAAGCGGCATCTCTAGTGGATTGTGCTCTCCCTCCCTTTTTTTTTTTTACAAACTTCGTAAATTTCAAATGTTATCAAGGAGCCTTAGATCACGTTTTCATGGGATAATCAGGTATAGGTGTGAACACTAGCCTATTAGGGATGCCACACCATCATTCAATGTATGGCTGAAGTTATCGTGAGAGTAAAAATATGCTCCCCTCATTTTTTTTTTTTTTTTACAAACTTTATAAATTTCAACTGTTATCAAGGGCACCTATTCCGTTAGGGACGCCATGGCCTTTCGTTAAGGTGAGGGGAAAAATGTGTTCTCCCCGTCTCTCTTCTCTTTTTTTTTTTGCGAGTAGAAGTTAGACACTCATGTCCCAAAGATGGATGCATGGAGGATTTAGACACTCATGTCCCAAAGATTGGGTGCATGGAGGATTTAGACACTCATGTCCCAAAGAGTGGGTGCATGGAGGATTTAGACACTCATGTCCCAAAGAGTGGGTGCATAGAGGATTTAGACACTCATGTCCCAAAGAGTGGGTGCATAGAGGATTTAGACACTCATGTCCCAAAGAGTGGGTGCATGGAGGATTTAAACACTCATGTCCCGGAGAGTGGGTGCATGGAGGATTTAGACACTCATGTCCCAAAGAGTGGGTGCATTGAGGATTTAGACACTCATGTCCCAGAGAGTGGGTGCATTGAGTATTTGTTTAGTACACACTGAAGGGTCGAAACACGCCTTATTCATATAGCTGGTTGATTACATGTAGAAGGTTTTTAGCCACTTCCCATTGATTTTGTCATTGGGTTTCCCCTTTATAGGCGTACCGTCTGCGTGCTCAATCTTGTAGTAGCCACTGTCCGCCGCTTCGATAACTCTGAATGGGCCTTCCCAGTTGGGTGCAAATTTTCCGGCACTCTCATTGCGAGGGACATGATGTGAAATAGCAAGGACCGGGTCGCCTACACTAAAGCTCCTTGGCTTAAACTTTTGGTTGTAAGCTCGTGCCATTCGTGCATGGTATCTCTCAGCATGGGCGTGTGCAATATCTCGTTTTTCTTCAATCGTGTCCAATACTTGGAACCGTTTGCTATCCTCGGGTTGAAGGCCGCTTGCTGCGATGACTCGGGCGGATGCGATGACGATTTCTGCTGGTAGAATAGCGTCTTCTCCGTAGACTAGGGTGTATGGTGCGGCTCCAGTAGAGGATCTTTTTGCGGTGCGATACGCCCAGAGTGCCATGGGTAATTCTTCATGCCATAGTCGCTTATTATCATATAGGCTTCGGCTAAGAATTCGAAGCAAGATTTTGTTGGTAGCCTCGGCTTGCCCGTTCCCTTTTGGGTAGTAAGGAGTAGACGTCTTGCGCTTGATATGGAAGGATGCTAGTAAGTCTTTGACGTCACTATTAACGAAGGGCGTACCATTGTCGGACACAATGCACATAGGTATTCCAAAACGTGTGATGATGTGCTCTTTAATGAAGGCGGCGATGGTGGCGCCGGTTGTGTTTTTTAATGGGATCGCCTCTACCCACTTAGTGAAACACTCCGTAGCTGTTATGATGTATTCGTGCTGCTTAGAGGACTTCGGTGTGATGGGTCCAATGATGTCCAACCCCCAAGTATGGAAGGGCCAGGGAGCAGCCACGTTGTGCAGCGTGGTATGCGGGGCGTGTATCAGGTTTCCATGAATCTGGCATTGTTCACATTTCCGGACATACTCGGCTGTGTCACTTTCCATTATAGGCCAGTAATAGCCTGCTTCATACATTTGCGCAAACAACCTAGCTTTCCCTTGATGCTCGCCATCATGAGTTAGATCCATAACTGTGAGAGCCTTCATCTTGTCGAGGCATTTCAGGGTTTGTTGGTTGAAGCTTCTTCGAAATAGCTTTTGATCGAGGACAAAGTATCTTCTCGATTTCTTGACTAAACGGAGGGCAGTCTTTTTATCACTTGGTAATGTACCATTTGTTAGATAGGCGATGTAGGGTTCTCGCCAATCTACTGCGTCCTCTTCGGCAACGCAAATTTCTGCTTCTTGTGGAGCACCTTGGCAAATCGGACAATTGTCTTGAAGCACCTTAGCCTACTCAGCCATGTCTGGCCAGTAAAATCTTGCTCGTTGAATTCGGCGATGCAGCATGATAGATGCGCCGTGGCCACAAGTTTGAGAGTGTATTTCTTCTAGCTTTTCTTTGATCTCGGTTGGTCCAAGACATATGCAAAGTCCGCCACCCGTTGTGATAAAATACAAATCTCCTTCAAGAAGAGTTTTTTTTTTTTTAACATTTTCCATGAGAGTTGCCTTTCTACTGGAAGTCGCTTAAGATCTGCTATTATTACTCGTCGCCAGTCTAACTCTTCCATAGCGGCTATTTCCTCTAAGGCCATAGGGAAGGTTTTCCTGATGATGGTGATTACTTTTTTGTCTCCTTGTAGCATTTGTAGTTTTGACGCCATGGTTGCCAGTGCGTCTGCGTGCTTGTTCACTAGACGTCCCATGTGCTCTATAGTAATGTGGTCGAAGCGTCGCATTAGCCTTTGGGCTTTGTCTCGAAAAATAGCCAGTGTTGGTTCCTTCACATGAAAATCGCCTTCCATTTGATTGACAAGGATCCGCGAGTCGCCCATGACTTCTAGGTCATAGATGCCCATTTCTAGCGCCATCTGCATCCCTATGAGGAAGCTCTCATATTCTGCTGCGTTATTGGTGCAAGGGTAATCAAGTTTGTAGGCATATGGTCTTAGTTCGCCTTCTGGTGATTCGAAAACAATACCTGCACCTCCGTGACTTCCATATGAGGAACCATCAAACGACATCTTCTATTTTCGGGACGGCACTTCTTCTGCTATAGCGATTTCACCAGGGAGGTCGGTGTGTATATCAGAGGTGTCGGATCCTGGGAATGCCGCCAGAATGTCTGCGATCACTTGTCCCCGAACCCCTTGAGGTCGTACTGGCGTGAAATCAAATTCTAACAGCTGCATTGACCAGCGCGCCAGCTTACCTGACTGAATAGGCTTGGTGGTTAGATAGACGATTGGGTTGGTTGCTGCTACCACATAGCATTTATGTTTGAGTAGGTAATGGTGTATCTTCTGCGCCGCCAGAATTAATGGTAAGCAAGCTTTCTCAATGGGCGTGTACCGGAGCTCAGTATCTTTCAAGGTTTTGCTGAGATAGTAGATGGGAATAAGATTGGCTCCGCCCATGTCTTGAGCGACCAACACTCCAATTGCAGTTGTTGTATGCGCGAGGTATAGGTACAAAGGCTCGCCTTTTATGGGTGGGCATAAGACGTGCGGATGTGTGAGCCATTTTTTGATCGTGTCAAAGGCTTCTCGTTGCTCTTCCCCCCACATGAACTTCGCGTCTTTTTTGAGCATCAGGAAGAAGTGGTTCAAGGTTTGCGCCAATCCTGGGATGAAGCGTCTTACATAAGAAACATTGCCTATCATCTTTTGAAGTTCTTGTTTGCTCTTCGGTGGCGGCATCGATATGATGGCTTCGGCTTTAACAATATCAACTTCGATCCCTTTGCTAGTGACTTGATACCCTAAGAATTTCCCCTTGGTGACTCCAAATACACATTTGGACGGATTCATCTTTAAATTGAAATTTCGACATCGCTGAAGGACTCGACGAAGATGCGAGGCGAATTCTTCTCGCTTCTTTGCTTTAATCACAAGGTCGTCCACATAAATCTCGACAATTTCATGATTCATATCGTGGAAGATGGAAGTCATCGCCCGTTGATAAGTCGCCCCAGCATTCTTTAATCCGAAGGGCATGACGAAATAATAAAAGTTACCTATGGGTGTGGAAAACGCCGTCTTGGCTGCGTCGCTTTCTTTCATTCTGACTTGGTTGTAACCACTATGCCCGTCCATGAATGCGCACATATCATACCCACACGTTGCGTCCACCGTCATGTCGATGTTGGGGAGGGGGAATTCATCTTTGGGGCAAGCGCGATTCAGGTCTCGGAAATCCACGCAGCATCGAATGGTTCCGTTCTTTTTTTCTACATGTACAATGTTCGCAAGCCATGTTGGGTAATGTATGGGTTTAATATACCCCGCTTCTAGTAGCTTCGTCACTTCTGATTTTCTGTGCTTCAGTTTCATAGTGGAATTGGCGTCGGGGTTGCCTTATGGGTTTACTGCTTGGGTTGACTTTTAGTTCGTGGCAGACCAAGGCGGGGTTTAATCCTGGCATATCCTCATAAGACCGAGCTGATAGGTGTAGAATACACCGTATTTACTATATAGAGTTTATGCTTTCTTTGCTATTTTTCTTGTAAATTGTGTATTTTATGTTTACTTTTGAGTTATTAGGTGCAATGGAGTCATTCGGAGCAAACGAAGGAGAAATCGTTCATTTGGAACGTAAAGAGCTAAAAGATCAATTCACGGGTGAGCTATACTTGGAGCAGGCCAGGTTGAGCGAGGAGGAGGTGGAGAATGTATTGTCAGTTCCCCAGAACTGACAGCTGAGTTAAACAAACGGATTGCCCTTATCAGCAACTGGGTGCCAACATCAATTCTCATCGTTACTAAGACCTAAAATTGAGAGAAATGCCTTCTCAATCATTTTTGTGCGGCTGTGTTTCAAGGTTGTCTGAAATTCAGAGAGAAAAATAGTTAAGGCGGCCATGGATTCGAGTTACAGTGGCTGAAAATTTGTTGTTGATTAATCGAATCGATAGTGAAGAGAAGGTTTTGAGTTGAGCTTCTAGCCGCAAGAACACAGGGAAGATAATGAATCTGCTGTCATGAATGTGAAGGTTGGAATTGGGAGTTTATGAAGAAGCTACAAGATGGGTTTAGAGAGTTGGGTTTGCACTGAAGTTGAATTAAAGAAGAAGATGGGTTCGTATAACGTGATGATTTACGGGAATTTGAAGCTAGGGTTTCATTCGGATTTGTTGGTGCTTTTGAAGAACATATTTAGGGATCTGGTCGACAAATTTGATAAGACACAGATGAAGGTGGAGATTATGTTGGTGTTGGATGTGGTGTCTCGAGATCAAGCAACTGGTGGTAATTATGGATGAGAGTGCTGTGGCTCAGTGAAATGCAACACTAGGGATGAACTGTGAGCTGCTGGTGAGGTCGCGGATTCGAACTGGTGAATGGGTTTGAGCTCATAGTGAAGATGATGGTTGCAGCTGATGGCAAGGAGTTGGTGCTGCTGTGTTATAAAGCAGCTGATAAGATGATCTGAGATGTCTAGGATTGCAGATGGTCTGGTGTTGCTGGTGGTGATTGAAGGTGGTTTTGGTATTGATGGTGGTTGTTGCCTGAATGGGGGTTTGATAGAGTGCTGGTGTAGTGAATGATACTGCTTTGTTTACGAGGAACAATGGATTGATGCTATTTGCGGGTGAAATAGCCTGAGCTGAATACAGATGGTGCTGCTCTGAATCTGGTGGGGCAATGGCTAGGTTAGAATGGAGGTTAGGCTCTGTGTAGTAGCAGCTCAAGTAGATGGATGTTAAAGGTGACAGGGAGATGCTGATTGGTGGTGAGACAATGTTGTGCAGTGTGGCTTGAGCTGTGAAATTGGAGTTGATGTTGAATTACAGGGAAGTGGTTGTGCTTGGCATGAGCTGAAATGAGGCAGTGGAGATGACATTGCTGTTATGGGTTTTGACTGAAAATGCTGTTGGTGGTGGTAGTAGGTGATAAGCTGCAGACTGGGTCAGTAATTGATGCAGCTAATGGAGAAATTGTTGTGTGTCAGGGAAAAGGGGTCTGTGGATGGAAATGGAAGGTGCTAGTTGTGATGCTGTTGCAAATGTGCTGGGAGCTGAAACCTTGGTATTGTGCTGTGGTTGTTGATGTTATTGTAAGCATCAGGTGGAGTGTTGCAGCTAACTGAAGTCCTGGAGGTCTATAAACTGGTGGTACTTGCTGTTAAATGAAGGCATCAATGGAGTTACAGGGATTCAAGGGTTACCGGAGTTCAGTGTAAGGAATTGGAGCTGGTGAACTGCAGGCAATGTTGTTAAGGGTTGGCAGCGAAGCAATGATGCATTTGATTTGGTTGGGATCTGGGGCTTTGTGTGATGTAATTGCAGGCAGAGCAAAGGATGAAGTGATTGAGCTGAGCAGCTGAGAAGAGGTGGCAATGTGCTGTTGTTGCAGCAATAGTTAGTGGCTAGCATTTGAGCATGGGTCAGCCAAGATGGCTAGCCAAGGAGCCGTGAAGCACAATGATTGTGCTGAACAATTTATGGTCGTGCAAGGTTGTAATGGCTTGTGCAAGACTGGCCTGACGAGTCAGTCCAGTTAGCTCATCAGCACAGCTGACTCAGGTCTGACACAGGATCCTGACTCATCTGTTGACTCACCCTAACTCGGTGCTGACCGAGTTGACCCACCGATCCGACCCGTTGACCCGATCCGACCTGTTGACCGGTGACCGGGCGGACTTTGCCGGTCACCTGAACCGATTTCCGGCGACCTTTCCGGCCGATTTCCGGCCACAATACCATATTTCCGGCGACGACTTTTGGGTCATATTTTCTACATGGGTTTCTCCCTCTTATGGGCTTGGTGGATTTTCATCTAATGGACTTTGAAGACTAGACCTAATTTTAGAAGTTGGAGAAAAGCTATAAAGGGAAGGTCTTCTACAATTTATGATATATCTTTTTCTTGGAATTTTGAAGAGCCGTTTTTGTTTACGCTTCTAGGGTTTGGTTTTGTGCTTCTTCTTCATTATTTTATTATTGAATATTGATTATGATGAACTCCATAGCTATGAGTAGCTAAACATATTATTGGTTATGGGATAAAAGTTGATTTCTCAACATGCTTTTGATTCAATGAATTAGTTTTGTCTCAGTAATTATTGTTTGTGATTCACAATTAATAGTGTTATAAGATTTGAAAACTTGTTAGGTTGAGTCCTAATCAATCCGATTTGTGTTCATCTCTAGAGCTATATTAGGGTTTTCAATACGAAAAAGTTGTTTATCCCTGATTCTAAGTAGCATAATTGTGGGTAGTGCTTGTAGTGATATATCCTACTAGTCACAAGTGAATCATAACTTTTGTTAAAACGTTTAGTGCTTTTACACATTCGTTTGCATTGATGAGTCTTATTCCATAAAACTTAACGCTTTTAGGGAGTTAAACTTAATTGTGCTTTTACACTTTAGGTTGCTTTCTACGAAGAATTCACATGTGCATCTTTTAATGTGGTTGTGATGAAAACAGGGAATTAACGGGTTATACTTGCGATCAAGGTATCCTAGGACGTTTAATAAATACGAGATTAAAATACCAATTATAATCATTGATGATAATACATGTTTGTGAATGATACTATCCCGTGACCAATATCTTCTCCTTATTGATAATTCGAATTACTTAATTTGCTTTTAATTATTTTTATTTGCTTAGATACAACAAACATACCTTGGGTTACTTAGAAACTAGAATTTTATAACAACGAAAGCCTCTCTGTGGATACGAACTCTTTCTTATCGCATGCTATATTTATATCTAGTGGATTGAGAAAGTGAAATTATATTTGACGGATTGACAACCGACCAAATTTTGGCGCCGTTGCCGGGAGGCATACGGCTTGTTATTGAGTTTTTAGTTTCTTTTTACAATTTCTGCTTTTATCTTTGCTTTTTGTTTGTCGTCTTGTTTCTCACTTGTTTGCTAGAATTGTTTTCAGGTATCAATCCCTGGCTACTAAAGATTGGAATTATCCAAGGTGCGGGATAGCTACTCGAAAAGGCACAATACTCCAACCAAGGCGAAACACAACGGACGAGCAAGAGTTAGAAGTAGGAGAGGAGATTTTCCAACAACAAGAAGAAGAAGCAATGGGTGATGCAAATCGTTCACTCAAGGACTTGGCTTCTCATAGGCTTGATACACAACAGGGGTGTATTCAAACGAACTCTACTTTTGAGATAAAGCCGGGTTTGCTTAGAGAATTACCAAAATTCCATGGCATGGTGAATGAAGATCCAAACAAACATCTTTTGGACTTCCACACCATTGTCACGGCTATGCTTCCAGCGAATGTTGAGGCGGATGGTGCAATGTTGAAAGTTTTCCGTTTCTCTTTAATGGATAGTGCTAAGGATTGGTTGTACTATTTACCTCCCTAAGTGTCACAACATGGAATGGGTTGAAGAAACTCTTTTTAGAGAGATATTTTCCTGCATCAAAGGCTACTCAAATTCGCAAGGAGATTTGTGGGATGAAGCAAAACGTGGGAGAATCCTTATATGAATGTTGGGAACGGTACAAGAGATTGGTCGCAAGCTGCCCTCACCACCAATTTAGTGACGCTATGATAATCCAATACTTCTATGAAGGACTCCAATCAAGTGATAGGAATCTTATTGACGCTGCGGGTGGTGGTGCACTAGTTAGCAAGACGGTGGCACAAGCTAGAGAGTTAATTGAAAACATGGCAGCGAACTCACAACAATTCTTAAGTCGTGGTTCGGATGTGATTCTAAGGAGGGTGAGTGAAGTGAGCGAGGTGGAGGAACTTCGTCAACAAATGGGTAACATGACAGCAATGTTGCAACAAGTTGCATCCGCAGTTATACCAAGTTCTCCTCAATCTTATGAAGACGAGCAAGCTAATGCGATCTTTCCAAATCAACCAAGACGGTATGATCCCTACTCCAACACTTACAATCCGGGATGGAGAGATCACCCCAATTTTAGCTATGCCAACAAGCAAGGTGCCATTCAACAACCTACCTTCAACTCTTCAAGTGGATTTCAACCTCAAGAACAACAATTCCAAAGAGAGACAACAATTTCAAAGAACCTCAAGCACAACAATCAATGCAAACTCAAGGTGCTGATATTGATTCAAAGCTTCAAACAATGATGCAAGGCATTTCCACCATGTTTAAAGAGAGTCAACAAGAGACTAAGAGTGCTATTAAGGAGTTGCAAACACAAATGGGCTCCATGGCTATTGAGTTGAACCAATTGAAGGCGCAAAATAGTGGGAAACTCCCTTCTCAACCTATTAACCCAAAAGAGGGTGTCAATGCTATTACGTTGAGAAGCGGTACACAACTTGTGCAACCCGAGGTGACTGATTCGAGCAAGGTGGAGCCACCAAAGGAACCTGTTTTGGAGGAGAATAATGAGGATTCTCCCCAAACTTCTGAGGTACCTATTCCTAACTCTAAAACTCCGGTTTCTACTTATGTTCCTCCTTTACCTTTTCCTCGCAGATTTGCAAGTTCTAAGAAGGCGGAACTCGAAAAGGAGATTTTAGACGTTCTTAAAAAGATCCATGTGAACATACCACTCATTGATGCTATCAAGCAAGTTCCAAAGTATGCAAAGGTGTTGAAGGACTTGTGTACCAACAAACAAAGGCTCAAAGGTAATGAAGTGCTTAGTGTGGGGGAGAATGCCTCGGCAATCTTACAACACAAACTCCCACTTAAGTGCAAGGATCCGGGTAGTTTTGACATTCCCGTCACAATTGGTAACACTATATTTAACAAAGCTATGTTGGATTTAGGTGCATCCGTTAATGTTATGCCTGCGTCAATGTATAATTCACTTGATCTTGGTCCTCTTAAAAAGGCTGAAATTGTATTGCAATTAGCCGATCGTTCTAATGTCTACCCAATGGGTATTGTTGAGGATGTTCTTGTGCAGGTTAATCAACTTGTATTTCCAGCGGACTTTTGTGTGCTAGAGATGGATGAAGGATCACCGGACTCGTCTCTTCCATTGCTTCTTGGGCGTCCCTTCATGAAAACGGCGAAAACCATAATTGATGTGGATAAGGGAACGCTAACTATGGAGTTTGATGGAGAAATAATACGTTTCAACATTTTCGAGACGATGAGATATCCTAGCGATGTCCACTCTTGTTTCTCCACCGATGTGATGGATACATTGGCACAACAAATGTTTGAATTAAACGGTGATGATGCTTTGGAAACCGTGTTAACTACATCCATGGATAATGGTGTAGAGTGTGGTAATGAAGTCAAGGAAGCTCTTGGTGATCTTAATTCACTACAAGAATGCCCAAAAACTCATAATATCTCTTTTATTTCTTTACCATGCAGTGATGAAAAGCTTGTACCTTCAATAGTTAAATCTCCGATTTTAGAATTGAAACCTCTTCCCGACCACCTTAAGTACTTGTACTTGGGTGATAATGAAGAGTTACCGGTGATTGTTTCTAACAAGCTTAGTGATTTACAGGAGCAAAAACTTCTAAGGGTGCTAAGGAAGTACAAGACGGCCATAGGATGGACAATTGCCGATATCAAGGGTATTAGCCCTGCCGTTTGTATGCACAAAATTCGTTTGGAGGATGATGCAAAGCCTAAAAGGGACGCGCAACGTCGTTTGAATCCTCCCATGATGGAAGTTGTGAAAAAGGAGATACTCAAGCTTTTGGAAGTGGGTATTATCTACCCCATATCCGATAGTAAGTGGGTAAGCCCGGTACAAGTAGTACCAAAGAAATCGGGTGTGACAGTGGTGGAGAATGATAAGAATGAACTTGTCCCAACTCGTGTGCAAACCGGTTGGAGGGTTTGTATTGATTATAGAAAATTGAATGCCACCACTAGAAAAGATCACTTTCCTTTACCTTTTATTGATCAAATGCTTGAACGTTTAGCTGGACACTCTTACTATTGCTTTCTTGATGGCTATTCAGGTTATAATTAGATTGTGATAGCGCCGGAGGACCAAGAGAAAACCACTTTCACTTGTCCTTTCGGTACTTTTGCTTATAGAAGGATGCCTTTTGGCTTGTGCAATGCTCCAGCTACCTTTCAAAGGTGTATGGTAAGTATCTTTTCGAATATGTTGAAAACATAATCGAAGTGTTCATGGATGACTTTAGTGTCTTTGGTGATTCTTTTGACCTTTGCTTGAACAATTTGTCTCTAATCCTTGAAAGATGTGTTGAAACAAATCTTGTGCTAAATTGGGAGAAGTGCCATTTCATGGTAACTCATCGCATAGTTTTAGGCCATATAATATCTTCTAAAGGCTTGGAAGTCGATAAATCTAAGATAGACCTTATTCGTGCTCTAACCCCTCCCACTACGGTGAGGGAGATACGTTCTTTTCTTGGTCATGCAGGTTTTTATCGTAGGTTCATCAAGGATTTTTCCAAGATAGCATCACCACTTTGTAACTTATTGCAAAAAGATGTGGTTTTTAACTTTGATGAGAAATGTATGGCGGCATTCAATCGTTTGAAAGAACTTTTGATTTCAGCCCCTATCATTAAACCACCGGATTGGAGTAAGCCGTTTGAACTCATGTGTGATGCTAGTGATTATGCGGTTGGTGCGGTGCTTGGGCAACGTGTGGGGAAGCTTCCTCATGCTATCTATTATGCTTCTAGAACGTTAAATGAGGCTCAACAAAACTACACAACCACTGAAAAAGAGTTATTATCCATTGTTTTTGCTTTAGAAAAGTTTCGCTCTTATCTAATTGGTACAAAAGTTGTTGTCTTTTCTGATCATGCAGCGCTTAAGTACTTGCTTACAAAGAAAGAGGCGAAACCGAGGCTCATAAGGTGGATTTTACTCTTGCAAGAGTTTGATATTGAAATCAAAGACAAGAAAGGAATTGAGAACACCGTTGCGGATCACTTGAGCCGACTTGCTGTGGACAAGGAGACTATCCCATTGCGTGAAAGTTTCCCGGATGAGCAACTATTCTCAATTGCCTTTGGAGAACCATGGTATGCCGATATTGTCAATTACTTAGTTTCTAAACAAATCCCAAAGAACTTGTCTCGTCTTTGAGAGGGACAAACTTAAGAGGTTAGGGAACCAATACATATGGGATGATCCATACTTATGGAAACATGGTAGTGACCAAGTAATACGAAGGTGCGTGCCCGAATCCGAATTTAATTCTATCTTGTCTTTTTGTCACTCTTATGCTTGCGGAGGACATTTTGGGAGTAAGAGAACCGCGCACAAGGTACTTGAAAGTGGTTTTTATTGGCCAACTTTGTTTAAGGATGCACATATATTTTGTACAACTTGTGATAGGTGCCAAAGAACCGGCAATCTAGGTGCCCGAAATCAAATGCCACAAACTTTTATCCAATTTATTGAAGTTTTTGATGTATGGGGTATTGATTTTATGGGGCCTTTTGTCAACTCCCATGGGAATTTTTATATCTTACTTGCGGTTGATTATGTCTCGAAATGGGTGGAAGCTAAAGCCACCCCAACTAATGATTCTAAAGTTGTTTCAGATTTCGTGCAAGCTAATATTTTTGCAAGGTTTGGAATTCCAAGAGCCATAATTAGCGATGGGGGTTCTCACTTCAAAAACAGGATTTTACAAAGCTTGTTGACGAGGTACAATGTGTCGCACAAGATTGCAACACCTTATCATCCCCAAACCAATGGACAAGCCGAGGTGTCTAACCGGGAGGTGAAATCTATTCTAGAAAAGACGCTGAACCCAACAAGGAAAGATTGGAGCATGCGACTTAATGATGCTTTGTGGGCGTATAGAACCGCATATAAAACACCTATTGGGATGTCTCCTTTTAGGCTTGTGTATGGTAAATGATAAGTGCATATTTCACATATATTTAGTGTCAATTCCATACTAGTATTTGTTTGTTTTCTTGCAAATTATTGTATATTACGCTTGTTTTCTCTTATTTGTGTTTTGTTAGATAAACCATCCAAAAGAAGTGAATATGCACTTAATTGTGCAAGGAAAGAAGCTAGCTATAAGTGGAGAAAGGCCAAAGCCAAGTCAGGCTGAGGACGTAAAACTAAGCGCTAAATGGGAGGCAACCCATCGGTTTTGTATCTCTATCTTTTGTATTTTATTTTTCTTAGCTTTTCATATCATATTTTGATTTCCCACCTTGACTTTACTTAGGACGAGTCAATTACATTGAGGACAATGTAAAGTTTAAGTGTGGGGGGAGTGTTTGGATATTTTGCATATAGAGTTTTTAGCCTTTTTGAGTCGATTTTTCAAAATTTTGAAAATTTTTGCATAAAAAACCTCCAACTTGTAGAGATTTTAGAGTCACTAGCATACTTCTAGGTATGTTTACATAGAGATTCTGACCGACATAACTGAACTTGGAAGTGTTAGGGAACTACGTTGGATTTCTTACTTGTTAGAGTGTTAAATAATGGATTTAATCATGCCGGTGATGCAAATTAGGAGCAGAGGGAAATGCATTATTAGAGTTGCTGATCAATCATTAGTGGAGACTACCTATTTTCAAATCAACAGAGGCACCAGACCAAAATTTCTTTGTAGCTGACTAAAGAGCTTTCTTTTGAGTGTGTGTCACCGTACGTTAATTCCGGGTAGAATGGTGAGCTACCCAACCTCCCACCAATAGAAGCACTACTCTTTGATCTCTAGAGTGCTAATTTTGTCAATCATAAGGGTGACGTCTATAGATGAACACCACCTTCTTGAAGTTTGATTTGCAGTAGCACCATTCTCTCTCTCGCCGCCAACAGATCCATAGAAACACCAGCATCATCAACAAGGGAGCGACATCAAAATCTACAAGGAAAGTTGAAGACGTTTGAGGTTCAAGCAACAATTCACGGAAGAGCAAAATTTCATATCCAAGTAAAGCAACAAACAGTGAGCAGATTTACATATATGTTGAAGACTTACACATAAGGAGCATAAATTATATCCAAGTATGAAGACTTATTTGCAAGAGCAGAGAAAATCAAAAGATGAGAATTATTGAAGTTTATGATACGAAGACAATACAAGTTGTGAAGATCAAAGTGGTAAAGTACTTCTTTTATGGCCAAGTTAATTTTAATTTCGTTATTATTTTTAGTTGCAATCTTTTTCTCTCTTAAAAAAAAAAAAAAAAAATAGAAAAAAAAAATGAAAAAAAGAAAAAAAAATACAAAAAGATTTGCATTAGGTTGTTATTTGTTCAATAAAGCCATGGGGAAGAACAATTTATAAAGAAGTTTCAAGCAACAAGGAAATTGAAGGGAAAAGAGTTACAAATTGTCAGAGTTCTACGAAGTTCAAGAGTTTATCATCAGCAGTTGAAGACCGAAGACGAAGACCAAGAAGATGAAGAAGACGAGCCGAAGGAAGACGTTTCTATTGGATGCTGTGAGAGTGGTGCTTTCATCATTGCAATCGGATGTGAAGGTGGTAAGTACTCCCATCCTCGATAATAATGGTTGATTTCCTTTCTTAGAGATCATCGAGAAATATCTTTATTTTCCACGATTTTGTGGAGTCTCCAGAAATATTTCGGAAGGTTTCCTTCCCACCATTCAACGTGTGTAGGATTTCTCTCTTCATTCCTACCTACACACATGTGAGACCCATAAAAAAGCTGTCTTATTGAGTGCAATTATCATAAAATCCTTTTAAGTGAGGCAGAAGTCGAGGCGAAATGCTTATTGATCGCTCTCAAACACGCGTTCTCTCATTATGGTGTGGTTATTTCTCACTCAACATTTAAGAATGAGAATATGTTCCTTGGTATTTCTAACTTCTTATTACTAGCATGCAGAAACTCTATGTCCTCATAGCTCTTTGGATGCTTGGGAAGATGGAACGCTTTGAAGTTGGAGTAGGTTTTGTGGGTATACCTCTCGTAAGCCCTCACGAGACTATAACTCGTCCACTAGGGACACCTAGGGGTTTAAAGGCTTGTTACATTCCGCTAAAAGTAACCGTATCCTCGGCGAAATGGAGTTGTTGTAGTCTAGTTTAGTTTGCTCGAGGACTAGCAAAAGGCAAGTGTGGGGGAATTTGATAAGTGCATATTTCACATATATTTAGTGTCAATTCCATACTAGTATTTGTTTGTTTTCTTGCAAATTATTGTATATTACGCTTGTTTTCTCTTATTTGTGTTTTGTTAGATAAACCATCCAAAAGAAGTGAATATGTACTTAATTGTGCAAGGAAAGAAGCTAGCTATAAGTGGAGAAAGGCCAAAGACCAAATGTAACTCGTTCAAATACAAGATTTCTACTTTTCATTGTGTAGAGGACGAGAAGATGAAGACGATGGCGAAAGAACGGAGTCATTCTGAGTTCGTATGAAGAAGTTATGAGCAAAACAAGAACTCATAAGCAAGGGGCAAAATGGTCATTTTATCGGGGAGTGTTATTGACACCCTCACTGATCGTTAAGGGGCACTTCCTGTTAAGGGGTAGTAAAGTTCAAGGAACCGCTAAAGGCGATTCGATCTCTTACAAAAGGGAGGCGGAAATTCAAAATATGTTGAAGGCACCCTACTGCTTACTCGAGCACTTCGTCTTCATTAATTTAAACCGACACAATCAACGGCTGCTGTTACTCGTGATTGATCATCATGATCACGTTGCAACTGATTTGAAGTGGTGTTCGAATGGGTTATCAGGTCATTGGAGGTAGTAGAAAGTATGGGTTGTTGTCTGATTTCGATAATTCAAGATAGAAAACAGAGAACTCGAGCTCGACAGGAAAGTGATAATGCTCGAGATGGAAGAGAACAAGGAAGTGAAGATAAGAGAACTCGAGCAAGTTCAGGGAGTTGTTGGCACAAATGATGGCAGTGATGGTGCTCGAACTGAAGAAATAATGGCAGCCACTGCCATTGGAATGATCATGGCTGTGATGATAAACTAGAGGTTGCTGTTGCTGCCAACCATTGAGTCAGAGCTCGAGATGAATTTCAGGGAGACGCTGCTACCATTGGAGAAGCTGTGGTGCTTTCAACGAGAGAATTCGGGGAAGGTATGGCTGCTGCCATTGACGATGGTGACTACTTGCAGGTGATGCTGGCATGAATGGAAGAAGCTCATGTTTGAGCTTGCGGAAGAAACAAATATGGGGTTATGGGACGATGATGGCATTTTCAGCTGCCATTGGTGATCGATCGCTGCTGACGGAACAAATTTGAAGAAATGGACAGAGAAGGTAGTGATGAAAGGATTGGTTCATACTGCTTTCATTGCTTCTCAACGACCAAGAACAGAGGATAGAATGATGATGCTGCTGATGATCCTGACAGAGATGGACATGAAAGTGATGATGATCGAGAAGGTGTTGATGCTGTGACGAACGCGGAAGTTTTGGCTTGCTGCCAGCACCAGAAGTCGATGATGGAAGTCCAAGAGTCGTACGACAGAGAAAAGAGAATTGGGTGAGCACGTGTGGTGGGCCATGTTTGCAGTGTTTGTGCAGGAAGCTTTGACGCGTTTTGAAGAGAGTGGTAATTTTGTGTACTGCGGAGCATCGAAGCTCAATAAATCAACGGCGTAGATAATGACACACAGATTCTGCTGAAGTGATAGCGAATGGGAAGCTGCGTCTCCACTTTACTAACGTAGCCTGCCTGCACCGAATCAGCACTTGGATAAACTTCACCGACTTTGCTATCTTTATCTTAGACGAATTTTGTGGATCGGCTAGGGTATTTGATGCCTATAAATAGCTACCTAAACCAAAAGAAAAATATATCTTCTTCTTTTATTATTCTTTTTCTCTAGCTAGAAGACAGAAACAGAGAGAGAAATAAAGTTTTGCTCCCTGGCTTTTCTTGTGAGTTTTTATATTTAATTCTATTTTTATTCTTTATTTGTAGAATTCTTTTTAGCTATGAGTAGCTAAACTTCTTTTTGATTAGGGATGATTTCAAAGTCCTGAACAATGAAGCTTTAATTTCTTAAACCAAGTTTATTTCAAGTTTTATTTATTTGTTGATTATCTTTATTATTTTTAATGTTTAAGAATATTGAGGGGTTATTTAAAGTGATCAATTAAATTAACCAATCAATAATTCTTCTACTAGTATTGGGGTTGGTGATACGTGTAATTGTCACTCAATTCTTTACACAAGTAGTAAATCGCAAGAGCTGACAGAGGGATTTTGTTAAGCAATTGTGTGTAAAGATAACACTAGTAAGCGGTCGAGCCTATGCGTCTGATGCTAGGATCAACCTGATTCACAGAGTGTAAAGCATTCGTTAATCTACACCTTGAGAGCTTATTCTTGGTGGATTAGTTGAATAGAAACTGGTAGTCGAGCGCTTCCGTATCCAGTGACAACAGGAATCCGGGGGATAGCAGAGCTTATTGCTATTCTACGGTTGGTAACAATATAAATTCAACAATAGATAAACTTGTATTCAATTAAGTTTCAGTTCAGTGACAGCGAAGGATTCCCTAGTCATCTTTCTTCTTATTATTTACAACAAATCTTTTATATTTTCTTTTGTCAATTACTTTGATTTAAAATCTAAAAACCCCATTTCGGTTACTTTATAAACAACTAAAATCTCCCTGCTCTTCGTGGGAACGAACTCCTTGCCATTATATTACCAGTTAATTGTGTGGAAAGAAGTAATTAATTTGTTGTGTAAACGACGCGCATCAGTAAACCTTGTCACTTACCCGTGGAAATTGAGCATAAGGCGTTTTGGGCTATTAAGCAATGCAACATGGAGATGGATGGGGCTGGAAAGCAAAGGAAGTTACAACTCCAAGAGCTAGAGGAGCTCCGCAATGATGCATTTGAAAGCTCGCGAATTTATAAGGAAAAGACGAAAGCATTCCATGATAACATGATTTCTAGGAAACAATTTTGCATTGGTCAGAAAGTGCTTTTGTTTAATTCTCGCTTGCAATTATTTCCGGGTAAATTAAGGTCACGTTGGATCGGACCTTTTATTGTTACTAATGTGTTTTCTCATGGTGCAGTGGAAATTCGTAGCATAGCTACAGGGAAAGAACTTAAAGTTAATGGGAACCGGTTAAAACCATATTATGAGAATTTCACTTCCGAAGTGGTGGAAGGAGTTAACTTTGTGGATGTGCTCCCTCTGGAGGAGTCATAGAAAGCAAGAAGATAGTCGGGCTGATGACTTTAAACCAAGCGCTAATTGGGAGGCAACCCAAAGGATGAGTATTTCTTGTCTTGTATTTATTTCTTTTCTTGTTTTTAGTTTTTCTTGTTTTGTTTTTAATTTGTTTTTGCTGATTTCTTATTAGGATTTCCCACCTTGACTTACTTTGGATGATTCAATTTACATTGAGGACAATGTAAAGTTTAAGTGTGGGGGAGTGGTTTATGTTGTAAATTTTTGCAATTTTTCAACTTTTTTGTGAAATAGTGAATAAGAAAACTCCAACTTGTAGTTAGTTTAGAGTCACATAGTATACATGTCGCTAAGATTACATCGAGAATCTCACAATAGTGACTGAACTTAGAGATGACAGAGAACATGATCGGGTTTCTTAATTGTATGAGAGTTAAAGTTGGATTTAACCATGCCGAGTGGCAAATAAGGTGCAGACTCAATTCGGTATTAGAACAGTGATCCCCTATAGTGGAGACTACCCATGTTACATAATGTGAGGCACCAACCTTCAATTCTTTGTACTGTCTAAATTTGTGCTTTTAGAGTGTGTGTCACCGTACGTAAATTCCGGCGTAATGGTGAGCTGTCCAACTTCCCACCATAGAAGCACTATTTTGATCTCTTGAGTGCTATTTTTATCAACCATGTTGGTGACATCGAATTGCTAACTTACATACCACTTGTGATCTTGTTCGCAGCTAGCACCATCCACCTTATCTCTCTCTACACCAACAGTCCATAGAAACACCATCATCATCAACAAGAGGAGCATCACAAATTCGAAGGAAAGTTGAATACGTTCGAGGTTTACAAGCAACAAGATACGAAGTGGGCGGATATCGATTTGAGTAAAGCAACAAAACAGGAGCGGAAATTTTTATAAGTTGAAGACTATTATACAAGAGTGGAAATTATCAAGGATGAAAATTCGAGAAGTTTATGATATCAAGACATATAAGTTGTGAAGATTCAAGCGGTAAAGTACTTACACCATGGCATTGTACTTACATTTTTATTTTTTTATTTTATTTGTATTTTACTTTCTCTTGTTTCAAAAAAAAAAAAAAATCGAAAAAAAAATAGAAAAAAAAAAGAGACAAGAGAAAAATGTTATTTTTGTATTTGTTTTAATTCTTATTAAAAAAAAAAAAAAAACGAAAATTAAAAAAAAAAAAATTGGGTTTGTATAGTTTGTTTTTATTTTTGGATTCTTTCAATAAAGCCTATGGAAAGAAGGAATATCTATAATGAAGTTTCAAGCGACAAGGAATTTGAGGAAAGAATCATATTGTCAAGATTCTACGAAGTTCAAGAGTTGAAGACCGAAGACGAAGATGAAGACACCGATAGAAGACCGAAGACGTTTCTATGGATGCTGTGAGAGTGGTGCTAGCTGCACGCCGAACGGATTCACGGTAAGTAAGCATATTCCCACCTTCGTTAAATGGTTGATTTCCTTTCGAAGAGATCGTCAGAAAAATGGGTTTTCAAAAATATATAAAAGATGTGGGTTTTCAAAATATTTCGGAGGGTTTTTACCTTCCTACCATTCAACGTGTCGCAGGATTCTCTCTTCATTCCAACCTGGACACATGTGTGACCCATAAAAAGTTGTTTATTATTGAGAGCAATTTCATAAAACCCTTTCTTGTGAGGCAGAGTCGAGACTTTTGATCACTCCGAACCCGAATTTATGTCGAGAAGGGATGGTTATTTCTCTCTCAACTTTTAAGAATGAGATTGTGTTCATTTATGTGTCTAACTTCTTATGACTAGTGTGCAGAATCTCTATATCTTCTTAGCGCGTTGGATGCTATCATACGGAGAACTAGTAAGTTGGAAAAGTAGGTTTTGTGGGTATATCTCTAGTAAACCCTCACGAGACTATAACTCGTCCACTAGGGACACCTAGGGGTTTAAAGGCTTGTTATTTATGCTAAAAGTGACCGTAGCCTCGACGACACGGAGTTGTTGTATTTTATTGTTTTGTTTGATTTGCTCGAGGACTAGCAAAGTCTAAGTGTGGGGGAATCTGATAGGTGTAGAATACACCGTATTTACTATATAGAGTTTATGCTTTCTTTGTTATTTTTCTTGTAAATTGTGTATTTTATGTTTACTTTTGAGTTATTAGGTGCAATGGAGTCATTCGGAGCAAACGAAGGAGAAATCGTTCATTTGGAACGTAAAGGGCTAAAAGATCAATTCACGGGCGAGCTATACTTGGAGCAGGCCAGGTTGAGCGAGGAGGAGGTGGAGAATGTATTGTCAGTTCCCCAGAACTGACAGCTGAGTTAAACAAACGGATTGCCCTTATCAGCAACTGGGTGCCAACATCAATTCTCATCGTTACTAAGACCTAAAATTGAGATAAATGCCTTCTCAATCATTTTTGTGCGGCTGTGTTTCAAGGTTGTCTGAAATTCAGAGAGAAAAATAGTTAAGGCGGCCATGGATTCGAGTTACAGTGGCTGAAAATTTGTTGTTGATTAATCGAATCGATAGTGAAGAGAAGGTTTTGAGTTGAGCTTCTAGCCGCAAGAACACAGGGAAGATAATGCATCTGCTGTCATGAATGTGAAGGTTGGAATTGGGAGTTTATGAAGAAGCTACAAGATGGGTTTAGAGAGTTGGGTTTGCGCTGAAGTTGAATTAAAGAAGAAGATGGGTTCGTTTCAGTGATGATTTCTGGGAATTTGAAGCTAGGGTTTCATTCGGATTTGTTGGTGCTTTTGAAGAACATATTTAGGGATCTGGTCGACAAATTTGATAAGACACAGATGAAGGTGGAGATTATGTTGGTGTTGGATGTGGTGTCTCGAGATCGAGCAACCGGGTGGTAATTATGGATGAGAGTCTTTGTGGCTCAGTGAAATGCAACACTAGGGATGAACTGTGAGCTCCTGGTGAGGTCGCGGATTCGAACTGGTGAATGGGTTTGAGCTCATAGTGAAGATGATGGTTGCAGCTGATGGCAAGGAGTTGGTGCTGCTGTGTTATGAAGCAGCTGATAAGATGATCTGAGATGTCTAGGATTGCAGATGGTCTGGTGTTGCTGGTGGTGATTGAAGGTGGTTTTGGTATTGATGGTGGTTGTTGCCTGAATGGGGGTTTGATAGAGTGCTGGTGTAGTGAATGATACTGCTGGTTTACAGGGAACAATGGATTGATGCTATTTGCAGGTGAAATGGCCTGAGCTGAATACAGATGGTGCTGCTCTGAATCTGGTGGGGCAATGGCTAGGTTAGAATGGAGGTTAGGCTCTGTGTAGTAGCAGCTCAAGTAGATGGATGTTAAAGGTGACAGGGAGATGCTGATTGGTGGTGAGACAATGTTGTGCGGTGTGGCTTGAGCTGTGAAATTGGAGTTGATGTTGAATTACAAGGAAGTGGTTGTGCTTGGCATGAGCTGAAATGAGGCAGTGGAGATAACATTGCTGTTATGGGTTTTGACTGAAAATGCTGTTGGTGGTGGTAGCAGGTGATAAGCTGCAGACTGGGTCAGTAATTGATGCAGCTAATGGAGAAATTGTTGTGTGTCAGGGAAAAGGGGTCTGTGGATGGAAATGGAAGGTGCTAGTTGTGATGCTGTTGCAAATGTACTGGGAGCTGAAACCTTGGTATTGTGCTATGGTTGTTGATGTTATTGTAAGCATCAGGTGGAGTGTTGCAGCTAACTGAAGTCCTGGAGGTCTATAAACTGGTGGTACTTGCTGTTAAATGAAGGCATCAATGGAGTTACAGGGATTCAAGGGTTACCAGGTTCAGTGTAAGGAATTGGAGCTGGTGAACTGCAGGCAATGTTGTTAAGGGTTGGCAGCGAAGCAATGATGCATTTGATTTGGTTGGGATCTGGGGCTTTGTATGATGTAATTGCAGGCAGAGCAAAGGATGAAGTGATTGAGCTGAGCAGCTGAGAAGAGGTGGCAATGTGCTGTTGTTGCAGCAATAGTTAGTGGCTAGCATTTGAGCATGGGTCAGCCAAGATGGCTAGCCAAGGAGCCGTGAAGCACAATGATTGTGCTGAACAATTTATGGTCGTGCAAGGTTGTAATGGCTTGTCAAGACTGGCCTGACGAGTCAGTCCAGTTAGCTCATCAGCACAGCTGACTCAGGTCTGACACAGGATCCTGACTCATCTGTTGACTCACCCTAACTCGGTGCTGACCGAGTTGACCCGCCGATCCGACCCGTTGACCCGATCCGACCCGTTGACCGGTGACCGGGCGGACTTTGCCGGTCACCTGAACCGATTTCCGGCGACCTTTCCGGCCGATTTCCGGCCACAATACCAGATTTCCGGCGACGACTTTTGGGTCATATTTTCTACATGGGTTTCTCCCTCTTATGGGCTTGGTGGATTTTCATTTAATGGACTTTGAAGACTAGACCTAATTTTAGAAGTTGGAGAAAAGCTATAAAGGGAAGGTCTTCTACAATTTATGATATATCTTTTTCTTGGAATTTTGAAGAGCCGTTTTTGTTTACGCTTCTAGGGTTTGGTTTTGTGCTTCTTCTTCATTATTTTATTATTGAATATTGATTATGATGAACTCCATAGCTATGAGTAGCTAAACATATTATTGGTTATGGGATAAAAGTTGATTTCTCAACATGCTTTTGATTCAATGAATTAGTTTTGTCTCGAAGAATTATTGTTTGTGATTCACAATTAATAGTGTTATAAGATTTGAAAACTTGTTAGGTTGAGTCCGGAATCAATCCGATTTGTGTTCATCTCTAGAGCTATATTAGGGTTTTCAATACGAAAAAGTTGTTTATCCCTGATTCTAAGTAGCATAATTGTGGGTAGTGCTTGTAGTGATATATCCTACTAGTCACAAGTGAATCATAACTTTTGTTAAAACGTTTAGTGCTTTTACACATTCGTTTGCATTGATGAGTCTTATTCCATAAAACTTAACGCTTTTAGGGAGTTAAACTTAATTGTGCTTTTACACTTTAGGTTGCTTTCTACGAAGAATTCACATGTGCATCTTTTAATGTGGTTGTGATGAAAACAGGGAATTAACGGGTTATACTTGCGATCAAGGTATCCTAGGACTTTTAATAAATACGAGATTAAAATACCAATTCTAATCATTGATGATAATACATGTTTGTGAATGATACTATCCCGTGACCAATATCTTCTCCTTATTGATAATTCGAATTACTTACTTTGCTTTTAATTATTTTTATTTGCTTAGATACAACAAACATACCCTGGGTTACTTAGAAACTAGAATTTTATAACAACGAAAGCCTCTCTGTGGATACGAACTCTTTCTTATCGCATGCTATATTTATATCTAGTGGATTGAGAAAGTGAAATTATATTTGACGGATTGACAACCGACCACAAGCGAAAACGTCCTTGTACTCTTTTAGTAATTCATGCAACTCCCGGCTTTCTTCTTCTGTCAGGGTCGCTCCGAGTTCAATCCATTTTGGGTCCTCCTCGGTTCCCAAATTGATCTTTTGCGTTGCTTCGTCATGTTTGGGAGGCGCGTTCTTCGTCATTCTTTCCCAGGCATGCGGGGCGTCCTCAACCTTCAGAGTCTCCATCGCTTCTGCAATGTTGACTTCTGCTGTCGGGGCTTCCCCGGCTGATTGCCATAAGCGGTACACATGACGCCCATCCGGGCGAGACACCTTCCGGAAGCGCCGCTTGTCTTATTCAACATAATCTTTTTTTCGCCCCTGACTAGTGCTTCCTTGATGGTAGGTCGTCTCCTAGTCTGGAATTGGAATGGAGTGGATACGAGTCACCACCTCACTAGGTTCGCTCAGACCATCGAAGAAGGCTGATTCAGCATAGCACGCCTCATCAGCGGAGAAAGGATTCTCGGTGGCTCGGACCCTCTTTTGTTTCCCCTTGAGGATGAATTTGACGCATTGATGATAGGTAGATGACACGACTCCGTGTTTGTGTAGCCAGGGTCTTCCTAATAAGATATGATAAGCCGTGTTTACGTCCATCACATGAAAGGGATCAATTGCGTTTATCGGGCCCACTTTGACTTCGAGATTGATCGTCCCGATGGTGTGTTGACTTAGACCGCCAAAACCTTGGATCCTTGTTTGAAATTTCTTGATTTCCGCTTCTTTCCCGCCAATGCTCTTCAAGATGTGCAGAGGTATCAGGTTGATTGATGCGCCTGTATCAATGAATGCCCGTTTAAAGGTATCCTTCTTTACTCTAGCTGTAAGATACAGCGGGCGTGTGTGGTCGCTAGTTACAGCCTTGTCTTCCTCGGTGAAAGTTATGACATTGGTTGGCAGTGGATACTTCCTATCCAAGTAGGCGCTCACATCTTCTCTTGCTGCGATTCTAGTTAGAAATATTGATGCTAGATGCCTTTGGGCGGCGTCGAAGCCTAAAGCGTTGAAGAAGTTTGCAAATAGAGGCTTCCTCGCCACTGTTTCTTCTATTTGCTCAGTTGTTCCGCCTGATGATACAGCATATATTTCTTCTCCTTCCGCTACTTCCATCGGGCACCCTTCTTCTTCCCTAGGGTCATGAGTTAGGGCCGCCACCCCGTGATCTGGCAGCGGGTCGTCTTGTATTCCATTATCGCCTCAAACATCCACTTCTCCGTTCTGTTGTTTGTTGTAGATCGCCCATTTGAAAGTCCGGCATTCCCTAGTAGGATGATCTACTCTCCCATGGAATAGACAATAACGCGGATTTCGCTTGTCGGCATCAGTAGGAACCTTCCTAGGTTCTGGAAGGATAATATCACCATTTTTAATCCACTCTTTTAGTAAACCAACCGCCTGTTCGTAGGAACATGGGAAATCATGTGGCTCTTGTTCTGATCTTCTTTTCCCCCATCTATTGTCATTGATTGGTGGACCTCGCCTCTTTGGCGCTCCTGAACCTTCTTCCTTGGCGTAGGCGACTGAATGAGACCAGGATTTCTCAGCCGCCTCAATCTCTTCATTCGTTGCATCAGTCCTAGCAAACGCTTCCTCAAGATCGGCAAACATGGTTATCTGGGCGTTTTCGAACATCCGGCGTGTCTTAGGCTCAAGCACCGATATGCAGATGTTCACCAACTCCTCTTCGGGTACTTCTGTCCGACATTTGAGGGATTCGCTTCTGAAGCGTACCGCGAACGGTTTGAGCCTCTCCCCTCTTCGGGGTTTGGTATTTCCCAAGTCAGAAATAGAAATCTTTACAGGTTTGGAGTAGAACTTTTGCATGAATGCTTGCTGCATCTCGCCCCACGAGTGTATACTGTTGGGCTTCAGGGAAATATACCAAGTGAAGGCGTCTCCTGTCAGGGTTTTCCCGAATTCCCTCATGCATACAACTTCATCTTGTGCATAGTCGTTGAGCGACATGGTAAATCGATGCATATGTTCCGTCGCTTTACCGCTCCCCTCAAACAGCCTAAACTTTGGCGTCTTGTACTTGGCTGGCATCGGTCTGGACATGATTTCGGACGGGATGGGTGATGTTATAGTGTAGGCGCTAGCTTGGGTTTCAAGGCCGTATCTTTCTTCAAGCATCTTGGTAAACTTTCCGTCGGATAGGGCGATCCGGGCTTGCTCGTCTATCATGAGCTGGTTAGCGGACAGGTTGGCTGGCGATCGCCCCTGAGGGGTCCGAAACCTTTGGTCTTGATCGAAGTCGCTCCGGTGATTCAATCGGGGCGAATCTAAACCTTCTTCATGATTCCCTCCAGTCGGCGGGTCGATAGCTGCCAATTTCGCCAGGAGAGCTTGTCTCTGGCGATCGTTTTCTTCTATATCAAACAACATTTGTTCTATCTCAGTGAGCGGTCCATACACGCGTGGGTGATCCTGGCGTGTGGACCTTTCAGTGTCCGTGTGATGAATTGTGCGCTAAGCTAGTGACCTAGTCTCCCACTGTGGTCGCCAAAATGTACACAGTAGAGAATATACAGGGTACAGATAGAGGTAGGTTGTAGAGACTAGTTCCTAGAAGTAGAACACAATTTCCCACAATGATATCACTGAGTCCTTTCATTGGGGAAAGGACCCCTATTTATAGTTATTTCCTCAAATGGAAATGTTAAGTGTGTGTCCTTTCCTATTTCCCTTATCTTGCTACTGTCTCTTCTGACCGTACAACTGTACCTTGGATCCTTCTAGAAGACATGTCTTGACTTAGTAGTACCCCCTTTGGGGATGAGGGGAGAACCTGGGTGCCCCCTTATTAAGTGGGGTGCTATTTCGTCTCTTCTTTTGGATATGGGGAAGCCGCACTTCTTCCTTAGTATTTTTCGGGTATCTACAAGCTACAAGGACACATGAAAACAGTTTAATATGGTAGCTGCTTCATGGATACAATTCATGATACACGACTGGATAGATCACTTGGAGGAAACGAACCAGGTATATATGTAACCATGCAAATTAAGCATGCTTTGCTGTAAAATGCTGTACGCTATTCATAAAACATATCAGGCATTTAATTAGGACGGTTTTCAACTAAATGTATGCAGATAGAACTAATAGCACCAAAAGAAGTGGCAAGCCAGTGCCCCCTAAAATCGTTCAAATTCTACAAAACCAAGGAGGTTCCTACGGGTTTCTACGACATTAAACAGGGTTCTTTGAACTCAAGAACGCCTTGGTGGTATGAGTTTTGATGTTTTAATTTGCGACCATGATTGTGAGTGACTAATAAATTAAAATATTTGTAAATAGAAAATTTGTTCTAATTATAAATGGGTTTTATCAGGGATGGGAGTGCAATATATGGGAGTAACTCGAAGTGGTTAAGCAAAGTGAGAACATACAAAGATGGAAAGCTAAAGATATCAGAAGACGGACTTCTCATGCACGACAAAGACGGTGTTGCAATATCTGGAGATGTTCGTAATAGTTGGGCAGGTGTTTCTGTCTTACAAGCCCTCTTTATCAAAGAACACAATGCGGTTTGCGACGCTCTCAAGGTATATATGCGTTTTGTTCGTGCTTCCATGAATGTATCTCACATCACAATATAAACTTTCCCCGTATTGTAGATCTACTTCTGAGTTAGCACTGTTGCCGAGATTGTTTGATAGTTCGATTGATTCTGATAATCAATTATTTGCAGAGGGAGTATCATGACTTAGATGATGAAGATCTATACCGACACGCAAGATTAGTTACTTCAGTTGTGATTGCTAAAGTCCACACCATTGATTGGACCGTCGAACTCCTAAAAACGGACACTCTAGATGCTGGAATGCATGCCAATTGGTAATGAGTTCCTGAATATTTTTTACTGCACGTAAACATGAACATGCTTTTGGACATCACTGGACTATTATAATCGCAGCGCATGGGGCTGACTTAGCGACTTGTCCCACCCTTTCGCTTGTTCAGAATTTTAGCTCAAAATTTTGTCCCGAAAAAAAGTGTAATCTTTTTTCATGTTTAATTTCAGGTACGGATTGCTGGGAAAGAAATTCAAAGATACGTTCGGGCATGTAGGTGGGGCTGCGTTGGGAGGACTAGTGGGACTGAAGAAACCTAATAATCATGGGGTCCCGTATTCATAACTGAGGAGTTTGTTTCCGTTTATAGGATGCATCCGCTTCTACCCGAACATCTTGTCCTAAGAGATCTCTCTGCTGCACCTGGTCCTAACAAATCCTTGCCATCTACTGCCGAGTAAATTCTTCTCTTCCAAAATCACATTTGCAATGTTCCGTACCCGGCAACTTGCCGCAAGCTTATACACTAGGACTGTTTGCTAGCATCCTAGGAAAAAAAAAAAGACTATTAGCTAGCATGGCTGCCTTATTTAAATTCGAAGTTTTTGTCGTACTAAATTACTAATACATTGTTAAATTGTAATTAGAATACCAATGTCTGATCTAATCGGGCTAAAAGGAGAAAAAGCTTTATCAAAGATTGGATTCAAAAATCAAATGGTATCAATGGGACATCAAGCATGTGGATCCCTTGAACTATGGAACTACCCTACATGGATGTGGGATCTGATTACGCAGGACGAAAATGGGTTGGAAAGGCCCGATCATGTTGATCTCCCAGCTCTAGAAGGTAAAACTTAATGCTAATTAAACCTACTACTATTTTGATGATATCATCATTTAAACTTATTCGGTGTTTAAACCGTGTACGCGCACAGTCTATAGAGACAGGGAGAGGAGTGTTGCGAGGTACAACGAGTTCCGAAGGGGAATGCTGATGATACCCATATCTAAATGGGAGGATCTAACAGACGACAAAGAAGCAATTCAAGTGCTGAATGAGGTGTATGGTGATGATGTTGAAGAGCTTGATATATTGGTGGGGTTGTTGGCTGAGAAAAAAATTAAGGGTTTTGCCATCAGCGAGACAGCTTTCTTCATATTCACTATAATGGCGACAAGGTAAATTTGCAACTGATGTTACACTTAACCGGTGATAGACTGATACTCAGTTGGAGTTGGATACACATAGCATAGCGGATGTCTGATATATGTCACAGTTCGACCCAAACCAGATTAGCTAGATGTCATGCGTACCAAATATTGCACATGTCACTACTTGACCCAATCACATGAACGAAAAGTCATTCGTACCATATCGAATTTGGCGCATGTCTAAATGGGTGACTATTTGACTGACTTTGACCGGAACCAGTTGAGCCAACATAAAAGCCAAAATACAAAGAGCCAACTTAAAAGCCAAAATACAAAATTTGGGATGGTGGAGTAGCATGAGGGAATTTAAGAAAATTTTGAGGCTTGGGCATTACTTGACAAACGCTTTTTTCTTTTTCACGAAAGTAACTTTGAAATGGAAATGGATTTGGTCTCCAATTTAAACTGAAAGTGAACACAGGTCCATTAAGCTCCTCAATAAACTAAACTGGAATCAAAATCATTGTCTCATAACTAGTTTGGCGACAAACCACACCATCTAATGAGGCCTAATATTCTAGTTCCGAGTTCTTAGTTATGACATATTTTCCATATGTCTTGACTTTTGAGGGTATACTAGTATGTAACCCGTGCTACGCACCGGGAACGATGATTCTTGGCCCCCATTTGGTGAGGCGGGGCTTCGCCCCGCACTCGTCCCAAAATGGGTCCAAAAAAATCGATTATCATTTGGTGGATAAAAGTTAGAACCAAATCCACCAACTATATATTGTTTAAACTATTGGAGATTACAGAATCCTCTTCAAAAAAAATATTTTTGAAAACTTATACAAACATTTTAAATTAGTAGTTTCTTGACATTGCCAACATCAATATTATTGGTAGTAAAATGAAAAATCATTCTCACTATATAATTGTATAAAAAAACATTATATTGATATAAAATATATTGCTCATTGCCAAGCATATGAAGTGCTTATCGTCGAAGAAGATGTAGTTAAAGAAATACATTGATATACTCTTCCGCAGATAATCATCTATTTGTGTTCAGAATCAAGCAGTCAACTCAACGGCTCTTCCAGGTTCCAACTTATTGTAGTTAGACGAATACCCTTACTCACTACATAGGTACTATATCTGATATTAAAGAAACTGTTTTTTTTTTTACAATATACTGATACAAAATAGATTGTTAACTTTGAATATTGTAAAAATATGAAGTGCTTCCCGTCAAAGATGGTGTAATCAAACATATTCATGTATTGTTTAAAATGTTGGAGATTAAAGAAATCTCATTACAGAAAATACTTTTGAAAAACTATACGAACCTTTGAAATCACTAAGTAGTGGCAACATCAGTACTATTAGTAGTTAAATGAAAACATTGATATCTGATATTAGATACACAGGAAAATAATAAGATATTAGTATAAAATAGATTGCCAACTCTAAATAGTGCAAAGCATATGGAGTACTTCTCGACAAAGAATATGTAATCGAAGAAATGAACAAATATATTTTCCCTTCAGAAATCATATATTGGCATTTATACTCAAGCGGCCAACTCAATTGCTCTTCTATGATCCAACTTCTTGTAGTTAAATGAAAAATGACACTCACTATATAGGTATCGATTTATGGTATTAAAGATACTAACAACAAAAAACGATATTAATATCAAATAGATTGTCAGCTTTGAATAATGAAAAAACATATGAAGTGCTTCCCGTCAAAGAAGATGTAATCAAAGAAATGCACTGATATATCTTTCTTTAGAAATCACATGCTTTCTTTAACAATCAAGCGTCCAACTCAACTACTTTTCCATCCTCTAACTTCTTTTATTTAAATGAAAAATCACACTCTTTATATAGTCATATCGATATCTGACATTAGAGACACTTTACAAATACAATATCTCGTTGTAAGAATGCGAAATAAATTCTTAGCCTTCCAATTAAGATTTTGGCTATCCATCGGCCACTCATAACAAACAATGGGAGTCATTTTTCCAATGGGTAATAACCACACACCCAATCTGCACCTCATGTCTCCTTACAAACCATATACCACCAAGTTCCAATGGGTAAAAAAAAAAAAAATTCCACTGGGCGTGATGGGGAGTATCCCCCATTTATTTATGTTGGACTTCACCCGGCTCTCGGCCTAACGGGGGTTTCATTTAGTAGTTGGTATTTTTAAATTAACAATGGGAACCAAATTCACCAATTTTAACTATTAAGTGTTGGAGATCAAAAAAAATCTTCCAAATCAAAATAAATTTAAAAAATAAACATTTCCTTTTAATTAAAATTGTCTGATATATTCGAATAAGATAAAACATAAACTCGACATGATAATATCATCGGGCTCTGCTATAAATATTTTTTTAATAATCACATCCAAGTTTTGAACTTCATCCTCCACTTCATTATCATTTTCATTTAACTCAAGTAATAGAGGCATGTTGTCATCGCCGTCAATTTGTTTACCAAGTCTATCTTAGACAATATCTGGAGGTGTTCTTTGCCTGAAGTAGACATTGTTTCTACAATTTGGTCCCGATAGATATTATTGTTAGATTTCCAAAAAACGTTGAAAGATTATGTACGAATTTAGACATCCTCCCCTACAAAATCAAAATTAGTAAAATGGATATAAGACGAAAATCCATAACCCTGTGAAAATAAACAAAAAAGAAATGAACAAACCCCAATTCCCAAAAACAATTGGTCTAAAAATTATGATAAGGAACCAAACCCTTATTTATGTCTTGTTTGAATTGAGAAACTATTACTGACAAAACGGGGAAAACAGTTAGAAAAGGAGTGAATAAGTAAAAAATAAGAACATCCTGGAGAAACTAAAAGAACATCAAAATCCAGATAAAACATAGAAAAGGAGTTTAACAAATTGATAAAGAAGAGAAAATAAGACATGATGGAATGATTTTACCAGGTAAACTTTTCCGCCAATAACGACGTCAGGATCTCCAACCACATATGTAACAGAAATAAAAACCATAAACATTAGTGGTACAAATCACCAAAAAACTTAAAAGAAGGGAAGACCAATTTTGCCTACATATAAACATTATATATTTTTAAATTTTGTACTTGCTTGTTATAAAGAAAAAATTATTTAGTGCTACTTATACTTTTACACACTTGACTAATACAATTGTTGTAATTACTTTTTATAAGTCAATTCATTACTTTTGTTATAAACTGTTCCCGAAGAAAATAACAACCTAGGAATGCAAATAAATTGGTCTTCATATATTTAAATTGATAAAGAAAAAATTTTGCCTGAGAAAATAACAACATAAGAAGACCAATTTTGCCTACATATAAACATCATATATTTAAATTTTGTACTTGCTTGTTATAAAGAAAAAATTGATAAGAGAAAGAAAAAAATAACAACCTAGGAATGCAAATAAATTGTGACACTTGAATAAGCGTACATACCATCGGAATCAACTACCATTGCTCCCCTTTGTTGTGCTTTTCTTCAAAAGTCATAGTCGATATCTTCTGTGCGTTACTTCTTTTTTCACAGAAACTGAAAGCACGTGGTTTATGTAGGAATGAAGATTGATTTGTATCCTTTATATAAATGATGGAAACTTGGTTCCAAAGAAAATCTTTAAAACTGTTATGGAATTAATTACAGTTATATGGCTTGCTATAAAGAAAATAGGGATGAAAAATGAGTTGCATCCTTTATTAACCATTGGCTTTGTTTTTATTAGTAAATTATCGGTATTAATGGAACTTGTTAGATTGTGTTGAGGTAAATAATTAGATTTTCTTTATATATTACTGAAAATTGTTAACATAAATATAAATTTAAATATTAATTTAAATATTAATTAATATAGTAATTTTTATATATTGTTAGTTTTTTCTTTTTTAGATATTTATCATCAATGCTAAAAATTAATATAGTTATTTATATTTTTTTTTTCCTTTTAAAAGATTCAAAAAATATAAATATTTTTTTATTCTGTAAATATGTTGATTTTTTTTATAATTGATTATTTTTCTAAATTGTAGATATTTTATAATAATTACACGATTTTTTTTTTATTTTAGTCATAATTGTTTGTAATTAATATAGTATTTTCTCTATTTTATGGATCTTTTACAATAACTACATGAAATTATAAAAGGTTATTTTATGTACATGAAATTATAAAAGATTATTTTAATCCATAAATTGTTTTTTTTATTTTAATCATAAATGTCCAAAATTATAATGTAGTATTTTCTTAATTGCTTGGATCTTTTACAATAACTAAATGAAGTTATAAAAGATTATTTTATTCCATAAATATGTTTAATTGATTTTTTTTTATTTTAATCATAAATGTCCAGAATTAATATAGTAGTTTTTTTATATATTGGATTTTCAAAATAAATACACGAATTAATATAGCAATTTTTCTAAACAATGAAGGTCGTCCGTCGCGTGTGTCCCACCAATCCACCCAATCTACACCACACATTTCCAGATCAACGAACCATATATAACGAAATTTCATCCGACGAATACGAATGGTTTCTCAATTAGCCAATGAGAGCGCGAGGTTACGCTCACCAGCTAATAGGAGGGAGGGTAAGCAGCACCAGTACTACTTTTATTCTGGAGTGAGGGATGGTATTGAGTTTTTATGTTGTTGATTTTAAGTTTCAGTAAAACTTTACAGGTATCTTTTTGCCAACTAAAGCTTAATTAATACTTTTAAGACGCATGAAACATCAATTCAATTTTATTGGGAGATTAAATTAACTAAAAGATACTACGTCATAATTTCTATAAAATAATAGGTTTGGGACCATGGAAATCTATTATTTTAAAAAATATTAATATCATAAATCATCATTTTACAATTAAATAATATATTATTGTTTTAAAGAATAATTCCTAGTTTGGACGTTGAATAATAACATAAATTGTAAATAATATCGACTAATTTTATAGAGATATTATACGACTAACGATATATTATATTATCGAGTATTTTTTTAAAGCATATTATATATGTGATCGAAAATGGATCCTAAAAATTAAATAATACCCTAACTGTATATTTTATATCCTAAAAATAAAAAATATTTTTTTAATTTTCTCAATTTTGTATGACTGGTCACTGTTCAAGTTATCCAATAAGAAATTACGGTTACAGTTTAATCACTGGGCTGCATAATGGCATAACTAATTTAGTCTTGCGAGGTTGAATATGAGTTTGTGATATTTATGTTTCATAGAAGTTGATATAACGAGTGTTATATGTTGAATACAGGAGGTTAGAGGCAGATCGGTTCTTCACAAGCTACTTCAACGAGGAAACATACACTGAAAAGGGATTAAACTTGGTAAACGCTACTGAGAGCTTAAAAGATGTGATGGATCGACATTACCCAGAAATGACAAAGCAATGGATGAATTCAGCAAGTGTGTTCTCTGTTTGGGACTCATCTCTTCCTTCTCACAACCCAATTCCTCTCTACCTTCGCATTCCAAAATAATTTATTATATGAATCAATTCATCGTTGGATGTCTCAACAACCAAAATAATAAGATAACAACCATATTCCATCTTAATCTATTTCGATTCTCTTTCTCAATCCGTAAGTTATTTGTGTCAGTTTTCAGTGAAAATAAAATGTGTGTTTGTGTTAAGTTTGTTTTCGAGTTTTTTTTTTTCTACAAGCTATTGGAATAATATTTTTATATATAAGTACCCTTGTCCTAAGTTGTAATCCTCAATTTTTTCTATTGCAATATAAATATCTTTATTTTTACTAGCTCTGTTTCTTACACCTCTATTAAAACTGGGGATAATATTTAGGGGATACCCCCACAAATTGGAGATAAGCAGCCGGCATTGTAAACCACTGTAAAACCATGCCAACTACAACAGATAAATATTGAAAAAATATGCCGACTGCTACAGTAAATATCCCCCAATTTGTGGAGATATCCCCTAAATGTGAAACCATATTAAAAGCGTGAAAATAATAACTATATTCTTACAAATTTTTCGTTTCACAAACTATATGGACAAAACCTAATAGAATTCCAAGTAGATTTAATTAAAGGTCCTTGAGATCGTTTAGATCAAGACTTGGAAATCTGTTTGCAATAGACAAAGTTAGCAAACCTCATAAATCTGGAACACTTACACTCAGTTAACTGAAAAACCTGGATTACTAACCACCTCTCAAGGAAAATCTTAAACTGATCAACAAAGAAAAGTTTTAGATATCTATCTTGAGGAATCACAAAGTCTGTGACGAAAAAATGTTTGTGATTTCTATTTATCTCATTCCATATCGGAGATTGACGAAAACCTCGATGATCAATAAGAACAAGATCAGGATACACGAACTATCTAGCTTTACGAATCCCTAAGTGAAGTCTTGGGGTACGCGTACTAGGTATGCATACCTACATGTGTACATAATCTCAGTAGTTCTGAAAACTCTCTTTCAATGATTTGAAACATTTCCAATCGACATAGATATGAAATATCATTGCTTGGGCAGTTTCCAAATGATAAACTTGAAACAAAAATAGTTCTTGAATAATAAATTATTATTGAATAAGATTGTTAAGGATCTATGAACATCTATTGCTTGAATCACATTTCGAGATATTATACAAGACAAGCTTGACTCAAAGTTTTTTCTTTGCAATATTAAATCTACTAAAAATATCGTACGACACGGTCTCATAAAGATAAAATAGTAATGTCGTGAGTAAATATGATGATTCAGTCTTCATCTTTGTCGATGGAGTTTAATTTCCAAATGATCAATTTGAAACAAGAATAATTCTTGAACAATAAATTTTTATTGACTAGGATTGTTAAGGATTTATGAACATCTATTGCTTGCAACATATTTTGAGATATTCAACGAGACAAGCTTGACTTAAAATTTCTTCTTTGCAATATTAAATCTACTAAAAATCATACGACACAGTCTCATAAAGATAAAATGTAATGTCGTGAGTAAATATGATTATTCAATCTTCACATACCTCTTTGTCGATGGAGTTTTCCAAATGTCTTCGTTTGATCTTCAGTCATCAATATTTGAGGGTTATTCAGTGATATTTGATATTCAACTACCATACTCTAATCCTAGTCCGAGACTTGTCTTTAGTAGACTAAAAATCAAGATATATTTTTGTGTATCTAACATTGAAAACAAGCTTGAGATAGTAAAACTTGCGAGTTTGACCGAGAGTGCTAAAAAAATTCCCCCCTTTGTCGAATTTTGTGACAAAACTATCAATACATATGGATCAAAAATATACAAACCTTTCAGCTCAAAATCTATCATACTTGATTTCCTTGGTTCTTCAGTATTGTCTTGAATTCTTTGTTCTTAAAGTTCTTCCATGGTTCCACATATGATTGTTTCAGCACCTCTGTTATTGAAGATTCGTCGCGATAACGGCTTATGAAACTACTCGTTTAGAGGTTTTCTATAATGATAAAATCACATATGTTGTTCTTCAAGTACTTAATTGATATAATGTTCCGAAAATGTTATAGTAGAATACTACTAAATGTTTTTCCCCATTTTTGTTAACAAAATTGGCGAAGGAGAAAAACAAGGGATTATAATGAATTATACAAAAGAGTTGTTGAGACAAGAGATGACATACCATCTTTTTAGTTAGATGATTTCACCAGGAAAACTTAACGTCTTAATGTAGGAGACACAAATGTACATTCCTTCTACAATTCCACAGATGCACTCCCCACAAAGATATATCAATTAAGTACACGTTCAAAGTGAACTCTCCTTATTTGATGTTATTCTGCAAAAGAACAAGATAAGCGACCTTTCTTTAACTACAAGAGAAGGATTTTCTTCGACATTAACAAATTTATTCGCTAGTTACAAACAAAGCAAATTTGTATCTCATATATTTTTCTCTCTTATCGCTTGTTACGAACGGTTAAAGTATTCCTCGGTTAAACCCTCCAAGCGTTGATATGACAAGTTTGGTTGTCGTATTTTAGTTCCAAAACTCAAGGTCGCTTGATTAGATTATTAGAGTCAACTTCGTTAGGTTAGACTAGGAAGTCTAGAAATGTTGAGACATACAAGCATTACTCTGAAGATCCTGGGAAATTTGAAGACGTATCGACATTACTGAACAAATCAGCCTTATGTTCGAGGTTAGTAATACAAGACTTGACTTGTTTCCATTTCTATCTACATTACTTTCAAGTCGTTTAGATTGAAAACATAACATGCAAAGTAATATATATATATATGAAACTCTAGTATTATAGACTTTATCATTTCATTATTCAACGAAGAATATACAAGTTGTTTTATAACTTATGTATATTGAATTACGAAGTATAATGCTTTTTTTTTGAACTTTGTAATTACGAGATAGACACTATCTTTGTAACATGCTACTAGATTGTGTAATAAAATTAAGATTGATTCCATACCTAGAAATCTATGTTTAACTACATGAGATTAAGGAAGTAGATTTTCGAAACTAGTTCGTAGTCGAAAGTAATCAATGGGATTGGTGGTCCAATTCTCATTGGGGATCTAAAGCAGGATCAATCCCTGTTGGGGGATCTATAGCATGACCGATCCCTGCTTACCATGCTTGCATAGACCCTTGTCGTCACTGTGCTTACCATGATAGCATAGACCCTTGTAGTCCCCATGCTCACCATCTTGCATACGTCCTTTTCATCACCATGCTTGCATACGTCCTTGCATTCCTCATTCTTTCTCATCTTGGGATATCTCGAGGGCGTAATTTTTATTATACCCTTCTTCTAATTTTGGGGTATCTATAGCGGTCTTATAGGCCCGAATATTTTTCGTATAAGTTATAACTATAATGTCTTCTTCTTCTTTTTCCTTATTGACTATGTTAGATTAAACTTCTATAATCGCAAAAATAAATCTATGCATTTGCATGGGAAGGAGTGTCGCATATACTACCTATGTTTCAAAAATGGATCTGAATAATGTTTGCATTTTTATGTCAATTACCAAATTTATTTGAAGGTTATATCCTTCCTATCCCGTTATTGAAGTACTTTCAAAGGTTAATATAAAGTTATGCTTAAATTTTCTGATTCAATTTGCCGCCAATGCCTCCCATTTTGAGATGGTTAAGAGTGGTCGCATGCACGTCGAAGATAATCATTTTTCTTAACACAATGCCCAATTGAAACTCGGTGATCACTCCAAAAAAAATAAAAATAAAAATAAAATTGGATCAAGAATTTCGGATGTAAACTTGGGCTTCCAAAGAAGAGTATATCAAATCGTTGGGATAATCCTTTTTACACGTCTCAGTTCTCATCCGACAAAATCTTGCCATTTTTTCTTTCAGAGACTGATTAGTGAACAAGTAACATCATGGTAGGTTCTTCGTTTTCAAATCCTGTTAATAAGTTCTGTAAATCTTCTTCATCAATCACTCATTAGAATTATGGATTTCACGGATGATATCTAGTAGGAGATATATTAATATCTTCCTATAAAATATGTATACAAATTCAAATACATATTAAAGGTATGATTACTTTTCTGTCTAAACCTAATTTTATTAACAACTGGATCCAAACCAATACCCATCCCTATGGACTCTATTCTATAGTACTAATGGCAGCCGAATATCATACACCTGTCTTGATTTGCATTCCAATTTGATTTTAGTCACCATGTATTTTCTTTTAAATTCTTAAATCCAGAACAACAAAAATTACTACTGGTTTCAGGTGTCAGTAATGGTTTAGTTCTTTCTTCGCGATATTTGAAAATGAGCGATTCTATGTCTGTAATCTACTAACCACGAAATGGGTATCATTATCTCTGCTATCTTCACTAGGGATATTGAGGTATTTCACTTCTCTGGCTTGTGAGTGTTTCTCTTTGGAAATTTGTACCAGTTGCAAAGTTCTGCTTATACCACAGTTCGTAGAAGATTGCAACAAATTCAATATTCAAATATTTTCTTCTGATTTGGCTACATGGAATGTCTACCAAGTTTTTGTCCTCAAGTTGAAACTTGGCATGCCTCCGTATTAAATAACGCTATGATTCTTAATAAAGAAATTCTCTACTGTATTGAAGGGAAAAACAAATCGATTGCTTACAATCTCAATGAAACAAATGAAGGCAGTATATGTAGGTTGATTGATTTTCCCGACCATGGCGACATAGGGAATTTGGTACTGTAAAAAGAATGATAATTAGCAAAATTCCAAATCGATGTCTTGGAGAGGCCGAAGAGTTAATCTATTTTGCGCTAATTGACATTAGGAAGCTACTTTGAGTGTTTGGGTATTGGAAGAGCATAAGTGGCATGTGTTGCACAAAGATGTTGCACTAAGCGACATCTTTACGGAAATTGAGATCAAATTATGTTTACAAAATACTTAGGTTCCACCAAATTGATTTTATGTTAGACTAACCCATGTATTAGGTTTTAATAGTAGATAAAAATATTTTTATCCTTAGTACCAATAATTACATTTGGGCATACAACATCCGGACGAGTACGTATGAAGAGCTTTATCATTCTTTCTTCGTTTGTAATGTACCTTCAGATAATATTTATAGGGGTATGTATTTACCAGTTTTAATAAATCCAATTCCAACAATACTTCTGCCTCTCTCTTGGACATGCCCTTCAATAACGTCTCAGGTCAGTCATGTCAAAAAAACAAGGTTTTCAGTCAAAAGTTTGAGTGTGTTTCTGTTTTTGAAGCTTGGTTTTCGTAAAAAAATTCAGGGACAATAACAATCATCTGTGTAGCGCCCCCTAAGCTAGCAGCTGACTAATGCAAGAGATTAACTAAATACATAGGCACTAAGAATCTAAATCATATACTTAAGCATTCAATTAAGAAATCTGCTACAAAATTTAACCCAAAAACTAGCCCCGCTCAGAAATATATATACAAGAACTTCTCTCAGATGATACATATACAATAGTCATTTATTTTGCAAATATAAACAACATAATAAACATAGCAGAAGATATCTAATTAACGGAGTCAACTCCCCGAAGATTTCGCTGCGCAACTCTGCACATCTTGATCTGTCTCTGAAACTGAATGTGGGAATGGGTGAACACATCATCCCTAAAAGGGGTGCCCAGTAGGAATAACATTTAACTTTCATGTAATCATTGAAAATGATTTGAAAACAATTCATGTTTTCCCTAACACTAAACACAACCAATTCACAGAGGTAAAAAATCATGTATATGGAACTAACTCCTTCTAAACAATGAATAATATGGTGACTCGTCCCGCACCTAGATAATAATATGGTGACTCCTCCCGCACCTAGATAATAATATGGTGACTAGTCTCGCACCAGTAAATGAAGGAGCAGTACCTTATATACCACAGATGGAAATTCTCATTTCCAGACAATCAAATGGAAATTCTTATTTCCCAAACAATTCATAAAGACAAACAAGGCATTCCAATTCCTTTCCAAACAATGGAAAGATTAAAAGAACCAACGGTACTTTCGGAGTTTAAAATAAAACAATGCATGGAATACAGAATCAGACTATGCATGAATTTGTTAAACATAAACTTTTGTAAAAGAAAACAACAATAATCACAAAAGAGTTAAATATAAATTCCCACCTCTTTTGATGACAAGCCACGCCTACCTTGAAATACACGATCCACTGGTTCGTCCTTTGAATCGATCGTTGTTAATAACTAACTGTTAACCATACTTGAACTCTAAGAATCTAGCCAAAAAGGCTCACACAAGAATCATACAAGTTTATCTAATGGTTCTAAGCCCAAGTTCACTAAACAAACCCATTAACATAAGGCCCAATCCATTTAGGTTAACTAACGGTCAAAGGGTTCAATCTAACAGTCCACGTCCGTCCAAGGTCAAATGGTCAACTCGGTCAAAGTCAGGTCAACTGGTCAATGAGTCAAACTGGAATCGGTTAACAGTTCAACTCAGGTCAAACCTATGAAAAATCAGTAAGTCGACTCAGTCCACAAGACTGATTCAGGTTATACAAACCAAGGCCCTTGCTCAGGCCAAACATTCTGCTGCACCATTAGGGTGTATCAGCAACAAACTCTATAGGCCAAAACCCTATTATAAACTTCATCCATCTCTATTTATAAACAACAACACTATCTATATCAATTCAGTTACAACTATCGACAACCAAAGTTCTCAGCAATACACATTCTCAAATCAAACTTCATAATTTAACTTCAACTACAAACTTATCTTTACCTGCCAATGCAGTTGCAAGCTTCCACCGAGGAGATTCAATTCAACATAAATTAATTCAGATTCCTCTTCTTATCTACACTTCAATAATACATTCATTTCAGCAGAATCCCATAATTCAATATACAATTGTAATTTAAGCTTTACTTGCAATTGCAGTAGCAAGCCTCCACTAGAGCTATTAGCCATTCCCTAAAACAATCATCACTAATTACACATCTCAGGCCTGAATTTGTCTCATTACATTCCTATTACTAAGTTTAGTTCACTTTTCGAGCAACCAAACATTCACCAACTGTAAAACTAACTTACCTTGCCAAATGACCATTTGTAACTTTAACTCAACTTAGTTCAACATTGTATCAACTTGCAACTCCAACATCACAACAGCATCCGCCAGAACTTCAATCATTACTGGTAGCTGTTGTTCGCAATCCAACATCATATTAACTTGTTCCACAACTTTACTACAGTTCAACTCTTTACTGTAACTATCAGTTCAATTTCAACAAGAACATCTCCACATTCATTACCACAATGCAATAATCTACATCTACAACTTAACACAACTATCAACAGCCCTTAATCGACATACCTCCAAGTACTTCCATGCATTCTATAACCCATACCACCTTCCCAAAATTCAACACAATATCTAAACCTCAATGAATCAAAGAACACCGTCTCAATATGAAGCTTCATTACGCATAAACACTGCTCAACCAAACAATCATTCTCGCGTAACCTATACTCCACTAAGCCTTCACCATATTCATACATTCTCAAATTACTACCACCAAGAATTCCAACCCAAGCACAACCATGTACCAAAACTTACTTACAATTCAACATACTCCAAAATATAAACCTCAACTTCATTACATATTCATCAATATCCATAAACTCATAAACTCACTTATACGAAAAATAACTTTACTAATTACTGGAAAAGCAATTACCTCAAATGGTTTCATTTGCACAACTGAAACCAAACTCTATACTAAACTCAAACTCAACCTCAACTTCATCCACAAACGCAGACATCCCATAATTTAAATTGAATTACCAAACTTAAATGAAATTGAGGTCTTACCCAAACATCAACATCCTCTGAACAACTATTTCCCCAATTCAATTCTGATCCCAATTTCACAAACCCAATTGTTCTTCACAGAACCCAATTGTAACTACACCATATTCTCTGAAATGAATGTGCACAACCCATCTTCATCTTCTCCTTGTTAATTATCAGCACATCAATTCCATTCTTCTTTACCACAAATCCAATTCCATATCAACTAACCCTAATTTCGGATGAAATCCAATCTCCGATTCAATTCCTACAAAGAATCGAAATCAAACCCAATTCACCCATTTAAACTTCAATTAATAATAAACCCATCTCTAATCAACATCATAAAACACTGATTTCATCTTCAATCGAATCACGAGGCCAGATTCAGAAACCCTAGCTCAGTTCATCTCAAATACAAGTTCAGAACTTCAATTGAAACTTAACCCATGATTCTTCATCAAACCACAACTCTAATTTCATCTCTTAAAACTTCAGAGCATCAATCGGTTCTATAAATCCTAATTATGAATATAACAGCATCAACTCCTTCCTTTCCCGAAAATAAATAAACGTCAATCACCACCACCAATCGTTATCCCTGATAACTTGTCTAATCTCTCGACCTCACAACCTCAGGGTTCTCACGAAATCGCCAGAGGCGAAGAACAAAAGAAGAAGAAGATGTGAGAAGAAGAAGGAAAATAAGAGAATTATCTTCACGGTCTGGGGATAAGGCCGACCAAATTTCGCAAAGGCACCCACGTTCTGGATAAGGGATGCCAAGGCGTCTAAACCACAAAATGACTAATTTGCTCTTCAAACTAATCTGATGATTTCTTCGCCGTCCGATATCCGAATGACGCGCTCGAGTAGTCCATTTCGCATAACTTTTCGAGATCTATCTAAAGATACTAATTACTTAAATGGCTTTCTACAACTAAAATTTGTGGCTCTAGGTTCAATAGCCTAGTTTCTATTTCAATTAGTTATTGCTTCTAATTATGAGTGAAAAAGCTCTATAATAAAGTTTCTAGGTAAAATTTGGGATCTACCAGTTCACTAATAGAAGCAAGTTTCCCTTCAATGCCTAGTGATACAAGAATGCAGTTGCCCTGTCTAGGTTCGCGACGCCTGACAATGCCTACCTACGTAACAAGTATCACCCGAACACATCAGAATTACCAACCTCGCTATTCCCAGTACTGGATTAACTAAGTGTTAATTTATTAAGATTAATTATTCTTTAACTTCTATCTTAACTGATGTAATTCTGATAAATTTACTTCGTAAAATATATAAATAGTACATATCATTTTAAGCAATTTAGTCATCAAAATTATTTTATTTTTATTTTTATTTATCATTATTATTATTTATTTATTTTATCAATATAAGTAATTCAAATTTGATTTCGCGTCAATTTATAACATCTGATATTTTTAACTTTGCTGTTATATCATATATAATTTTTGAATTCATGTACTATTTAAGAATAACTTAATGGTATAACATTTATCAAAATGTTACTATTATTATTTGTTTCCATATTATTTTCAATGTATCTATTTTTCTATTTCACTATGTGAGTTGATATAAGTAAATAACAGACGACAATTTTGCATAGTCTTTTGGTATAATATTTTATTATTATTGTTACATTTATTTCTTATTTCTTAGACAGATAAAAGTTAATCGTAATTAATCATAATGCCAAGTTTAATTTTATTATTAATACTAGATTCGGTTTGATCTAACTTCATTTCCTAAAATTTAATTTATTAATAAAAAATACATTTTGCTATTACTATCCTATAATTATTATCCAAATGATATTTGCACTAACTCTAAATTTTATAATAATTAGTATTATATAGTATTATCATTTGCTTATTTTATCAAAAGTTATTGTCTTAATTATATTACCATTTTCATTATTCTTTTATCAATTTTTTCTATTTGGTTACTAGCGTAATTAAAATATGTCCAGAATAACTATCTAGTAATGATATTTAGTTTAATTTTATTAATCCATAATGTTGTAAATATAATTCTACTTCCACATAAAGATTGATACAATAGATTTTATTTATTCTTATTGAATCTATACACTATATCTTGGTAAATATTGGCGTTGGTAATTTAATATGATTTAAATTTGAGTCTGCATAAAATTCTAACATGTCTCAATATTCTTTAGATTTTTGGTATTAATAAAATCTTATTCATAGGCAAATTTATTCTCTTTTAAGTCTAATTTTTGTGCTAAGCATTCAGGTACTATAAATATCACTTCATATGTATAATTTAGCGATCTAGTGAATCATTTATTGGACTAAAGATAATCTAGGTATAAGATTGTTAACAAGTTTAGTCTTTGTTATGTACTTTATATGATCTCACGTTATTTTATTTCTACTTAACAAGTCTTATTTATCTATCTGGTTTAAACGCAAAACGCATAGTTCTAATTTGTTATTAGTTAACTTTGCAAAACTTAATTGTAGATAAGCACTAATAATTTTCCATTGCTATTTAATCATAATCATTATTTTATCACTATATATTTGTTAATGAGATTTTAATTTAAGTTATGCTCGATATAACACTAATTTAATTTCTAACAGTTGAAGTTTGTCATACTAATTTTCCATTTCAAAAGGTGATTGAATTTATTTTCGAAGAAGGATCCTATTGATATTCCAATTTATTTTCTTTTAATTCTAATATTACACTAAGCATCTGAATACTATTATTACTACTTCATGTATATTTGTTTCATTTTGAAAGATTTACTGGATAAGTTGTTAGACTAAAGATAATTTCGGTACAAGATTTCTAACAAATTGAATCTTTTTATTTTATACATTATATCATTATCTTCTTACATCTAACGCCTAATGTTTGATATTAACTATCTAGTTTAGACACAAAACGTATATCTCTAATTTGTAATTAGTTTAATTTACAAAATTTAACCGTAAATATATAAGCATTATTAATTTTCTAATTATGATTTTTATCATTATATATATTTAATGAGGTTTTAGTTAAGTGAAATGCAAAATGATACCAATTGATAAATGCCAACATTACTTTATTAAAATTATTATTACTTTGATTATCATCTATAATCACTATTATATTATTTTATTATTAGCATTGATGGTCAAGCTATTATTCTAACTATTACAAAAATTATTGATTCCATAAATATTGTTAATATTTATTTAATTATAAAGTGTTGATTCTATATACAAGTCAAGGTATTCAATAAGTTTCTATGTGTCATTCAAGATTTATCAATTGTGTTAATCTCACAATTTTTAGTATTGAACTGTCTACGTGTTCATACTTTTTAGACTAATCATTCTCTAATTTTTATTAGCTAAAGTTATTGGTGTACCCTACAATTTTTACTTAATTACAAAAACAAACCAAACAAACAAAACAATCAATATAATAAATCTTTTAATTATTGATACTTTTTAGTGAATTAAGATTTATCTCACATCCCAACCCAGTTCTAAACTAATCTATTTCACTAACTGGCACTGGCTAATTTCTATCTTTTCCCACATAAGATATAATAGTGAGCTCTGATACCAACTTGTAGCGCCCCCCTAAGCTAACAGCTGACTAATCCAGGAGATTAACTAAATACATAGGCACTAAGAATCTAAATCATATACTTAAGCATTCAATTAAGAAATCTGCTACAAAATTTAACCCAAAAACTAGCCCCGCTCAGAAATTTATATACAAGAACTTCTCTCAGATGATACATATACAATAGTTAGTCATTTATTTTGCAAATATAAACAACATAATAAACATAGCAGAAGATATCTAATTAACGGAGTCAACTCCCTGAAGCTTTTGCTGCGCAACTCTGCACATCTTGATCTGTCTCTGAAACTGAAAGTGGGAATGGGTGAGCACATCATCCCTAAAAGGGGTGCCCAGTAGGAATAACATTAAACTTTCATGTAATCATTGAAAATGATTTGAAAACAATTCATGTTTTCCCTAACACTAAACACAACCAATTCACAGAGGTAAACAATCATGTATATGGAACTAACTCCTTCTAAACAATGAATAATATGGTGACTCGTCCCACACCTAGATAATAATATGGTGACTCGTCCCGCACCAGTAAATGAAGGAGCAATACCTTATATACCACAGATGGAAATTCTCATTTCCAGACAATCAAATGGAAATTCTTACTTCCCAAACAATTCATAAAGACAAACAAGGCATTATAATTCATTTACAAACAATGGAAAGATTAAAAGAACCAACAGTACTTTCAGAGTTTAAAATAAAACAATGCATGGAATACACAATCAGACTATGCATGAATTTGTTAAACATAAACTTTTGTAAAAGAAAACAACAATAATCACAAAAGAGTTAAATATAAATTCCCACCTCTTTTGAGACAAGCCACGCCTACCTTGAAATCCACGATCCACTGGTTCGTCCTTTGAATCGATCGTTGTTAATAACTAACTGTTAATCATACAGGAACTCTAAGAATCTAGCCAAAAAGGCTCACAAGAATCATACAAGTTTATCTAATGGTTCTAAGCCCAAGTTCACTAAACAAACCCATTAACATAAGGCCCAATCCATTCAGGTTAACTAACGGTCAAAGGGTTCAATCTAACAGTCCACGTTCGTCCAAGGTCAAGTCCAGGGTCAAATGGTCAACTCGGTCAAAGTCAGGTCAACTGGTCAACGAGTCAAACTGGAATCGGTTAACAGTTCAACTCAGGTCAAACCTATGAAAAATCAGTGAGTCGACTCAGTCCACAAGACTGATTCAGGTTATACAAACTGAGGCCCTTGCTCAGGCCAAACATTCTGCTGCACTATTAGGGTGTATCAGCAACAAACTCTATAGGCCAAAACCCTATTATAAACTTCATTCATCTCTATTTATAAACAACAACACTATCTATATCAGTTCAGTTACAACTATCGACAACCAAAGTTCTCAAATCAAACTTCATAATTTAACTTCAACTACAAACTTAGCTTTACCTGCCAATGCAGTTGCAAGCTTGCACCGAGGAGATTCAATTCAACATAAACTAATTCATATTCATCTTCTTTTCTACACTTCAACAATACATTCATTTCAGCAGAATCCCATAATTCAATATACAATTGTAATTTAAGCTTTACCTGCAATTGCAGTAGCAAGCCTCCACTGGAGCTATTAGCCATTCCCTAAAACAATCATCACTAATTACACATCTCAGGCCTGAATTTGTCTCATTACATTCCTATTACTAAGTTTAGTTCACTTTTCGAGCAACCAAACATTCACCAACTGTAAAACTAACTTACCTTGCCAAATGACCATTTGTAACTTTAACTCAACTTAGTTCAACATTGTATCAACTTGCAACTCCAACATCACAACAGCAGCCGCCAGAACTTCAATCATTACCTGTAGCTGTTGTTCGCAATCCAACATCATATTAACTTGTTCCACAACTTTACTACAGTTCAACTCTTTACTGTAACTATCAGTTCAATTTCAACAAGAACATCTCCACATTCATTCCCACAATGCAATAATCTACATCTACAACTTAACACAACTATCAACAGCCCTTAATCGACATACCTCCAAGTACTTCCATGCATTCTATAACCCATACCACCTTCCCAAAATTCAACACAATATCTAAACCTCAATGAATCAGCAACACCGTCTCAATATGAAGCTTCATTGCAGACAACACTGCTCAACCAAACAATCATTCTGCGTAACCTATACTCCACTAAGCCTTCACCATATTCATACATTCTCAAATTACTACCACCAGTAATTCCAACCCAAGCACAACCATGTACCAAAACTGTTACTTACAATTCAACATACTCCAAAATATAAACCTCAACTTCATTACATATTCATCAATATCCATAAACTCATAAACTCACTTATACAGAAAATAACTTTACTAATTACTGGAAAAGCAATTACCTCAAATGGTTTCATTTGCACAACTGAAACCAAACTCTATACTAAACTCAAACTCAACCTCAACTTCATCCACAAACGCAGACATCCCATAATTTAAATTGAATTACCAAACTTAAATGAAATTGAGGTCTTACCCAAACATCAGCATCCTCTGAACAACTATTTCCCCAATTCAATTCTGATCCCAATTTCACAAACCCATGTTGTTCTTCACAGAACCCAAACTTTCTCGATCTTCATCACTCTTTGTAACTACACCATATTCTCTGAAATTAATGTGCACAACCCATCTTCATCTTCTCCTTGTTAATTATCAGCACATCAATTCCATTCTTCTTTACCACAAATCCAATTCCATATCAACTAACCCTAATTTCGGATGAAATCCAATCTCTGATTCAATTCCTACAGCAACTGAAATCAAACCCAATTCACCCATTTAAACTTCAATTAATAATAAACCCATCTCTAATCAACATCATAAAACACTGATTTCATCTTCAATCGAATCACGAGACCAGATTCAGAAACCCTAGCTCAGTTCATATCAAATACAAGTTCAGAACTTCAATTGAAACTTAACCCATGATTCTTCATCAAACCACAGCTCTAATTTCATCTCTTAAAACTTCAGAGCATCAATCGGTTCTATAAATCCTAATTCTGAATATAACAGCATCAACTCCTTCCTTTCCCGAAATAAATAAACGTCAATCACCACCACCAACCGTTATCCCTGATAACTTATCTAATATCTCGACCTCACAACCTCAGAGTTCTCACGAAATCGCCAGAGGCGAAGAACAGAAGAAGAAGAAGATGTGAGAAGAAGAAAGAAGAAGAAGGAAAATAAGAGAATTATCTTCACGGTCTGGAGATAAGGCCGACCAAATTTCGCAAAGGCACCCACGTTTTGGATAAGGGCTGCCAAGGCGGCTAAACCACAAAATGACTAATTTGCTCTTCAAACTAATCTGATGATTTCTTCGCCGTCCGATATCCGAATGACGCGCTCGAGTAGTCCATTTCGCATAACTTTTCGAGATCTATCTAACGATACTAATTTCGTATCTAAATCGTTGTTAGATTAATTTCTATTAATTAACGTTCGTGCTAAACTAACCGAGTTATTATCAGCTAAGACGTCTCTTGACTATCGCTAGACCAGTCAAATAGCGTTGACGAGCTTGAGGGTCTTTACAATCTGCACCGGAGGTCTGAAGGTAGAATATGTTGAAGAGCTAGCTCCTTTTAGTTGCATTCAACTGTATCTAGATTTAAAGATGGTTCGAGCTGTTGGAAGGTGATGATAGTATTATCTTTCTCGGAAAGTGGTTAATACGAGCCAAATTCTTAGAAACTTTGTGATTATAATCTGGAAAATTCAAGTATGAAAGAAGAGTACTTTGTGTAGTAGTTGTTAAGTTTGCTGGGTTTTCTAATAGGTGCAAGTGTGATCTTTGGATTGTCTTTCATCGTAACATTTTGCTTGATAACCTTATAGAAGTGTCGTGTTGTGTTGTGCCAGAAAAATAAATGTGCCGTGTTGTGCCAGAAAAATAAACGTGTTGTACCGTGATGTGCTGTGCTAGCATACTTATTTTATGTTTTCTAAAATTATTATTTTTGAGATATTGTAGTTGGTACATGTTTTTTATTACGGAAATAAATTAGCATAACAAAAATAAAATGTCAAAAATTGGCTAAAACAATGATTTTTTTTATGAAATATATGCATCAAATGTGATGTATTGTGTAGTATTTAACGCATGACGTGGCGTGCTTTCTTCTTGTGCCGTGCTGTGATGTGCCGCGTGCTAACACGTGTCGCGTGCTGTGCTGAGTTGATGTGCCTATTTGTCTGGCACATCACAGCCCATTAAACAAACATTTTGTGCCCGTGCTGGGCCGGTCACGTGTTGTGTTGTGCTCGTTTAACGTGCTGTGATGTGCCATAAACGTGCCGGCCCGTCCCAATTTAAACCTCTAGTTACTTAGACACCCTGAAAAAAATGTATTTTTGTGTAATCAAAAATTTGGAGATTGATTATAAAAAGTTTAAACGGGGCTCTATCAAATACATTTCCCTTCATAAATAACCTGGCATTTTTAGGGGCGACCCCGAAAGAATTAGGGGCGACTAATAAGACAAAAAAAGGTCACCCAAACCTAAAATGCAGCCACCCTTATCTCCGTTTTTTCGAAATGGCTAATATGCCCTTCCATAATCGGTAGTTTACTTATGTAATCGGTAGAAATTAGTATAATCGGTAGTTAATGTGTACATATGTAGTTTTAAAGTTTTGTTATTTTGAAATGAACTACAATCAGTAGAAATTTTCACGTATATCTACTGATTGTACAATCGGTTGGAAGTTATTTTGTTAGACTTTCGATTATTTGCGTTTTCGTAATCTGAGTTTCCTTCAACACACATAATCAGTGGCAAATATTCCTTATTATTTACCGATTGTGTTTGTTTTTCGAGGCACGACTAGTTTTTTTTGAAAAAAAAAAAGCCGTTGGAGTTTAATTCTATATAAGGAAACTCATCTCTAACAACTCATTTGCACCAAACTCTCCACCTCTACTCAATTCAAATTTTAAAACATTCCTCATTTGAAGAAAAACATGGTTATTCCTTTTTCCCAAGAAGAAGATTGTGTTATTTATAGAGCATGGGTTGTGGTAACAACTCATGATCGTAATCACTCGCTTCACAAATCGGAATCCAAATAACAGTTATGGAACCGTATTTTAATGGTATTTGAGGTGTTCGATGGTAATCGAATTGGAAGATCGTTTGATGACATTAACAGAAGAAAGAAGATGATCGATAATGAGATTGACAAACTTGAAGATGAGGAACGATTTGTTAGGAACGCTTTTCCTTGGTGGACGTATCAAAGACGAGTAAGTATCTTAGTAACTCTGACTCAAATAAAAATTAGTTAATACTAACTTATTACTCATTTGTAATTTCAGAGAAACCTTGCTGATCACCGGTATGTGTCCCTCTACGAGAAACGGTTTGAACTTGAAGAATGTTACAAAATCAAGAGAGACAATTTCTATGGTCACTGGAAGTTATGATCTGTTTTAAGACTTTTACGTGATTGTGATAGTATGGATTTAGGTGCTTTTAATCGTATTTATAATGTTAAGGTCTGTTGAATTTTATGTAATGGTTATAATCGGAAGTAGATTAAATGAAAACATCTTCCGATTTTATACAATCGGTATTTACTGGAATTAACATATCATCCGATTATGAAGTTGCCCCAAATTTTGATTTTGCCAAATCTCTAATTTTTTGAATTTTGCACTACATTAATCGGTAAGTTAGTATGTTCAACTAACTTCCGATTATGAAGTTGCTCCAATTTTGATTTTGCCAAAATCTCTAATTTTTGAATTTTGGAACTACAATAATCGGCAGGTTAGTATGTTCAACTAACTTCCGATTATGAAGTTGCCCCAAATTTTGATTTTGCTAAAATCTCTAATTTTTTGAAATTTGGCACTACAATAATCGGTAGGTTATTATGTTAACCAAACTTACGATTATTAAGTTGGACAAAATTTGGAGTTTGACTCAGAGTAATTGGCAGTTTATAAAGTTCACCCAGCTTCCGATTGATATCAATCGGTAATAAACGAGATAATTTTGTTTCTGATTATTAGTTTTTTTTTTGTTACAAGAGAACTGTAAAATCCCAGTGACCATAATCGTAAGATCTGTATGTAATTTGACTCCCGATTAAGCAGAATCGGTAGATATTCATGATATTTGGTCCTCCGATTATTGTGGAAAATTCAGCAGTTCACTTGCGAAGATTGAGTCGTTTGATAATTAAGTAATAAACATAACTCAAAAAATATTCATAACCCATAAACTTAAGAACTTATAATCCAAAACAAGTGTTTTTAGCTAACCCGAAAGAAACTTATAATCCAAAACAACATAATCCGAAAGAAACTTTTAAAACAACATAATCCAACACATTAAATCATCCTAAAGGGGTGATGATTTCTTCGTGATTGGATTCCATGTAACTCATCCTTTTCCTTGTGTCCTACTTGGTTGTCCTTATTCTTATACTCTAATTTCTGGAGCGCTTGGTTATATTCCTTCTTGAGTTACTGGTGGATCGCTTGTAACTACTATTTCTTAAGTTACTTGTGGAGCGCATGGTTCTACTCCTTGAGTTCCATCATTGCTTGAATTTCCTTGACTGCTTATTTCTCTCAGTGCACTAGCACTTAATTTGTTACCCCCTTCGCGATGAGGCCCGAAGGAAATTGTATCTTGTCCGGATTTCTTACCTCGCTTATCCCTAAACAACAAAATTAGAAAACAATCGGTTCGTAAGAATACGTTTACAAACTACATAATCGAATATAAAAGAACACAAACAACATTCGATTGTACATAATCGGAGACAAAACTATACTCATAACTAACGATTAAAAATAATCGGTAGCACGGGTTCAAGATTATCTAACGATTATAGTTCATTTTCAAACAGAAATATCTAAAATCAAAAAGATACACATAATTGGAAGATTAATAAACAACCTAACTTCCGATTACAACTAAATCGTAGGCCAAAAATTATACATATCTTCCGATTAAGATGCATTTTAGAGACAGTAAATTCTAATTTGATGAGGAAAATATAATCGGAAGAAAAATACAAACACCCTATCTTACGATTCCATCGAATCTATGTGTCTCTATAATGGTAGAATCTTACCTAATTGGGGCCATTTGAAGTTGATTGAGAGGACAAGTATCAGAATCACCACCACCACCTACATCAGCGCCTTCATCTTATTCGTGTTCTTCGTCTGCAGTTACAATTGCTTTGTTCTTTGATAATTCTCCGATTTTTGGATCGTCACCACGGTAGACGTTTTTCACTCGATCTTTTTTGGGTTCATTAGTTCTCGTCATCGTTTTATAGAACAATCGACGATTTTTTTGATTCGACTATGAACGACGACGATGAATTGAAGTTGAAGAAGGAGGGAATTTTTTTTCCCCTCTCTACAATCGGGAGTGAATAAGAAGAGGTGAAGAAGAATTGAAAAGAAAAGAAATGATAATGAAATTAGATTTTGGGCGGTTTTATTCGTCGAAAGGGTGTATAGGTAATTCCATAATCGGTAGTTTCGGATCATATGAATATCTCCCGATTTTATACTTTAATCGGTAGTATAATGAATTCCATTTTCTACCGATTTTTAGAGTAGCCCCAAATTCAAAAGGTCATATACAAATGAAATTCTTTAACAATCGGTAGTTATGGTATGTTGTTTATCTACCTATTATTGCAGTAGCCCATTCTTAAACAAACTAATAATCGGTTGCTAGTACCACTATACTAACTACCGATTATAAAAGGGCATTTAGGTATTCTCCAAACATTTAGGACATCCCATAACCTTGTCTATGCGTTGAGAATAAAAAAGTCGTCCCTAATTTTTTCGGAGTCGCCCCTAAAAATGCTAGGATAAATGATCCCTAGACCAAAATGAAAATACATTTTCATTTTTCTTTATAATAAAAACGGGGATAAGTAAACTTATTTACGGTATAGATATGTAATGGAAACCATTAGCACCAAGCCAACAACTGCGATAAACGATGGTTCTACTATGTGTATAGCTTTGTAAAAACCCGAGGTTTAATAGTTGCAATGTTCCTGATGAGGTATTGTACAAAGCCCTGCAATATTTACCTGATTTTATGATAAAATAGAAAAGTGAAAGAGCCATTTTTTTCTCTTGGCATTCGACTTTTTTTTATTGTACCTCTTATTATAGCGGGAAATTAAGGTTTCTAGGACAATAAATTGAAGGCATATCCGTTAGATTGGATAAATAATCCAAAAAATGTTTGCAATGTCATTGAATTTGTAAGTTTAAACCAGGCTCTGCTATCAATTACCTGTCTCATCACACAAGAGTTACTGTTAATAAGAATGTAGATATGAACTTATTTTGGTGTGATTAAATTGTCGCCGATGTATGGAAACTGTTTAAGGCTAGTCGAAAATCTAAACGTTTTAGTCGAAAATCCTCAAAGTGGTGAATAATGCACAAATTTCAAATATAAATAGAGCAAAATAAGTTAAAATTTATTATGCTTAAATATATAGTGCACATTGACATCTTTGTTGAGCCAAGATATATACCAGTTTGTGGGAAATTGGTAGGAAATCACCTTGCATTATATTCCCTCTGTCCCACTATTAATTGACCTAGCAGTACAATTTAGAAATGATTTATCTGTCAAACTATATCACGGATATTCGTAAATTTTATATCATTGAAAAACATTTTAAAACACATGCGTAACGCTTATAAACATGAGTATCAAATGATATCAAATCAACTATTAATGGGACAAAATCTAAAAATAAATAGGTCAATTAATAGTGGGACGGAGGCAGTATATAATGAATTTCAAAGAGCTCGATACTAAGAAAAAAGTTTAAAGTTTGGACTTTGGATGTAAATGTCTCAAACTCGGATTTTTTCTTTGCATAATGCCTACTTCAAACTCGGTTAGGATTTTGTATTAAGTTTGAGCCCACTAATGGTGAAAACAGGAAACTCGGATTTTTCTTTGCATAATGCCTACTTCAAACTCGGTCAGGATTTTTCTTCGCAGGGATAAATCTTTCTACACGTCTTTATTCTCATCTGAAAAATACTAAACCAAAAATTCTTACCATTTTAGAGACTTATTATTGAAGAAGAAACATGATGGCGGGTTCTAATGCAGATCGAGGTATACATATGTTGTTTCAGATGCATGTCATGAAATGAAATCATTGATTCTCTAAATGAGGTTAGATGAAGATAAAGACAATAACCAATCTAAATGAATAGATACAAATTAAGCTAAAGATCAAATAATTACGAATCTGTATTGATTTCAAGTAAGATTAATATACAGAAAAGAGAATCAACACAAATTGACTTAGATTATCTCTAAGGTGAATGACGTGAGAGCAAGATTATTATTTATGCATATAATTTCATAGAAAATTTTAATTTTCTCCTAAAGAAAGGATAACTTTGCATCAAAATTATGATTTAGAATGAGATTATGATGAGATTAAACATATGATGCAGTCTTGGTCGGTGCCAATGAAGATGTGTGTTTCCACTTCTATGAATGTTAACTAACTATGTACCTACACAAGATATCGATCTAATTACTAATTAACTTCCATCTCCTGACTTGATTTCATTACTGATCTTGTATGTTGATTACTTAGCTCGTTTCTCAGTTAGGGTTTACCTGGTGATCCTTAGGTCGGTTTCACAGTTAAGTCTTAATGGAAAGTACGAGAGAGAACAGAGAAAAGATAATATTCTTATTGATCAAGTTATACCAAATAATACGTCTTAGTTTACAAAGTAAACCCTCGTGGGATTATATATAGTTAGTTTAGCATGTGAACCAAGCTAAACACATTTCTAATGAGGGACCACTTCTGTGTACTGGAGGTGACGTTATGATCTACTCAAACTTTACTTCGTTAGTAAGTTAGTATCTCGACATGTGATCTTCAATATACTCGATCTCCAGGTCTTGACTCTGATAGCCTAAATCTTGTCTTCGCTTCTTGCTCCAGAACTCATGTCTTCCATGTGTTGATATTTAATTATCTCGTCTCATTCTTTGTTAAATCATTATCTTCAGTTTGTGCTCGAGCTTAGAACATATTAACCGATCTCGGCGTGAGATATTTCTTGGCTCCGAGCTCCAGGACCTTACAACCGTCAGTCGTTGGTAGATGTTATATTTTTTCATCTATATATACTCCAAAAGCAGTTTGTATTCTTCTGCTTAGCTATTGCAGCAACAGATAAAAATTTGTAAGGCACGCTACAAGAGTCGTTTATTGTATCACTAATTCAGATAATCTGCAATCAACAATTAAATTAAGCATCACTCGATTCGTATAAAAAAAAAGCCAATTAAAACTAATAAGAGCAATTTTACGACAGAAACTTATGATGAAATACTCGCAATAAAATTCATAGCCAACAGTAATGCCTTTGCAATTGCAATCACAAGATCTTTTTACCAAACTCAAGTCATTTGAATAGCCTCCTCGAACCATATGCGACCTAATTGCATCCAGTTATCTCGGTTTTGACACATCAAAACACTCCATACCACCACCTCGAACAAGTTCTGAAGCAATCGGCCTGAAGAGAGCTACTTATACCATCCAGATAAAGATTTGTGACACATCTACTCTAGAGGCGTGCTTTAACCAAGCTAGAGCCGACCAAAAGGAGAAGAGAGTATTATGACAACAACTACAAATGAAACATATAGATCGAGAGGCACAAACATATCAAGACTAAAGATAATAAAATGAAAGACACTTATCCCTAAGGCATGTGACCCACAACCCAACTCAATCCCAAATTCGGACAACTCATATCCCAACAAGAAACCCAAGTTGTTTGCAAATCGAAGTTTAACTTGGGATCAGTTTATAAGATTCACAGAGAAACGGTAAGCCAAGACCCGAGATAGAAGCACCTACACGAGCATCAACAACAGTGCAGAACCAATAATAAGAGCTTCTGCAATGACCATTTTGTGTGTTTCCTATGTGGCAACATAAACAAGACATCCTCCTTTCTAATTTTTATCAAAATTAGGGAGAATAAAAAATCCATCTCTAACAATATTGTATTTGAACTCCTCTTTTACATTGGTTAAAGAAGTTAGGGTTGGAGAAAATATTTTACAGAAAATAGATGTGTATGATATTTGGACTTGGACATTTATCCTCACACATATTCCATTAGAGAACCTCTAAGAGGAATTTCTTAAGGATTATTCTTCGAATAAACCTTAAAAAAAATGGACAAAAATGTAGTACCAAGATATGTCAATGACATGTGGGGCAAGATCGAGGCTGAAGTAACTTAGCCAGACAACAATCGCTTATAAAATATCCTACCTTTTACTAGATCTTATCTTAAACTAGGCATCCATAAGGGCACAATTGTAACTTGATGTATATCACTTTTTCTATAAAAGAAGAGAAAGTGTGATATATTTGGAGGGATCCTCCCTCTTCTTTTCCATAACCTCAGAGCTCACCAATAATTTGAGCCTCCGTTCATGGAGTTTGTACGCAAAATAATTACTCATAGTGAAACCTTACCCCATGGATTTAGATCTTATTAACGATCGAACCACGCAAAAGATTTGTGTTCATGTTTACTATTATGCTCTTTATTTCTCATTTAGGTTGTTACATCTTCATTTTTGAGTGTTGGATCTTTTTGGTATAATAGTTAGATTTTTAGCAACTACACTTTCAATGGCTAATACTAATACTTATACTGCTGAAACCTCCTCTAATGGAGAATTCGATGGTGTCGAAGATTTTTTTTTGTTGAGTTGTTATTTTGTTTTGGTTTCTGAATAATAACAACGGAAAAAGTATCATAATTGAATTGTAGGAAGATGATAATACTTCGCGAGAACGATTCAATCAGATTAATGATTTAGTGCAGGAGGGTAATAAAGCTTCCCATGATAATCGTAATAAACATGCTTGTGTCAGAAGCATAGTGTACCTAGGCGACCGCCTAAGGCCCCCATATGACTGGGGCCTTCGAATATGTAATTTGTCTTTATACTAATTATTCCACTCTGTATTTCATAATTATCATCACCGAATCAATTTTTTAGCAGTTTTGACACAATACATTTTATAAATAAAATATTCATTCTCCTGTAAAATTAACTTGTTGAATTAAAAAATTCGAAGCTTACACGATTATATATATGATATATATAATATTGACAAACCTGCACATAACATGATGCGAGTTATATTATATATTATGTGATATATGTGATTAACATATATAACTATATAAAGTTTCTTGTTGTTAGATACTAGCATCAAATAATATCTATTAGAACAAGTCGGCTTATTTGTTATCAAATTTGAAATACTAGCTTCTATAAAAATAAAATTCCTTAGAAAAACTAATTAATGCAAGAAACATTACTTTTACTTGGTTGTTTTTATTTGCATAATCTAATAATTTTACCTATGTTTTCTATGCAACAATAGAAGAATATATTTATAAATCCCCCATTTTTGGTGTTTCTCCTAAAGCCCCTTAAATTTTGGTACGGCTCTATATAGGCTCATACAATAACTTTAAGCAAATTGTGAAATGGTCATAAGTTCCTGTTTCCCATGTTTTATCCTCTTCGTTTAACCGCCCGAAATCGCCTCCAAGTTACAGAGGGATACCTGAAGGTAATTGCTACATAATGCAAAAAATCGCCATAAAGTTCAAATAACTAACTGAGCATACATTGATTCAAATGAGATATCCACACCAACTAATAGAAAAAACAAAGTGAGAAAAGAAGAAATATCAAGATTTACCTGAGAGTATCAATTTGAAGTGCGCAGAGCCGAGTTTTATGTGCATCTTCATATGTTCTAGCTACAATTTAATAGTAAAAGTCAGTATTATATAAAGTAAGATCATGTTCACCTTTAAAAAAGTACCAGACATCTGGGGACCTAGGCGGTCGCCTAGGTACCTTATGCCTCTGGCATGGCCATGAGCCTACAACTACTCCTTGTGGGCGTTTTTTTTTTGCCGCATTTTGTCTGTTTCGGTCTATGGACCATGATCGGTGTTACTCAATATGTGTGACACTAAAAATTGTTATTATGCTATCTTTCTTACTCTTTCTTTATACAAGTATTGTGGCTTATAGGTAACAAATGTCCTACTTGCCGGAAAGTACTTTCCACTAGTCCTAGTGCATGTTCGATCAAGTGAAACTTCATCCTTCTAGTCTTTTTTTTTAAAAAAATCGAATGTCTGTAATAACTAATATTTAAGACAATATCATACCAACCAAAATAGTTTACCTTTTTCCTTATTTTGGTTTTATCAGTGTGACACTCGGTAATATAGATGATCTTCTCATCTTAATATGCAGATAGAAAATTAGAAGCGAGACTTTGTCAAATAAGGGCATTCATCTGATACCTCTTTTTGTCCTAGACGTAGTCTTTCCGTGCCTGAAGTTATCACTAAATATATTTGAAGCCCGGTATAGACTCATGGTGGGTGCACAATTATTATTTTTCAGTCTTTCTTTTTATCTATGATTTGTTTGTGTCAAATTGTTTAAGAAGACATAATTTTCATGTGACCGTCACTAGTCCAAAAAAGGATATAAATAGTGAATGAAGTCTGTTATAAAACATGTCGCATTTTTCATATGTTATTTGAATCGTTATTTATTTAGTGTAACTCTTTATAAATGAAAAATAGAAAACATTATTAAGTATGATGAATAAAATTTATGGCTTAAAGTCACGTACATAATTTTTTTTGAGATTTATCTCTTTATGTTTGGAATAACTTAAATAAGATGACATTTTAATTTCATCGATGGTCTGACGTGGATTAGTTAAACTCCAATAATGTTTCTTACTGTAATAACTACTTATAGAAAAATTAATAAAATTTGGCGGGTTGACCAACCCGGCTTGTTTTCGGTTAGGTCCATATATGATAACCCTAACCCGACACGTATAGTCAACAAGACGAGCCTGGCGTGTTTAAACAAGTCGGGTTAGGATCAACCCGTGGGTCGGGTTACATATTGACAACTCTAATTATAAAAAATCAGCTTTTACCAAATCTGAAATACTAGCTTCTATAAAAATAAAATTCCTTAAAAGAAACATATTGACGCAAGAAACATTACTTTTTCGTAGTTGTTATTATTTGCATAATCTAATATATTTTACTCATGTTAATGAATCTTATGCAAAAATAGAAGAATATATTTTTAAATCCTCCATTTTTTTCCCTAGATCCCCTTAAAATTTGGTACGGCTCTGAGCACAAATCCAACAACTATGAACCGTGCGTATAGCTTTGTCAAAACCATCGGGAATAATAGTTGTAATTTTGGTATAGATCTACTAAAACATATGGATTTACTGGGTGTATTTTCTAAGATGGTAAACTTCAAATCTAGAAAATGAGATAAGTAAACACTATGGGGGAGAACATATCACCATAGTATTGCTTTAAAGTTTTGGTACAATGGATTTTGAAGTAGGTAAAAATACTATGCACTATTATAACAACCATTGAGTAGATTTATTTCAGCGTACACGAAATGATTTGCTCAGTTCGCGATCTAGTTGAGTTTAGTTCGCGATCTAGTTGAGTTTGAATATTTCCTATACACTGTTTTTTTCAAGTACACATTTTAGGCAGTTCGCGAACTTTTTAAAACAAAAGGCTCCAAAGTTACGAGACGACTTTTTAGTTCACAAACTATTTTGACAGTTCACGAACTGATTTTCTCTTGTGACAAATTAAGCTTGTCGGTTCTTGAACTGCTTAGCCGTGATTTTCTGGCAAACAAATTGCTGCACTCTGGTTGCACACATCTTCTTTTTGATTCCAAACAAACTTCTCATATGCATTCATGCATAAAAAGTTTATAGAAGTTTAGCTTGCTTGATTACAAAGCAACTCGTAAACATGGAAACTAGTTCACAAGCCTGCTTTGTTTAGCATTATTTATCAATCTAAATAGAGGAGTCCATGCACACTAGAATCTCAATCCTGGCATTCTAGTGTCCTAGTTGCGGCTATATCCGTCCTCTAAAAACCTATGTTTCCTCGGGTAAAACTGTATAAGGTTACAACTTTTGAAAAACTTCACTAAGGGATTCATGAAAACTAGTCAGACTATCTCTTACCTGATAGTTCTTGTTATCCGGATCTTATTCTTGTTGGTCTTCTAAGTTCTTGAAACTTTAGATCAGAAATTTGATTATATATATATATATATATATATATGTGTGTGTGTGTGTGTGTGATTCCACAAGATAGATATCTAAATCACTTCTGGTTTGATTTGTTTTGATTGTTCTTATGAGGTAGAACGTGTTAGAGCAGTGCTCGATTGAATTAAAACTATATCTTGATTTCTAGTCTACTAATTAAAGTCAGATCTCGGACTAGGATTAGAAGTGTGTAGTTGAGTATTAGACATCACTGAATAACCCTCGAAGATTGAAGATCAAATGAAGACATCAATGAGGACTTCATCAACAAAGGTATGTGGTGACTGATTTCATTTGTACTCTTGTTTAATTATACCTTTCTAATCTATCGAAACAAGTGCTTATGTTATAGTGAATGATCTTACAAATTTAATGAGCCAAGAATATCACTCAGTTCCGAGTTATAACGAAGAAGTTATGAGTGATTTATTAAAGAAACACTTACTAAGTGTTGCAGTTCGTGAATAGGAAACACTCCACGAACTGTTGTACCGGTTCACGGACTTGAGCGTGAAAACATAACTAGATGCCTTTTTTAGTCAAGTTTTTGATACTTCCTTATCTACGCAAGATGGTTATTCTTCCGCACACAATTGATTACCATATTAAAGTGTGTGTGATGTTTGAAATTCCTTTCTAAGTTAAATTGTAATTTATTTTATAAATAATATAATTGATTCTAAAGTAATTATTTATTTAATCATTTATGCAAGAGTTGTAACTTACGAAAGACTCTCAAAATAAGGAGAGTCTTGAAAAAGGAAAGTGGATCACAAACTTGCTTAGGTTTCATGAAAGCTGCACAAATCATCCCTTGGAAATTGATGTAAGCTTCATAAGGTTGTTTGCACTACTTCTGTTCTTCGTGAACAAGAGTGAGATAACAAGACTTTGTTTTGGGGATCACAAAGAACGAGTTGGTAATAATCTATGTGATAGTTACGCAACTTGTAATCTAGGTTAATTCAATTATTCTTGTCTATTCTGAGGTCCTTCTCTTCTGATATAAGGCCATTCAACAATTGTTGATCATAAACCCTAGGTTTTATAGATTTCAGTTCACGATCGTATGCCGACACTAGTTGGTCGAAATCTGAACTAGAAAGAGAACTTCAATTAATGTGTCTCATAAATTCCCAAAGAAGTTTTAAAAACATATCTCTAGATTTATTCTAGTTGTTCTTGTTGTAGAATAATTAGGTTTCTCTTCCTGTTTTGAAGAGTATAATAATCCCTAATCTACAAGTTTGTTTTGATATTACTTTTAACTTATAATTATTCAAAACAAACACAAGATTTCTAAAACCTTGGTTCACACCTAAAAGGGAAATCAAAATCGGTGTTTTGTGGATTCAAAACCCAAAAAGTATACAATGCGGCTGAAGCAACTCTTAGGCTGTCAAGGATGTCAGCTAAAGGAATCAACTGCTTAGAGCCTTGCGAGGTTCAAGGGACGTAAGGAGCTTGGTTGTAACTTATTCGCTTGGAGGGTTTGATACTGAAAATGCGGGGGTACCAAAATACACCACCAACTTTTTCTTAGGCAACCTGTATGGACTAAACTCAAATACAATTCCGAGAGTTACAACTTAATGAATCTCAATCATGATTTATATGAAGAGTTTATATCTCTTACTCTCAAAATCAATATGTATTCGGATACAAGTCCGTGAACCTGATTATACCGTGAGAGTTCTTGGACGATTCCAAAGATCAATATCCATGATCAATCAAGTCGTATCCAACAATTACGATGGACGTATCTACTTTGATTGATTTACGTACAACCTGTGATATTTAAATTATAAAGATAAATAATTAATATAATGCGAAATAAGAAATAATACAGACACCAGAAATTTTGTTAACGAGGAAACTGCAAATACAAAAAAACCTCGGGACCTAGTCCAGATTTGAAGACCAAACTGTATTAAGCCGCTACAGACACTAGCCTACTGTCAAAAATTATGACTGGAATATAGTTGAGACTAAATCTTCCGTCACAAAATTTTAGTTATAGTCGCGCTCCTTACGCCTCTTGAATCTCGCAAGACTCTGCTATACTTGAAGGTAGGCCCCCATCTAGGCGATAGTCAAATTCCATGTGATTGAAAAGGCCCCAGGGTATCATATGATACTCGGCAGGCCATAGCTTCATGATAAAAAGGTGGTGCCTTCTACTTACCACCAATGTATAAAAGCGGTCCATGGAGGACATGTCATACGCATTGCGGCCTCTGCATCTCCGTACCCATTCGTTTGTGAAGTCGTTTTTTCTAAAGCGAGGGATGGTGATCCCTAACCCCCAGCAAGATATATAGCACACCTTTGCCTAAGTGGGCATTGATTCAGGAATCTGATCACTTCCATCACCGACACCATGTGAAAAGAATAAAATGGTCTGGCTGAAAAGGCTCGACAAGCCCCTTCTTGCAGCTGGCATCCTGGTTTCCAACGCAAAAAATGTGGGGGCTTTTGTGCAAGAATATGATGCTAAAGGGAGGATTTTGTACATTCGACATACTAATAAATGAAGTAATGCAACGAAGAGGTGAGTCCCGTCACTAAATGGATGCTCAGGCTCAGTAAGTGAAACTCAGCGAACTCCGCAGCAGATTCTGCGAACAGAAGGTGTCCCGAGCTAGGGACTAACGCGGTTTGCACGATAGGATAAGATATTTCTTTACGGTCTTTTTTTAGTTGGTTAGGGTTTGGAGTAGTGTTATTATATTTGCTTAAGAAAAATGTAATGATTTCATTCAAAATAAACTGTATGCAACCCATTGCATTCAAGTGCGAAACAATTCAAGTTTTAGATTCAAAACCTACTTAATACAAGCAAACTACCAATATCAAATGTCTAATCAAACCTATCGGAAAGAATCCTAAAGAAAACCGTCCAGAGGAAGTTTTTGACCCCTTGTCAGCATCTATTTGTCCTTCTCCAACGCGTTTTTCCTGGTCTTTAGATTACGAGTCCGATCTTTGATGCGTTCTTCTTAAGTAACTATGGCAGCCTTTTCCTGTTCGAACGCCTCAGGTGAAGGATGAGGGATCGCGTTCCGGTCCACCCATTCGGCTTTGACAGACTTAAATCATTGATGGATCCACTCTACTTTGAAGCAATATTACTCACAAGTGGTCACCAGGCTCTCAAAACGTGTTATGTCCATGCTAGTGACTTTATCCAGCGACATGTCATACATGGTGTTGAGAGTTATCAGCAAATCACCAACAATGATGAGGGGCGGAGTAGAGGAGTATGAGATGACCTCCAGAGTGGCTATATAGACATACCGCTCTCATATGGTGGTATACAAAGGAACTAGGTTTGTCGGAACGCCAAACTTCCCCACCAATGAATGACCGGGGATAGAGTCAGGAATGAAGCCTATGAAATCAGCTCTTGCGGCCGTTTACTCGTGGGTAATGTCAGCGTTATGAGACTTATCAGCATGAATGCTTGGGGACTGTTCAGTGCTTAGAGGACGACCAGGGCTTGCATCAGCACCATTTTCTTGGTGAGAAACCATGCATATTATAGGACCATATAAGTAGAAGATGAGTCGGAGCAATCCAAGTAGTCGAAAGCGAGAAAAATCAAGTTATACGAAGAAGTCAAACATAAAAGGTCAAAATCGTCCTTTCCAAGAAGAGAACGACCACCTAGGTTTAAAGGGTCAAATCATGCCTGGTTTTAAGGGGTAATAGGTCATGAAGAGGTGATCGATCAATACCCAAAGGCTACGATACTCGTACCTGGCTAATTAGTTTTCAAGTGGCAAAATAGGGTATCAACGACGTTCTATCAAAAGTGGAGAAGTCTACACCAACCAAAGAGGAAGTATCACAACCAAAGCTAAGTAAAGATCTCTAGTGGGTCCCTAAATCAATCCCCTGCGTGTTTGGGAAGTGGGAGTCCGGGAGAATGAACTAGAGTTTGAGAAGAATTGGGATTCCCCCTTTCAACAAGAACTAGATTTTGTGCCCGTGCTACGCCCGGGCAGCTCCGTAAACTTGGTTCACCAATTCAATCTACCATTACAAATAGAATTGCATAGTTATGCACCAATTACAAATAAAATGCACCAACTACAAATAAAATGCATCACTGTCTCTTTCTTTGAACCATATTTTTGATTTGGTAAAGCTCGGCTTCGCCTCGCCATTTTTGATATGGTGTCGCATTTTTAATTGGATGTGGCTCAGCTTGGCCTCGCTCAGTCATGCGTTTTTCATTTTTCTGATTGGTCTTAGGATTTTTTATTTAGTGTGGCTGGGGTTCCCCTCACCCTGCTATAAAAGCAAATCATCCATTTTGTGCTCGAGCTACGCACCGGGCGGACCCGAAAACTATCCACCATCATTCTTTTTCTTTTGATTTCGTGTGGCTTGGCTTCGCCTCGCCCAAGGACCCACCCTTTGTTAGTTCCCGTAATGAATCCCAAAAAGGATGTACCATTATAGTCGACCCGGAAGGCCAAGAGAGGTAGAATGCTCTCGGCACAATAGGTTGCTTGAGATTTACCTCCACCCTTAATCCTACTTCATTCATATTAATTCATATTAAAATTTATCATTTTGTCCCTACATAGAAATGATGGACGGGCTAAAAAATGTGCAAATATTAATTATAAATTACTAAACATTGTGAAATTGGTTGAACAATATTCAAAAGTGTGTAGCAAAGAATCCATGCAACGCAGGTGCAAGGATGGACAAAATGCATAAATCTATTAAAGGTCGAGTAGATAACACTCCAAGACTTGGTACACTGCAAGACTTGGGATTCACTAACTCCATGAATCTGAGTCATTCTCTTACATAAAGTTGTTACCTTTAAACACCCTTAACAAAGATGACAACAATTTAATTCGCTTCAAAATGTAAGCATCATGTCCTGAACTACAGCTTTCATCCAGTCCTTTCTATTCTGACACGCAACTGTCACATTAACTATATAAAAGTCAAAATTAATAGCTAATTTAGAGATAACCCAGTAACCCTCAAACCCAATATTCAAGTCCTTATTTTCAATAAGGGGAGCGGTCTTTTGTAAAACGACCATCTAGAAAGTGACTAAAAGGTGAATGACTGAACAGAAAACAGTAGTAGATCAAAGAACAGCTGAACATGTGAGCTGCCAACATAGGATCGTGTAGGAAAACAGTTGAGCAGTGAACTGGGGAGAAGCTATTAGATGTGCGGCGAACTAGTGCTCGACTGGTAAAAAACCAAGATTGTTATTTCAAATGAGAAAACCAAATTAGGAAGTAAGAATAAGGCCATAAACAATCAGAACTAAAAGACCCTCTCAAGAAGTGGTACGTATTTTTGCCACTTTTCCACAAATCTCCAAACTCTCTCCAAAATTTATCCTATTATATGTCTGCAGCCCATCATTGTTCTGAGAATGACAACAAAAATTTTGTAGCTTTCCCTGACGTAGCGCCACAAATAGTGGTCTACAATTCCAAAATGTCATGATTATCCTTGCTAAGTAAGCTAACGAAAAATCAAGAACAGAAAAAGCATCACCTGATTATACTTGGGTAATTGTCCACTTCTGCAGGGAGTTCCTGTTTTGATTTGTAAACGCAAGACAGTTTCAGAAATCTTATCTTAGGGGTTCAATAAAAGTAAATCACAAACCTATACATTTCCTAAACCAATAGAGAGACATGCAATGGGCGGCTAACCATCACACTCCATTCAGCAGCTTTAGGGTCAAGTGTTGATATAATTAATTTAGTAACTGTGTCTCTCATCCTATCCAGCAATGAATAAAGACTTATTACTCAGAAGAGCATGAGTAAGTACCGAACAATGTTAGATATCAAGAATGATAATTACCTTAATCGCATATTGTTTTCCATCACTAATGCTTCCGCTAATTATTTTAGAGACTTAAGATGGCAAACTATATGCAATTAGAGAAATGCACATATACACGTAGAGAGTTGAAAGTACATAATTTGTAAAACAAAAGACCATTAATTACTACCGCCAATGAAGGGGAAAAAATGAAAAATAAATAGCAAGAGAAAATACAGTTAATGGCTCCACCTTACCCCTTTTCCGAAACTTCCAAAGACAATCTTACAGTCTCGAATTTACCGATTAACCATTTTGTCTCGTTTTCATCCGAAGCGTGCAATCAAACTAAATTTTAATTTGCAGGTTTCATTCATGCATGATGGTGTCCCCGATGTGTTATTGTACTAAGAACATGGACTTTATGAGCAATATGTTACTCTACAGCTCACGTAAAACTGATAAGAAAGAATCAAATTAAACAGAGAAGTGATAAGGAGCAGACCCTGCTTGCTATTTTGTTCAGAGAGAATACCATCACTTGAAAAGTTAAAACAGTAATTAACAAAAAATTAATAATCAAAAATCGTCCCAAGAGATACCTGATAGACCCTCGTGTGCAAATTAAGACACATCAAATTTATTAATATAAAAGAAGCAAAACCCAATTTTGGCTAGTAATAACAGGATCGATAAGCCATGTTTTTTTTGTTTTGCTTCTCTATCCATTTAGACATTAGAAAAAAAGCAAAAAGAATCAATACTAAAGCAGTCTTCAACGTTCCTCTACTAATCCAACTTAGCAAAAAGGCTAGCTAGGCAAGTAAGACTTATAAGCATTGGAATTTCGGCCGCTGTTACCAAGGTAGCAGTCTTCTCTGCCTGTTACCGGACCCTGTAATAAGATAAAAATATCCAATTATCAATGTAATACAATTGATTAGGATGAACGGGTGGATTTGAAGGAACGCATTGGCTTCTCTGCCTGTTACCGGAAACTAAATTAAACCTGGAAATTCATGTCCGATGTATTATCACCTGGAGGCTGGAGCATACAGAAAAACAAAGAGAAACAGGAAATCAAATAGATAGAAAACCTCAGATTAGGGCTAAAAATTTAATAAAATCTAGGATTATGCTGTTAGAGAAGAGGGTGAGGGAGAAACCGATCACCAACAAATAAAAAACAAAAGAAGATAACCTTGGTTAGAGTTCTTACCCAATTTTCGAATCAAACAGAACCCTAGATGAGAAAGAAGATAACCTTGCCATTAATCAATCAAAAAAAAAAAAACTAATACCTAATCATTTTGCTGCATCAATCCGATTATAACAACCATAAAAAGCATCACATCCTTCTGATTCAACTTTGAACCCTGTAAAAAAATCAACAAACCAAAAATCATTACCATATCGTATTCTGCAGAGAAATGAACGAAATAAAGGAGTTAGAGGGTTATGAGAAAAAATATTAGGGTTATGAGGAAGGTGGTGGAGAAGAGAGTCGTGGGCGGTGGGAAACAATATTAGGGTTATGAGGGTTCTGAGAAAAAAGAACAAAAAATCCCTCGCACGATTTTCTTTCCGGGAAGATTGTTTTCTAATTTAAAACTTCCTTTATTTTGTGGAAAAAAACCTTGTTTTTCTCTCCTTTGAGGATAAGTGAAACGGGGAAATTTTGTGTGACGGTGAGGGTCACTGTTCAACGTGGAGCCTAATGACCTTAGGCTTTTAAAGGAGTTAGATTTGTTCACTACTGCCCGAAGATGTTTCAACCGGTGACAACGGGCGAGGATTTTGGTCATGCTATAAAAATAGAAAGTGTTTATCTAGATCTTATCTACAACATACTAAAAATGAGTGCAAATTATATAAACGATCATATGACAAATGTACCAAAATCTGCGCAATCTGTGAAGTTTCTGAAATTTACACGGGATTCCTAACAACCAATAAGCACGCATCTTAGAATGACATATGAGAGTCTAAATTGGATGAAATTCTAGCCTAAGGTAGATTATCTTATTATATTTCGGAATTTGGTCAACCAACGAAGCTCGTATGGAGGTTCTGTAGCAATTCTCGTAGAAGGTCTCTTGTCTGTTTTTTTCTAGAACGGAATGTGTTCTAGTCACCCGTATCCTTACTCGTTCAGGATCAATAAGGAGTCGTGGATTAAGTGAGATGAAATATAAGGTTTCTTGTCTGAGTTTTCGTGCAGTGTAGAAAAGGGATAAAAGCAGACCATAGTGAGGTTGCCTTGTAACCCATATCCCTTCTCTACAAATAAGGAACAGGAAAGGAAAATTGTATGCCATAGTGCTTGGCCTGAGAAAGGGAAAACAATTGCTCTAGCAGCACCAATGCCTACCATTTGGCATTTTATGATGTCACCAAACTATTGGTTATACCATAGTTATCCCTGATTCTTTGGTGCCATATTTCTAATGAACATCAAATTTTTCCCACAATTTTGACTATTTTTAAGGGAATCCAAAAATCTTAATTGATATATAGGTGCCTCTATTAGCTATATTGTTGATACTGAGATCCTATTGTGAAAATGAGAGAAGAAAATTATCAAAGACAAATCGATGATCACCGTTAAGGATGGGGAAAACTTCAGTGTGTCTTAAGAATACGAGTGTTATTGAAGTGCAAGCATGAGAATAGGTATAGAAAATAGACTGATTCTTATATTCCTGAAGTTTTTTAGGTTAAGAGTATGTGGGTTTTCAGTTAAAGATTGTTAATATTTCTTAAATCTAATTTGTTTCAGGGAACAAGCACTTTAAATAAAACCTGCTTGTTGTTCAGTTTGAAAGTGTTTGCATCTAAAGGGCTTCTTTTAATAGTACAATACATTTATCAAGAACTCCATGGAGGAAAGTTAGCTTTTTGGCTCTTTAAGCATGGGAACAAACTCAAGAATGGTGAAAGACGCTAAAGTAGAGATTTGGAAATGCTCCAACTGATGGCGAAAATGAGGAGTCCATCAAGTGTATGAGCAAAATTACTCAGAGTCCCTTGATCTGAATATGGAGTTTGAACTTCGGGAACAGTTTACATAACCTGACTATACTGGCTAAACATGTGAAACCAAACTATACGAGTATGTTCTGACAGCACAATCCACAAGCTATCAATCTAAGTTTCGATATGATACTAGAATGTTATGTAGTTCAGAAAAACTCTTATGAGGGCTCGTGTGATTACTTTAGTGTTTGACGCAGATAAGATCCTTTTATGTTTTCTGCTATACTTATACTAGGTATCACCCAGGCCTTCGGCCTGGGTGATACCTCCCTTCTGCAAGTGAACTTTAGGATTTTTCAAATCCCCTTTGCCCGTGGAATATTCAAGATTATACGGATCTTTGGGATGATTCGAAGAGAATACCATAATGTAGAGTTTGACGAATCCTTGGTGTGCTAATTTTCATTACATACTACAACATTTAGACCCTTACAAAATAAAATGTAATGCGGCCGTGTTAATACTGTATAAGTGGCAATATCAAATTAATAATAATATTTAGGTGATATGTGAAAGTGGCAAATGGCGACCCTTATTAATAAGACAGGCTTAATACTTACAAATTAAATCATGAAGGAGAACCTAACAAATGACCTTTGTGATGAACAGGAGAAACTAACGAAGTAGTATCTTAGGCCTCTTCCTATGCACATGCCAAAACATGGTATTTGGCATATATGCACCCACTATGGGTATGCCAAACTGCCAAACTCATATGCCAATATGTTATTTCTGGCATATAGGCATACACGACAGAGTTTCCAGCGAGCGATAGAGTCTCGGTCGCTCGATGGTCAAAGAATCGTTCGATGGTCAGTAACTCGACAGCGACAGTCAATCTATCGCTCGGTACTATGATAATCGCTGACCAGATCTTCATCTAACGGCTACAATTTCCCCCCTCTATAAATACCTGATTTCAAACTCATATCAACTCACACCAAAAATTCTAAAACTCTCTAGAATTTCTTAATTTCTCAATCTTTTTCAAATCTAAAACTATCACAACTCCTCTACAATTATATTTTCTTGTAAAATGGATTCACAAGCACAAACTCAAGGCAAAGGCAAAGGTAAGAAGAATCGAGTCCGTGGTGCAAAATACACCATGATAGAAGATGAATGTATTTGTCGTAATTATGTTTTTTTACCCAAGATTGTATCGGTGGTGCACACCAACATGGTAACACCATGTGGGATAATATATTTCAAAAATATGAAGAACAAACCATGAACATCAATGGTCGTGATGCAAAAGGATTGTCAGAACACTTCATTGTAATCAACCGGGAAGTAGCCGCTTATGCTGCATTGATAATGCAAGCCAAGAGAAAAGGAAAGGAAAGTGGTCAGACTGATGTTGATTTTGAAAGAGAGGTTCATACAGATTGGCAACGAAAACATGGTAAACAGGTTGCTTTCGAAAGTTGTTATCATATTTTGAAGGGTTTGAACAAATATAATCCCGATTACTTAGCAAATAATCAAATAGTACCTGAAAAGTCACCATATAATTCTTCTCCCTCAACACAAAATTCTTCACCATTTTCACAAGGTCCATCAAATTCTTCACCAGATACCCCTACAAGCTCAAATTCCAACGTAGTTTTCAATAATTATATTGATGGTAATACTAAGGGGAAACTTCCCGGGAGGAATAAGGCAAAACTGGCTAGAAAATTAGCTCAAGAAGGAGGGAGTTCCGTAGGATTTAACATGGCGGAGTTTATGGATTATCAAAAGACCATCGCGAAGGAAAGATCCATTCAAAGGAAAATTCAAAACCGGAGAGTAAGAAAAGTCGTCTTTCTCAAGAAAAATTCCGCTTTGACTATGACAAGCATAACATTCTTCAAGCTAACACCTCAATTATGAACGCCCAACAAAAACATGTATGGCAAATCGAATTTGACAGATTCAAGCACGATTGAAAAGCAAGTCGGATTTACTAACAACCGTGATGAAGAAGATGATGATGATGGAACCGATGATGAGTTTGATGAAATAATTCCTCTAAATGATTAATGTACTAGTTTCTAACTAGTTTAATGGCGGAGTTTAAGTTTTAATGTTCTAGTTTAAGTTTTAATTTGATATGTTGTGCATTCCAATTAATATTAGTTTGAAATGAAATGTTGAAGCTTATTAATTAGAAAAATAACAATACATAACATAACTTAAATCAAGCTAAAACATTAAGAAAAATACATAAAATCATCTTCCATGCTCGCCCAAAGATTCAATCTCGAGATCATCTCTTAACTGGTCATACAAATTACGGTTACAATGTAGTTAGTCATTGACCATAATTCCTTGCGGGAGGCCTCTTTCGGTCGAATCTCCGGCCTCAAATCTTCATCATCATAGTTAATCCAATCCGAATCACGTCTGGTTTCTGAATTACCATGTTATGAAGAATTATGCAAGTGAGCATAGTCTTGTGCATTTCACGAGGACTCAACCCACGATATGGGCCACAAATGATAGCGAACTTCCTCTTCAAAATTCCAAAAGCGCGTTCCACATCCTTCCTCAGTGCCATTTGGGCATCGTTAAAATATCGGTATGAACGGCCCAATGCACCAGTAGGAGGCTGACGGTAGCATTGAACCAAGGTGGACCATTTTGGGTAGATACCATCCGCAAGATAATAGCCATGAGTGTACTGATGGCCGTTGATCATGAAACGGACAGATGGAGAAATTCCATACTTCAAATCTTCAAACAGAGGCGACTTGTGCAAAACATTAATATCATTTTGTGAACCCTAAGACCAAAAAAAGCGTGCCATATCCAACAATCGTAAGAAGCAAAGACTTCTTCTAGGATAACTGTTGGTTTTGGATAATGACCTTTATATTGACCAGCCCAATAAACAGGGCATCCATGCCATACCCAATGCATACAATCGAGACTACCTAGCATTCCCCGGGAATCCCCTTTCCTCATTCTCCCTTAATATTTGTCTAACATCTTCGTCGGTTGGTTTTCGTAAATATGTTGGACCAAAATGATTAATCATTACTTCACGTAACAATGAAAGGTAAGTGTAAGAAGTTGTTTTACCCATACGAAGGTACTCATCATTCGCATCCGCTGAGTGCCATAACCTAGAATCCTTAAAGCCGAAGTAACTTTTTGTTCGGGACTATGACCTCTAATATTCGGTGCATCAAACTGATAATTGAATTGAGGTTCCACTCGACAAAGCTCTTCAATAATCTTTTTCACCGGATGACGAGGCATGCGGAATCGACCTTGAAAATCTCGATCGAGTAGTACACACAATTGGGAAGAAAATAATCGTGCATGAGCTTCGATGGTAAAATTCCCTCCTCGATACGTATATCTTCTTGATAATACTTCTTTGGGCTCTGGAACTCTTGGTATTTGACCTGTATGTACAAGCATCATAGTTTCGATTAGATTCTCATCTTCAGCTTCCTCTTCGTCAATTTCTTGCAACCTCATACGATAACTTTCTTGCTGTAACCTGAACATATTCATAATAATATCCCTTTCTTCATTGGATCTCGACATTGTGAAGCTTAAAATTGAGAATAAAGGAGTAATATCTTTAGAAGCAGGTGTGAGTTTTCTGTCGAGGTAAAATGACGTATATATAGGAACCATGGGGAATTAGCCGTTGCAGAATAACTACTTGGCGATAACCATTGTACCGCCAAATAAGATTGTTTTTATCGAAGCGATATTGACAATATCGCCAGCGATAAAGACTTTATCGCTGGCGATATTGTCAATATCTCTCGCTAGGGATTCGATCGCTCCGCGGTTTCCCCATAGTGGCGCAAATGGTTTGGCATGCCACCTGGCATGCCAAACACCATTTTTTTGGCATGTGCATAGGAAGAGGCCTTAGTCCGTAGATATAAGATGGGTTCAAAGTTAGAGAATTTAAATTATGTTAGTTGTCAAGTAGTGTTAAAAAAATAAAATCATTAAACACAGACGGAACTGGGTACAGCTTTTTGCAAGGAAAAAAGTACATTGTTCAATTTATAGTTCACAACCCTCCCTGTCACCTATTCTATTTGGCCTATTATATAACAGGGAAAAGTATATTATTCAATTTATAGTTCATAGAACTCGTTAAAGTAGCGAACGTCCCCTATTCTAGCCTATTATGTAACAGTGTAAACCCAACATTTCTCATATATTGCCGCATTGCAGTTTGATCAATTTTATTTATTTTTTGAAACTTTTAGTAATCATTCTGTTTATGTTGTTTACCTCTCTCCAAGCACAATGTGGAAACAATTTTGTGAACTATGACAACAACATATGGAGAAAGAACATTGCGTTAGTAACCAAAATAAGATGTTGCAAAAAACAAACAACAGCCGACAGCAATATAAATGAAAAAATTACAACAAAAAGGATGGAAAAGTATGAAATATCAAAGTGATAGGGACTATTTGAATCTTCTTTGTTCTGGCTATCCTATTTGTTCTTCGCTCTTCATTGCCGTTATTCGATCTCCCTAGGCACCATCTTTCAAGTGAACTAAACCTTTTGCTCTTCATTGCCGTTATTTCGGATCATTAATTGAAAAATGCAATAGGAAAAAAGGGTCATATTGGTGTACCCTATCAGTCCTCGTATATGGTTCCTAGAAATAGACGTCAAGAATCACAACCAATCGGAGTGTGTATATTAGTCGGGAAAGAAACATGAGCATTAACAAAGAAGAAACACCTTTTGGACTGTTCAGATGTTTCTTGAGCTAGTACTCAGAATGTTTATTGTTGAACGCAGACAACTACGTTGGACTGAAATTGTGTACGACTCAATGGTCGTTATTATATGTTTGGATTGAATGGGAAATGTGCTAAAAAAAGCCTGACATAGAAAAGAAAAATAGGTGCAAGAATTTGTATCTTTGAAGTAATGCTTTGTACACTCACTACACTCATTGCTCCTCAGCCCAATGCCATACGTTGTACATATAAACACCTATTCTCATTCTCTCTTCAAAGTTTAAACCACTGACCTAGCTGATAATATCGCCTATCACTCGGATCTCTCTCGATTTCCTGACCGAGGGAGATTAACAGCATCAGAGAAAGAGCTGAAATTTCAAGTATATATACCTTGATTATGAGAGGATTCAGTATGCACTGAGTGATCACCAGAAAGCAAACAAAAGTTGAGAAGATTATAATCATATACTCCCTCCGTTACTTTTTAATAGGCTGGTTTCTATAAATAAATGTTACAAAAAAAATGTTACTTTAGTTTTGGTTTCTAATCAAAAATGTTACTTTAGTTTTTAGGGACCACTTTTCTCTTAACTTCTTTTTTCTCAAAAATCCAAAACCACTGACAAGTGTATATTTCACTTTACTTCTTTTGTCGCCACAAGTGTCATTTCACTTCACTTTTATCTTTTATTGACAAGTGTCATGATTTTTGATTTTTTCTTACACCACTTTCAATGATTAGTTTTCTTAATTTCCTTAATTTTCTCAAAAATCCAAACCAGCCTATTAAAAAGTAACGGAGGGAGTATATTGAACCAACCATCACTTTATTTTATTGATGGTTTTCAGTTAATTTTGATTTTCCAGCGTTTTTTGTGTTTTTGGTGGAGGAATCAAGTTCGTTTGATTCGGATTTTCTACTGTATTTTCTAAGGAGAATATAATACTGATAGGTATCGAATTTGTTTTTATTCCATAATTTATGAATTATGAATCTGTTTTACAAAATCTAAAATTGCATATAGACTGGGTGGAGAAAGAGTTTCTGGAAATAAAAGATTGCACTTAAGACCAGCAAGTAATATCTCTTTTTAAAAGTTTCAGGAAGCGCGATCTTTCAGAATTGATTAACCATTCTTAAGATGGGACTACTTGAGCTTCGTCAAGGATCACCTTAGCAGCCGATTGCATGTCAAACTAAGAGTGAAGGCACTGAACTAAGAATGACAATTAATAAAAAAATTAAAAAAGACGATCAAATATTTAACAGCAGGAATCTATTTATTAACCGAGAAGCATAGATTAGGATTATGTTCTAGATTAGGAATCTGTTTAGGCAGAGTCGGGTAGAGATGGGTCAGGAATAGTCGAGGTTTGGTTGAGTAAAAGGATTAGGGTCGGAGTAAGGGTGAGAGAGCCAGGGGGCGCAGCGGAATCTCTACCGTCTGAAATTCCAGACGATCTCGGCCGCTCTTTAGCCCACATACATACACACCACCTTTTCTTAGACTACTAGGTATCACCGGGGCCTTACGGCCCCGGCTCAACCTTTCGTTACAGTCTTAAGTGTAGTATTTTCTAAATTTTTTATTAAAGAAGAAAATAATTTAGTTAATGTACCCTACTATTTTAAAAAAGACTATAATTTAATTAGTGAATCAGTTAATATTCATACACACAGTTCCAGAAAAAAATACATTTTGAAAAAAAAAATCTATCCCTTGATTTAATTTCACTAATATTTATTCCTAGTTAGTTTTGAAACTTATTATCGTGGACTGAAATAGAGAAATCAAAAGAACGGATGGATCCATATTGTCAACTATAAATTAGTTTAGTGTACTACGTAATGATGATAATGATGGGATAGCAAGAAATGAGGTGACCTTTTTCTTTCTATAAATTATTTTTTCAATATACTTGGAGAATGATACATAGCAGAAGTTCTCGAATAGGGTCAACTCCATGAAAATTTGCATTGATAGTGATTTACTTCGAAAGTACAGTATGGTAGTCTTTTTTGGAAAAACAGGTATGATTTATTTAACATGTGATTGCAAGCCTAATCAGGTCAAGCTAAGGCGAAATTACACAAAGGACATGTAGTAGAGTGTATGGAGTACAACAACATGACACTAATGCACATTGGCGGAACCAGAAAATCAATCTGGGACTGGCTTGAAACCTAATTGGCTTGAATTATTTTTTTTTAGGGCTGGGTTAAGCCTATTTTGTAAACTATGTTTTTTAACCAAATTAAAAAAACATTGCAAAATGTAAGCTTCTTTTGGACTTTGGGCTGGCCAGCCCTAGTCACAACGTAGTTCCGCTCCTGCTAATGCTAATGCACCAATATGTCGAAGCTCCCAGTTTACATAAAAGCAATTGGTATATCATCCTCTTCGATTTGGAACTTGATAAGTATTTCAATGTATAACCAACTGTCATTGGTTAAATGAGAACGAAAGTACTTAGAGATCTTCACATGTTATTGTTAACTTACTGAAAGTATACTACTCTTTTTGAATTTATGATGCTCCCAAATCATGAAAACGCATTTTGTAAGACCATTAATTATGTATAAAATAAAATACACGTCGATGAAAAATAATAATATAATACCGTCTCATTAAACACCTAAAATACATCTATATCTACATTAACGGAATAAAAAGTATTTCATGAAATACACGCCGATATGAAAATAATAATGTAATATTGTTTTTGCTTATCACCCAAAAATTGGTATACATGCTTTATGGAAAAAAAATTATTGGTATAGTATTTCAAACAAAAAGAATTGGGTCAGTTTTTAAAGCTAAAGAGCATATTATTACATACTTAAAAGTATATGATAGCAGTTCGTTTTGAATTGAGTCTAAACAATAAATGATACTCCTTACTGCGGGCAACTAACCAACAAAAAATCTCATTGAGTAACATGATTCTATATAAAAATCTAGAAAACTCATTAACAAAATTGCGGGCGAAAATATTTAACCCTTATAAAAGAGTAAATCAATAATTCCAAACAAAAAAATAATCAAAAGCCTCAGATATGTACATATTCATACTTCTTTTACATATTCGATTTTGTCAGTGTCATCAATTCTAAAAATTGGTTGAACGTGATGCCAAGACTAAAAAATATATTCTAGATTTTTATCTCAGGACACCTTTGAAGCTCTCTTTCTTTTTCATCCCACCAAAAGTTTCGATACTCATTTACAACATCTCCCTTAAAGTAGTTCATGAACAATGTACTGCAACTAACCTCGTCTAGAGTAACAAATTCAAATTCCTGCAAAGCAGTTTATAGATCTGAAACCATTGCCTTAGTGGAAAGGGAAAGCTCAACTCGGCCTAGGAGCTTCTTTGATGTATTGGAACATAAAATCTAGGGACACTCCAGATTTTTCCCATTTTCCTAACCTACTCTTCCACTTAATACTCTGGCCTTGTTTATTTTACCCCTTTCGCATGATAAATCTAATTAATTATTTATTATCTTTCTCAACTCTATGCATACTTTGACATTAAAATATTTTTGGTTATTAATTACCTCTAATAAAGATACTTCAAAGCAAATACCCCAGATGTTTTTTAAATTTGCATTGTTTTTCCATCTAAACCATGAGTAGCCAAAACGAACCCAGAATCAAGCTGATAGGATTGAGAACTTATCCTTGAGCCATATAAAAAAAAACATTAACAAAAAAAGGAATAAAATCAGTAAATCACAACCAACTTTCTCCTGCTATACCATGTTTCTTGAAATGCATGAGGGATCAAGATATGATTTTAGTTTGGTGTTTTTTTTCTTCCATTCAATTTGTGTAATTTAGTGATCATGTATGAAAATTTCGACATTTTATTAGCCGCATATGTAATTTAGTGATCATGTATGCAAATTTCGACATTTTAATTATGAGCCGCACAAATTATGGCACCTGAGAATTGAATGCGGGTGTGGAAATATACTTACATAGAGTGTGTATGTTTAATATAATGTCAGCTGAAGATATCTATCATGACTTTTTATCATAGTATAGCATAGTACAATAACCTTGTTATCACTTGAGAACAATACTCCAGAAGGGCAGAAGGGATCTCACTGATGAGTTTCAGGAAGGGCTAAAATTACTAATTTTACCCTGATGCAACATGAAAGAGTTATTAATGATTATTCTATTTGCAGTTCATTATAAAAAAAATTGAAGCAAAGAGTCTATATTTGCGTTCTTTTGCTATAGGCACCAAAGTGATAATGATATATGACATGTTTTTTTTTTAAAATTTCAGTGTATGTACTACAGAACTAATATTACCATCGGAAGCATGTTCAGTTTTAGCCTACTAAACAAACTGTGCCATCCGTGGGAGTTGAACCCACAACTACATGGTTGAGAACCATGCGCTCTGCCATTTGAGCTAAGATAGCAAATACCATTTGTATTGTAAGTGGAATTTAATGACACTTGAGTGCAAATGGTTCACAGGTATAAAAGGGTCTCGAGCACTGGATTAACCTTATCTTAGAACATAAGCCGACATTTTAGGAAAAAAAGTCTTGAATAGCCAGCTTCCACCTTTTACAAAGTATATTGTGGAACTCCTGAAAGTTTCAACCACCTTGAAAGAGCTTGCATCAGGGTAAAATTAGTAATTTTAGCCCTATAAAGCTCAACATCTTAACGAAACTAAGACTCACTAATAAGTGGACAGTTAATAATCTTGGGATTAAGCTATTTCCACGCAGATGCTTTGGAGATATCCCAGAAACACTATAAGTGAAAAAGTAATCTGAGAAAGAGTGTGCCAAAAGAAAAGAGGATGAAAAATGAACAACAGTCGTAAGTGCATTACCTCATTGTCGTCATGATAAACTAATTGTTTCACATTTCTTCAATTGTAGTCCAAACCCAACATATAAAGCAAACGGGCGCAAGCCATGTAGATGGGTTTAACAGTGTTAGCAGATGTATATTGAATCCTATCACAAATCAAAGAAGCAAAAATACATAAAAAGCCGTTTCATTCTATGCATGCCTATCTCAAAAAAGGAACGATTTTGGAATAATCTGGAACTTGCGGGCATATAAAAGGAAGCTGAACAGGGGCCTCATTCTTTGTTTATGTACTATATAGCCAATCAGAGCATAAAATTTCTGTTAATCAACTTTCTATGTTAATACATTAATTAGTTGTAAACAATTTAATTAATAATAAAAGAGTCAAAAACAACCATTACCATCACCACCATCACCGACCACTAAACCACATTATCTTACATCTTTTTGCAACATTCGTGGCATCTGATAGACGTGCAGCTACACTTAAAAATATTTTTTTTCCCATGGATGCATATTATAAAACTCTTGGCATGGTTATGAAAAAGAAGCTTTACCTACCACTTTCTAAGAAGATACTGTGCTTCTAAAATCATACCTTTCTGAAAAAACATATTAGAGTAGTAACAACTCTCTCTGTAATTCAGCATTTTAAGTTTATTTACGTGTGTACATTGTTCCTCATAGTTCTTATGAATTTCTTTATTGTACATATATTATATATTTGTTAAAATCACTAACAAAGGTGGGCTATACCTACCTAAGGAATGAGCAGTGGGAAGGGTAAAGTTCTAATAAGCTTTTACTTAATCGATTGTTGCGAAGATTGTCTTTCTTCTTCCTGAAAGAGGAATCTACAGCGGGTAAGATCAACCTTGTAATCATAAAATAAAAACAACATCTGACTCTCTAAAGATATCTAGTCAAAGTCCATTAATTGTAATAAGTTCACACTGTTAATAAGGATCCACAAAAAAAATATAGTTTATGGAGATTCAGCCATGGTCATAATAAAAATACAAAGGTAAGAAACAATAATACCTTTGTTTGCTAGAACCCCATCCATGTTGCATTTTACCATTGTGTTTTAATAGGAACAACGACTTCTGGGAACAACGACTTCTGGGAAAACCTCAGGCTTACCAAGTTTTCCATTTATTTTCTTTACAGTGTACAACATCCTCTAACAATTTCCACCATGCGTAAGGACTGAGAACTATTTGTAGGAAAGATATCAGCCTTTCCAAACTTGATATGTATTGGAGTTTTCTGCTTAAACAGCCCAAGATACAACCACATCAGTTGTTTCTGTGGATATTACAACATGTAGCAACACCCATGAATTCAACAACGAATAAAAGATTACATTCACCGTTTCGATTCTCAACTAAAAGAAGTCTTGTTCAAGCATAATTGAGAGAACTAATGGTGTAAACGTAGTTTGTTAAAGCTGACAGATAATAAGCATAAAGAGCTAAATAGTAAATACACCAAGTTGTGTGTGTGTATGGAGATAATTGACCAATTCCATAGCTAACTTACAGAACTGAAGTTCTATAATTTTCTTTGTAGATAGTTTAGTATTGGTCTCTGCTTCTATCAAGGCTACCTGAGCATAGAAGTTTCTTTACGTATGTGTACTGTTTTCACAGTTTTTATGAATTTATTTATGTTACAGAGAGTTAATTGAGATTACTAATAATGGAGAGGGCGAGTTATACCTGAGGAATGAGTAGTAGGAGAAGGTCAGTTCTAATAAACCACCTACCTGAGGATGACACGCACAAACCTTAATGAAAGCAATTGCTTAATGGATTACTGTGAACATTAATTTCTTTTCTTCTATCAGAAAGAGGGAACTGCAGTGGGTAGGACCAATGTGGTAATTCGAGAATCAAAACAACATTTATGCAATTGACTATATGCAAAACAAAGAACACCATATACCTATAGTTGGGTAACTTCACGAAAGCGGCGTATCTCATCAACGTCAATGAAGTACTTTTTCCCCGTGCAACTCCCCTGTCCATTTTGTATGATCTGCACTCCTGCCCAAACGGGGCCGTAAATATGGTTAGGCTTGACCATAATGCTGATCTAGTTAAGACATGGAAGAAAATTTCCACGGCAGCAATACTCATCTGGTTGAATAAGTGAGGAACAACAATTGACAATCCTATGATATGATTAGGTTGAAACCATATAAATACCAATAAACCTAAACATTTAAGTATGTTGCTTCTTTAAATGAGATTTCATGACATACATACAGCTGCACGTGCAGAGGGTGGAGTAGGAGGAGTAACATCATCTCCTAAATGCTTAATGGCTTAGATACGAATCTAAATCCCTTTGCTAAACCCAGAAAACCCCTAATTTGGAAAAAAGACACTAATACTGCAACAACAATATTACGAATCTTATCAAAAACTCTAGATATCATATAAGAAATTAAAAGATTTGGTGTTGATACAATTGTACGATTTCTCTAATACTCTTAGAAGGATGTGTTGCTACAATTATTTCGGTATCTAGACCTCTTTGAAGCACTACATCAACTACCCCTTAATGATGTTAAACCTACGGATCAAATAGACAAAAAACCTAAGTATTCTGCTCGAAGTGGTTTCAGAGAGGCAAAAGAGAGAAAAGAGGGTGCTTGAGAAATCTTCAGAATTTCCCAAGGTTTAACATGACGAATTCCCCTCCCCCCCTCCATCCCCAATTTCATTCACCCAGACCTCCCAACTTAAGATTACCGAAAATTTCCTAAGCGTCGGATGGGAAAAACTCCATCAGGAGGACCGACCACCAGATGGAACTCCCAGTTCAACGACGACGTCTGATAGCTTTTGCTATCACCAAGACAAACACCATGTGTTTTTAGAAGTACTGCACCATTCAATGAAATTCTCAGGGATTACGACCACTAAAGCAGTTTCAAAAAAATATTATTGGAATGAAAAATATTTACTGATGGAATTATTGGAATGACAAATATTACAACATATGAGAAGCCAGCTTCCCTAGGCATAGTTCCTCCATTATGGTCATGTCTACTCCATCTTGTTTTGGTACCATATATTTATTTTTGCTATACCCTTGACCCAAATACTTGTGATTTAAAATTTTATTTCATGAATATACTAAATAAAACAGATTAAATTTTTTTGGTTTTGATACTTGTGACAGAATTTGAAACATTAGATGTTTCACTGGAGCTCTAAGAAACAGTTGTTTGATTATTGTTCGGATAAAAAATGATAGAGATAAAGCAATTCTGGCTTACCGTAGTTAATCTCTGTATGATATTTCTTCTTTCGCTTGGTATACAACGATCACAATCTCCATTCCACTTGCAATATACATCCATTACATATACACATATAAAAGTAATTTAGAAAATACTTCTAGTATCACCTTAACTATTAATTTGACAAAAAACGGACCATGAGTCTATGACTCGCTTTATGACCCATGGTGTTCATTTACATGTCACAAAGATAATTTTTTGGCAAAGCTAAATTCAATTGTTAGTGTCCGTGTCTTCAGTGGACCTTCCTGGTTGAAATTTCGAAGCTTTACAGTCTTTTTAAAGTTAGTATTCAAATATTTTTTATTGTGGATCAAAGAATATCCAAATGCTTACCCCAAATTTAACTATCTAACTGTATAATCTAAACATTTTACCTTTTGGTTAGTAAGTGAAATGTAATGTCTGGTTGGTATTAAGCTGGTAGTGCAAGTGCAGAGACTTGTGTGAGTCCCAAACAGTTACATCTCCAACTGCAATGGGATATATCCACAACCCATGCTTGAAGGAATTAATAAGCATATGCAGAAAATCTAAGTGAAAGCATATAGTCTCAGAGTAACCAAAAAAAAAAAAAAAAACTAAGGACTACGGCGGAATAGAAGACCTATATTAGTTTGTTTTCCAGGTGCCTATTGTATCTCCTACAAATAGAGTTTCTAAGATGGTAGTGATAAGCAGACCCACTGGAGCAGAAGAGGCTACACATACATGGCCATATAGTTTTACACAACATATGTCGCGAAATATGCAATTTTGGTATCAGACATTAACATACAGATAATGTACCATGAGTTTGATGATTGAATCTTTGAATGGTTAAAACGAACGAAAAATGGCAACGGCAAATTCATTGAGGTCAACTAATGGCTAGTGCATCTTAACTTTACACTGTAGGCCATACCTAATGTATTCTAAATTACTTCATAAAAACAAACTTTTTTTTTTTTTAACTTGAATTGTCTTTGGATTTGACAGAATGAAGCTCGACCCAAGTAAATGGGCTCTAAAATAATTACAATGGGCATTGTTCAGTTTCAAACATAATCAATTCAAAATTATTCTAAAATGTCAAACAGGACACCAAATGTAAGATGCATTAATCAAAAAACTACCTTTGTTGATGCACTGCTGGTTACTGGTATGCTTGAATCATGATCCTTAAGGATGCATTTCTCTGTTGCACTATGTCACTGCCACGACAACCTTGGCATCAGCTTTAAAGCTACCAGTTCTCTGGGCAGATGTCTCAAATGAAGAACAATGCATTCTAGTCCAAAAAAAAAATCACAACATAATTAGTTCAGAATAATTTAGAAATTAAGAAAACACAAAATTACTTCCACCAAATGAAATATATTTGATTTTGGTTGGACTTAGCTAGACTCTGTCTTTACACGGGGAGGTAATGACAGTAAATAAGTCCCTTGACCACAGCTCGGTCGGGAGTCGCCCTCTATTCAATCCAAAGAACGAACCCAAGGCGTGAGAAGCGCCAAGGTTCTATATGCAAGATGGCATGTAACATGGTATCAAATAAATTTTGTATTAACTTTTGGGATTTTATATCTTGGATGGATTACACACAAAAAGATTTCAAACTCACATATTAAACATGTACCTTTAAGAAGAACTCACAAAAATTAAAATTCCTTGGCCTCTTCCTGTATAACATTAAGCCAATGTATGCATCGTACGCATTAAGAAACAAAATGATTCACATAATACAATTGAAAATAAATTAAAAAGAAGACACATAATAATTACCTTCTCCTCAGCTATAGGTGCAACAATAGCTATAGCAGCAGCACCACCTTATAAGAGTAGAGACAGCAACGCAGCAGCACCTAAAAAGGAACTTCACCTCAAAATATGCTTCTTTTTTTTGGAGTGGCTAGACTGAGATGTATGATTTAGATGAGGAGAGATGCTTACGCCTTGCAACGATACTTAAAGGGCATGCATGGTAGGTGAGGTCCTGTTTGTGAAGTCCAACAGAAAGGAACTCATTGCTGGCTGTTATAATCCATAATCCGACGTGTGGTTTCGCACTAATACATCCGTGTATCCAAGTAGGAGATCAAACCTCAAATTCATCTCAGCTGATTACTGGTAGTCATCTTATACCTGAACCACAAAATGAAACAAAATATCCTAAAGCGTCATGTTGCCTGGGTTTTTCACCAAATCTCAGCAGAAACGCTTTGCTCTTCCAAAAATCGTTGTTTCGGCAATTGTAGATGAGTTATACACTTATACTTATACATGATAACTTAAATCAGCTCGAGGCAGTGAAAGGAAAACTGCTAATATATACAACTTGCAGACGGGGAAAGCCAAAAAAAGTAAAACTCGGAAGAATCTTGTGTTCACCTGCACTGTGGTTCCTGCCTTTGTTTCAGAAACACTTCCTTTGTTTGCTTTGGAGATTCTAAAGCGTCATAACCTTTCTTTCATCTACTTCGGCGTTGTCTTCGCTGCTAATACCAAAAATTGAAACTCTTAGATTGTTTGTCTCAGTTTTAAAATGGAACCTCAGTTGCATGCGCACAATAAGCCTCTAGTAGCATGTGTAAGGAACTAATGAAGGCACTATAAACCCTAATAAGCTAAAAAAAAATGGTAATGTAATCCGTAAATCACTTATTATAAACAGCAGTGTATTGTTAGCCCACATAAGGTAAATACCTTCTTTAAGCTTTTTAATGAAACAATTGGCATCTAGTATTGCACCAATGAAGGTCCCACAAAGCAGATTGATTTTAGCATGTCATTCTTTCTTTGATTCCAGGCAATGACTGTAGTTTAGAAATAGATAAATCCTTGCATCCCTGTTCTCCTGATTCAGCAATAAGGCCTATCGTGCACGTGCCTTAGTAGACCAAGAGAAGTGCATTATAATCTACAAAACATTATGTGATAGTTGAGTCAATACAGTTACATTAGGGACTACATAGCATGTAGTACTCAAAAAAAGTCGAAATACATACAGATTGTACTACCCGTCGCCTCATTAAAACGCCTTTCAACGTGAAACTTGGGTTTAAAATTAAGAGAAGAATACTCTTATACCTATAAAGAAAAGAGAAGAGCTTGTAAGTGATTGCCAACCCATTGCAGAATGACATACATACAGCTGCAGGTGCAGAGGGTGGAGGAGCATCATCTCCGTCTACAGTTATGGCTGAGACGCGAATCTAATACCCCAAACTTGCCAAACCCAGAAAACCATCAATTTGGAAAAAAATACTAATTTTGCCAAAACCTATTACCTAATACCTAAATTGCAACAATATTACGAATCTAATCAGGATCCATAAACAGGAGGAACTCTAATAATTCAAAATAATAACGAATCAGAAACCCTAGATATCATATAAGAAATTGAAAAGATTAGGTATTGTAATTATATGATTTCTCTGAGAAGGATTTGATGCTACAATTATTTCCAGATTCAAACAAAAAGCTACACCATCTTCCCCTCATCGATATTAACACCTGCGGATTAAACAGATAAAAAGCTAATATTCTGCTCGAAATGGCTTCAGAGAGGCCGAAGATAGAACAGGGTGCTTGAGAAATCTTCAGAAAATAAGGGTTTACTGTTTTACATGACGAACATTACTCGAAGGTTCCACACCCCACCACATAAAAGTACCGAAAGTTTCCTAGCCGTCCAAGTCATAGCTTGATCAGGATGATTCCGACCGCGGGATCATGATCCTCAGCGAATCCTGTCCGTCTAATGACTCTCAAATCTCAAAGTCAAACACCACCTTT